>VZRJ01008656.1:383520-757291 GCA_013397565.1 Ptilonorhynchus violaceus | reverse complement strand
GGGGATGATGGTGAGGATGGTGATGCTCGTGCTGATGATGGAGGGGGAAAGGGGTTCGGCGTCGCCCCTCGGCGCCCTGCCGAGCTCCGCCGCCCGCGGGAGCCTCGTCTGTCCACAGAACAAACTTGCGTGTGCAGAATGTCACCAGAAACGGACGTGTTCGTGGGGCAAAAAAAGAAACACCAAACCAGCGCATCCAGGGGTGATGCAGGGATATCATAGAACCATCAAGGCTGGAAAAGACCTTTAAGATTGGTTGGAGCACGGTTCTGATAACATTGATGTTGTGGGTTTGATCCCCATATGGCCCCTCTTATTCACTTAAGAGTTGGACTCGATCTTCTGTGTCCCCTCCAACTCAAATTCTGTGATTCCCTGACCGTCAAGTCCAACCATCAACCCAGCACTGCCACTGTGACCCCTAAATCACATCACTCAGATGCCTCTGAAACACCTCCAGGGGTGGTGATTCCATCACTTCCCTGGGCAAACCTATTCCAATGCCTGACTACCCTAACAGTGAAAATTTTTTTCTAATGTCTAATGTAAATCTCTCCTCTCTCAGCTTAAGGCCAGTGCCTCTAGTTCTCTCTATGTGTGTCCACAAGGGAATGAGTAGCACATCCAGGGGAAAACAAATACAACCCTGGAAAGATGTACCCAGTGGGGAAAAAAACTAACGTGCCCAGGTGAAAAGCAAGTGTATCCCATAAGGAAAAATAAGTGTGTCCGTAGAAAAGACCTATGTCCAGGGGTTGATGAGTGTGTCAAGTGAGAGAGCAGAGCCCAAGCTGTGAGAGAAAGGTGGCATGAGGGGGTAGGAACAAATTTGCACCAAAAAAATTACGTGTTGGGGAGGAAAAAACTAATATATCCAGAGATGAAAAACTGAGGATCAGGCAGAGAAATGGGTAGTGCCAGAATCAGCTCCTCAGCCATGTCTGTGAGCCAGCCTGAGCCTGGCCCTGCTTTTTTTAGAGGAAAATAGGCTTGTCAGGCCTAATCCACATCCACATCAGTAGCAGAGGAAGCTAACTCCACTAAACTAGCGAGTTTCTGGTGTAAAAATAAAGGCAGATCAACGCAGGGGCAGAAAGTGAAACTTCAGTCAGTCTCACAGAAAACTGACAGCAGTGGTTTCGTGCAGAGTGTGGCTCCTGCTCTTTTCCTACAGCAGGACCCTGGCACCCAAACCCCATCCCTTTCCTCTCCCAACGCAGCTCAACGCCACAAATAGGAATTCCCAGGCATGTGTATTTTGTGCATATAAATCCAACAGCAATTTGCATAAATAGATGCATATTATCTGATGTACGTGCAAAATGAGACATTGCAGCTGAAAAATCCGGCCATTAAACTGTTCTGTTAGATGTGCACGTTTCCCAAGGAATGAGACACATAAATCCACTGGCTGCATCTTTGGCTATTGAGTAGATTTAATAGCATTGTGTTAACACCTAGAGACGTTAGCGAAGAACTGAGGCCTCATTGTATTGAGCTCTGTGGACAAGAATAATGAAAAGATTGTTCCAACCCCACCAATTTACAGTCTTAGTGGATTATGGGGTTTATTTTGTTTTTAAACAAGTATTTCTGAGTTTGTTATGTAACATGAAATAAATCCCATCATTGTATTGAATTTAACGTAGGCCCTTTTTTATGAAGCACTTTCACAGAGGCAGAAATAATCGAGTGACACTATCATAGCAAAAATAAATCCTTATATGTATAAAAAAATCTGAATTTTTTTCTTTTATCTTTATCCTCACTTTCAAAGTTTGGAACAGATTGTTCCAGGTTTGAGGGCAGTTGCTATTTAAATAAAACCACAAGTACTCTGGAGACTACTGGGGACATTTTGGATTTGGGCAATTACAGTGTGGATGTTCCTTTGTGAATACCTATGGCTGGTTATTTTGACTCTTGCTGGACTACAGCTGTTGCTGTGCAAGTGCTCGCTCTGTTTGATAACTTTGTTAATATGACAACTTCTACAAGTATTGTCAAAATAAGTCTGACACCACAACAGATTGTGAAGAAAAGGCAGAGCAGTAGCGAAAAAAAAATAGAATTCTTCAACATGTTTACAGTTGATTTCTAATCTGATGGCAAATTGATTTTTTTCCCAAGCTAGTTTGCCATCCCTCTTTTCTAAGCTGTGGTAACAAACTCTGTGCTCAGGGAATGAGGCTGCGAATGGAGTGAATTCTCAGTTATGTTTCCAGTAGCACTGGCCTGTGTGAGACAGCAGGTGCCTTCCCAAACCGAGGCGTTTCCAGAAGGAGCAGAGGAGCATCCAGATCCGGTGTTCAGTGAGTGGATATCGCTGGTTTATGTATGTGGTTGCTTTCACTCTACCATTTTCCTTCGACTCTTCACACTGCAATTAATTTTGGAAGGAATTAAAGTTTTTCTAACTGATTAGCTACTATTTCAACTACCTCCTTGTTTAGAAGCACTTCACATGAAGTGCTTATAAAATTTTTTCCTTCAGGTCTTTAAGGAAAACTAAAATATGCCATTTACAGTTTTGTACCTACTGAATTTTTCCCAAACTATTGCATTTAAGATTACAGGCCTGAGCTGAGCCTGAACATATGTTATTTGGGAAGGTTTGCTTCACTCGGGGTCTGCTGGGAGACTGGTTAGGAATTGGTGTTCTGGCACAAAAAGGAGATAGGAAGCTCCACCATCTAACATAGGAATGCTCCAAGATGTGGGCTTGGCTGGATGAAGACATTCAGGAGTGTACACACGCACAGTAAATCAACTTGCTAAACACCTCAAGAGCACAACTGCTGATCCTAAGAGGCAACTTGCTGTAGTGCACAACACTCAGGAGAATAAAAGGCTCATAGATGAGACATCTACAGAGCCAGCTGTGCCAGGATAATGAGGAGCACGGAGCACACGAGGGATTTTTCCCTCCTTGATGCACACATGTAATTCCTATTGACAGCAGTGGGAGTTGCACATCCGTAGCAGGGGGACAACAGAACCCTTGGTGGTGCAGACGAGTATCGGATGTGAGCTGTGTGACCACGGAGAGAGAAGCAGAGAGAGGGAGGTGTGATCGCTGAGGGACGGTACAACACACAATAAAATTGTCAGGCAGCCATCAAGTATGTGAAAGCATGGGAATAACAAATTAAATGGACAGGAGGTGAGAAAACAGAGTCTCGAGAGGCTTTTGCCTTCCTAGCTTAGGGCTGATATCTGAATTCCTTATCTGGCAAATATTCCCGCTGGCTTAACCCATTTAATTCCCTGACAAGTAAATATTTCACTGAACTCGAGTAAATAGTTGTGGTCTAGACGCCAAGCATAAAAAGTGGCTTTATTAAAAAGTGTGATAAATAAGAAGAAATTCAATTAATATAGTGTGCAGACCTTACTGTTGGTTTCTTCTGTATGATCTGATGATTCTTGCTTTTCAAGTAGGAGGCAGCTGGATGGCCAGTGATTTACAGGTCATAATTACTGATTTGGGTTTGTGTCAGAAGTAGTAACAAAGGACACAACAGAGAAATAATGATAATTCTAATTTGATAGAGAAGGGCAAATTATGTGTTTATGACAGCAGTTCTAAAATGAGATGAATGAGAAATGCCTTCAGATTTAATCCACATTTGGGATCCTTTACAGATGTGTAGGGAAGAGGGGACAAGATGAAACTGAACAGGAAAGTGAAGGGTAAACCAAAGCCATTGAGAAATTAACAATTAGAAAAAGACAAACCTCTACCAGATCTCAATGGAAACCAACAGAACAAACAAAGGATGGTCCTGAGCAGGAAGACCACAACCACAGAAGAAAAATAGCTAATGGTAAAAGCCGGAGTTTGGTACATTTATGTAATTTTCTAAAGCAAGAGCAACTGGAACTACATAAATGGGTGGGCACAGCTCAACATTCTGGATTGCTTCAGACCTGGCTCCAGTACAAGATCTAAAGACAAAATGATGAGTCACAGAGGAGAAAGTGGCTTGGAGAGAGAATCCACAGGAAAAGGCTGCACAGAACAGGAATGGGATATGCGTTAGTCCAAGCTTGATTCCACCCTGCACGTGTTCCCTGGGTGCTGGAATGGTGGGAATGACACAACTATCTCCCTGGTTAAACAGCTCTTTTGAAAACACATTTTCAGTCCTGCCAGACAGGCTGCAATGCCAAGGAATTTGAACTTTCCCTCTTTTACCCTACCTACTCATCCGTGCTTTGTGGCTCCAAGTAATTCTTCTTCGGAGTTGGTCATGTGAATGGCAATGAGGAAAATGCAACTTCAGAGGCCCTGTACAAACCCTTCCTGCTCACTTAATTACACTGACCAAGGGAGGCCAACTTTGGTGCAGTGTGACCTCCAATTACGAGGCACACCGTGGTCTCCTGGCTGAACTGTGCAGGCATTAGTGGCAGCATGCCAGCAATGGCTATATTAAAATCAATTTGAGAATCCCAATTCTATGTCTCTTTCACCCTAGATGGGGCAATACACCTTATACTAACGTAACTCTTTGTAAAATATTGTAAAACAAAACCGACCTATGCAAAACAATTAACAGTTCTGCACTTTTTAAAATTTATTTAGGTATTCTTGCAAAAACAAAGGAAAAAGGGGAAAGCAGACCAAGAAGCTTAATGGATCTGTATCTTTGCAGCAGTTTGAAGCAGGGGTATTAAAAAAAAAAGCAGAAAAGCAGAATTAGGTTTGTTCTCAGAGTCACCAAGGAGGATAAACAGCAAGAGCTCCCTGACACAGCAGGCAGGCAGCTCCCAGGCTGCTCCGTGAGGCGATGCTTGATATTCATGGAAACAATGAAATCTCACCAGATTTAGTACAAAAAGAGATGAATAGCCAGTCTGCAATTTTACAAGCAGGAGGAAGGCCACAAATTCCCAGTTTCCCCAAAGCCTCCACAAACTTCCCGATTTCAAGGCACTCCTCATATGAGCGTGTGTTTAAGCAAGAGTGTGCCGTCACCTCAGGAACAGAGAACCTGAAGAGTCATCACCTCACTGCAGGCTTTACCCCAGAACAGCACTGTGAGGAGAACCTTTTCAAACCCTGATATAAACCAAGGGAATTCCTCCCGTCCCTCTCCATGCACCCTCCTCAGCAGCTGAGGAGGAGATGTCTTTTCTAAAAAGTCCTGTGCCTGTGACCTCCTGTATCAGTGGGAATCTCACACTCACAGATTCAGCAAGGTACCCGGGGAGGGGAGCAGAATCTGACCTATGAAACCCCACAGTCCTGAAAGTTTTACTCATCACACACCAGAAAAATTCCAAATTAATATCAAGATAATTAATAATTTTTTTAAAGTGACTGCTGAAGGAGAATGAGAGTTTTTCAGACTTGCAGCTTGTGCTGTTGCTGTTTACAGCAGCAAATCTCATCACCTTTGCCTTTCTTTCCTCTTCTGATAGACATTGCCCTATATTCATTGAAATGTTCACAGTAATAGAACTTATTCCAGTCCAAATCTCAAAATAAGTTACGCTGCTACAAGCAGCAATATTAATAAATGATCACTCTTTTACCTAGCAAAAATGTGAGGTCCAGATCAGTCTTTCTAATATTACTGACAGTACATTCTTTTCTTCTTTACCAGAAAAAAAGGTATGTTTTCCTCTGCACAGATTGGTAAAGCATAAATAGAAGTGATATTCTGAGCTCTCTCAGCCTTTGGCACCCAGCTTGTTGGTATTCCTCACAAATATTTTTTCCTCACAAATTTTTCCAACAGTTTTAGCACTGCAGCAGGTACTCTAAATTGTGTGTGTGTGCATGGTAAATGCTGAGGCAGAACTCCTCAGAGAAAGCCCCAGTTACCTGTTTAATATGAAGTAATTTTCCGGAGCTGTCAGCATTTTTGGTCCAAAACCACCTGGAAGACAAAGCACTTTGCAAGAGACAGCTTTGACAACCTATGGATTTTAATAGTAGCACTGAAAAGATAAGAAAAGAAAACTTGGAGAGAGGGGAGAGAGGGAGAGATGTGCTCTTGTAAGACATTACTTTATGACAAAATATCCCATACTCAAAGTAATGCAGCACATTTCCAATTAGGAAAAGTAGTGAGGAATTTACAGCGTTTGTCTCCTTGCATCTCCTTTCAAGTTCAAGATGTGTATGAAATTTGTTTAAATATCCGAATCAGTGATTTAGCTACAAATGAGGATAATGATATGATGTTCTACTAATATTATGTGTCTAAGTGAAATAAAGCCTAGAAGTGAAAGAAAGGGAACTATTTAGGAGCACTGTATGCATGAATAATATGGACTGACTGCAGGCCAAGAATAATAAAAACAAAAATCTTCCACATGTGCATAAACAGAAAGGAAGAGAAAGTGTAGAGCCATAGGGGTTAAAATTTAGTAACCACCTTTGGTAGTCACCACCTGACTCCTGCTCAACTGGTGAATGCTGGGTTTTGATGTTGGTGGAGTTCTGTACATGAAGTGACTGCTGCTTTTGCCAGTGTCTAGAAACATCTGAACTCCAAAGATTAATTTTTCAAGTTCATGCACTCATCTAACGAGATTATCTGCGTTTATCCTATTAACCCTGACCAGCAGATCCTGTGGTCTCACATGCCCTAATCCATTCCCGACTGCACACAGGCTTTCAAGTCGGGCTGGAATCTTGGCCAGGGCACACAAACAGATCCTAAAAATACTAGCATGTCCAAGCCTGGGTAACTCCCAGCTAAAAAGTGGTTTTGATGTCTTTGAGAGAGAAATACTGTGGGACATATTCCTGCACCATCTTCCGGTGTGAGCTACAGGCAGACTTGTGGTTTAATAAAACTCATTGTAAGTGGCATTACTTCAGTGATTCTGATTGTGCTAATCCATCAGGAGGAAATGGCAGGATCATGGATCGGGTTTTATTGGAGCCTAGAAGAATCACAGGGTTTGGATGGGACATTTTAAAGATTTTAACAACAAGCGCAAAATATGCCTGGTGCAAGTTATGGGCTGGATGTGGTAAACTGGACTTCACCTATCCAGACATTTCAGCAGAAGAGTCATTTGCACAGCTATCCTTAAGTACTTTCTGGGAGATAAATCTAATAACCTTTCTGGGAAAACCTCAGCAGGATGCAGACACTGTAATAATCCATATGCAAGCCACCACATTGTATTGTATGCTGTCAGACAACTCAATTATTTTCTTCCAGATCTAACATAAGCTTCTGTTTAGTAAACATGATGAGAGTCAAACTTTTACATATATATATATAAAGTGCTTAATTTGCATGCAAAATTGCCCTAAGTATGTATGCAAATAGGAAAACTCATGCACAGATGACTAATTAAGTGCGTTTATGTGAGAAATTACCCAATGCACGCATGGAATCTCAGTAATTGTACACACAACTCAGTGTGCCGTTGCCTTTGCAATTTGGACACGTAACTGATCGAAAAATTGTTTCTCAGCACTGTGCTGGAATAACTGACGTGGAGCCCACGGCCAGAACTGGGACAACTGAGGGAGCTTTTGAAGAAATTGCAAAAGCTTGTGAGGAGCTTTAAAGTAAGAACAGAATTTGCCATCTCTACATTAGTTTTCCTATTCACTTACAACCATCCTGTGCTAATATGTGCCTTGAAGGAGTCATTTCTGTAAAGAAACACCCAGAAAAATAAAATCGGTACGATGGCACAAGAGATGGTGCCATTAAAATTAAACCTGAAGTTTGTAGTCTGCTGTTGCCTGTCCAGGATGTGTTTTGAAAATAAACAGCAAATTTTACTTTCAGTGTCTTGATCAAGCACCCTTTTGTCTCATCCAAGCAGGCTTTGTAGTATGACAGCACAATATCCCTCTGGAAGGTTCAGTGAGTTTTGGTGAGAAAAGGGGCATCTGTCTGTCTGTTTTAATTTTCCAGGCACTGATGTTATTATAGGTTCTGTTATGCCTAAGCACTGATTATTTCTCTTTATATCCCCAAAGTTAGAAAGTTCATGCTAACATTGTTAAAATTCAATACAGAGAACAAGTTCTTTCGATATGATATGATAAACATCCCTGCCTTCAGTGTCCTGCCGAGAAAAATGCCTGTCCAAATTGTTTTGATATGCTCTGGCTCCTGAAAGCAGGGAACATCCTCAGCCTGCTTTGTGATGGTTTTCCTATTTTCTGGTCATTGTGTTGATATTGAGCAGAACAGCAGGTAGGGGAGCAGCTGTTTATTTACCAGTGACTTATAACTCGAGGTCAAACGCTTCAGTCAGGCGAAATACCTTTGTGGGCGCAGTCAAATAGGAGGAACATCGAACATTCACAGAGGGAGTGGGAGAAAAAGGCTGGAAAGGGATGAGCTGAGACTGCTTGGCTGAGAGTCAGGGAAGGTTTTGCTGCAGGGCAGACTCAGCAGCCCCGGACGTGGAAACTCGGGCAGGAGGGAAGAGGAATGGACTGTTCCAGGGTGGCTTGACTCGGAACAAAGTTCCTCGGATTCGAGTTCAGAAGGGAGGATTTGAAGTCGACTTCTGCCACTAAGTGGTGCTCTAAACAGCGCAGCATCTTTGTGGTACCACAATTCACGGGGAGGAACAAACCGCAGCTCTGTCAAGCTGATTACACTGATGCAGACACTTAACAAGTGTCCATTACGCTGATTTAATCCTTCTGTGCCACTGGATAAAGCAGGGGGAAGAACAGGCCAATCCAAAAGATTAAAGAAATCCAAAGATTGAGCCCTGCTATACAGCATCTGAAGCGGAGGATTACAGAAAACAATTCTAATTTTTTAAAAGCTTTGTCTGGCTTCTTTCTGTTCCTTTTTAATTATTAGTATTGTTTTCTCCAAGTTTATGGTTGTTAGAACTTGAAGTACTTATCAAATGAAACTGAAGGAAAAAAAACTTAATTAATACTTGTAATTATTCCAGAACTTATTTTTAAAACAGATGTCCTATTTTTTTATTAATTGGAAAAAAAGGTAGAACACATTCTTTCTGGAGCACTTATCTACATGTAGATTTAATCCTTCCCACACTCCAAAAAAGATGCAATTTAAAAATAGGGTGGAAATTTGGAAGGAGAATGCAAGCCTGCAACTTCTGCTCTCCTCAGTCCCAGGAGAAGTGGAAACACAGCAGGCAGAGGTGCTGTTTTGACATTTTGACACTCATGCTGTTGCCCACAAAATTGGATTCGTTACTTGGCGTGCAACAAGCCAATAATTACATGAAATTGAGAGAGAAAAAGAGAGACATTGATTATTTATTTGAGAGTTGTGCAAGCCCGGGTGCTCAGTGTATCCCACAAACCAAGCACCACCACTGGACTTTCTATGCCATTATTTATACACAGAAATTCAGATTTAGTAACTTTCCAAGTACAGCCCCTCTGTTATGGTTGGTTGGTATTTCCCATATAAGTTACATAACCCCAGCTGACTTCTGCACGTGCTCAGGGGAAGGGTCTGCACCTGGGCAGGGTCTGTAGGGGTGATTTTTAGTATCATAATGAGCATATTAAACCCTAGGATCCATGGACCTTGGGAATTTTGCCAAGTTACCAATGTATACACAGGCATACATCAACATCTTGGTTTTAACCCATCCTTAAGGCTTGTTAGTTCCTGCATGTCCTGACTAAGGGATGCAGCTGCTCTGGTCCCACTGTTCAGGTCTCCTTTTTGGTGGTTAGGCTTGGAAGTACACAAAGGTTTTACATCAAGGAACATCCTGATTTTAGATAATCTTGACACATTCTGCATTGTGCCCCAAGCAATTCCACATCCATGCTTTCTCTCAGTCGTGGCTGCAGTGGAGGATCCTGGGGAAGGATCAGTGGGCAAAGCTTGCAATCCCAGGAATGAAGAGGCCGGAGTTCAGGAGTCAGGAAGATTTCATCCTGTTTTAGAGAAGGAAGAGGAATTTGTTTAACCACATCCATGAAGGAGTTTGCTCCTTTTCTCTGCCACAGGCCTGTCCTAGGAAATTAAAAAAGGATGGAGAAAAAAAAGGTGGGTCAGTGACCACTCAGGTTCCTGGATCCCACGTGGTCTGTTGGTGGATACCTCAGCTCATGATGGAGCAAATTCAGTGCTCTGGATTTACACACCCACAGAGGTGCTGTGTGTGCAGCCAGGCCCAGGCACTGCCTGGCAGTCAGCACTTTTTAGCAGACCTAAAACATTGCCTCACGCTGAAACCCAGTGAAAATCTGCCTGTGTGAGCTGCTCTGCTGAGCAAAATCCTTTAGAAAAGGAGGTGGAACTTCTGGGGAGAGGATTAGTGCCTTTTGTGAACTGTATTTGTGTGCGGGGTGCTGGTTTATTCACAACATTCCCGGAGAAGTGCTTTAAATCAAGAATCAAAAGGGTATCAAAGCTGTACAGGAACTGATTACTACTATAAATTTTGCTGAAACAAGCTGATGCTTTGCTGATTCTTTGGTCTTTTTCTGGTAAAAATATGTCAGTGTTAACTCACAGCATTGACTTCTCTGTATTTTTCATTTTTGTTCCATGAGATTATTTTTAGCTGCTGTGCATTAGCTCTGCTTGGGAAGAATACTGAGAGGTGGAGGTTGCAGGTTCTTCCTGAAAAAAACAAATGACTTATTGACAGAACTGCAACAGTACCTGTATATCCATAAAATTTATGTCATGTGTCCCCCTCCCCCCCTTTTTGAATAAAGTTAAGAGACAGATGTTAGAGACAGATGTGAATTTCTCAGGAGAGAAAGAAATATCACAGGTAAATCATCTTTATACCAGAAAATGTGATGGACATGAGTGTAACAGCTGTAAAATAAATAAACTCTTAACAGAAGAAGGAACGATTTTCAGTTTTAGGGGAAGTGGCCAAAGTACCCAAAGCAACTTTGTATGAGTTATTTATATCATAGAATAATTTCTGAGCTCCGAACAATAGTAAGGAACAGTAGGTCTCCAAAATGTCCTCTAGAGAGAGCAGCAGAAATGCAAAATTCAAATGCCATGAACAGGGTCAGCCACAAGTCCAGAAACAGCATGATTCTTCTGACATTTACATTTTGTAGGCATGTATTTACATATTTAGAAATAAATTTAGAGTGGTCTACAGTTTCTCTTGCAAGTTTTTGAGTTTAGCAGTAGCTTCATCACCAGAAATCCTGGCCCCTCTGCAATCATCCTCAAGTTTCCCAAGATTTAATCAGTGTATATCATCTTTAATGTCTTTCTTGTGATGCAAGAATTTTATAGTTCTTTACAATTTTTTCCAAGTGTTAGAAACCACTGTTTTATCCTCAGCAATTACTTGGAAAAAACAAATGCAACTACTTATATTTAAAAAACAATCAAGGGGAAGTTCTGAAAATATGGCTTTGTATTACTTAGAGACTAAGATTTCTCAGTGTTAGTTGGATTCACTAGAAACTTGTTTAAATATTAGACATAATTCCATAATTCTACAGCAGTAGAAATGGATAAGGGACTTCAAAACTCTGGTTTAAACCTGCAAGAAGCTTTTTGTTAAGAAAAAATAGGAATAATATGTTTGGAATATAAATGAAGCACTGGGTAGGTTTTCTTTCTGTGTACATCTTGTATGTAGATTACTCTGCAAACTACAGACCAAATATTGATTACAACTTGAAATAAAATACAAAATGTCATTTGCGCCAAGTATCATAAACAACCTGATATCCTTTCATCTCTCAGAGCTTGTGAAGAATGGAGACAGCAGCATTTCCTCACAGAAACTATCAAGAAGAGCAGGACCAATATCGTAAGAGGAACTTCTACACGTACATATCCAGCTGAATTCCCAGCAATATAAAAGGGAAATATTTGTGTTGAACTCCCTGCCTAGGGCTTTAAATTGCTGTATACTATCATGCATTACGGCCTGCATTAATTATCTAATTGAGACATTTATATGGTCATCAGGCGAGTGGGGACCTGGAGAGAAATCCCTAATTAAGACTTTGGAGTTTGATAAGAGGCTGTTACCGCGCCGTGATAAAACACTATTTTTGTCTTATCTTATGAATGTGTCAGGGCAGATTATGTTAAATGCTACCTACATGCATAATCAGATGACATATCTCTGGCAAGGCCCGCAGATAACAGTCTGCAAATGCACATTTATTATTTCACAGTTCAGACCGTTCAAAGGAGAACGAAACTCGCGGATCCAAAAGTGCGGCGCATCCACCTCGGCCGTGCCTGGCACGCTGGGTGTTTTCCCTGGGATCTGGGCATGGAATGCTTGGTGTGTGGTGACAGGGGAGCAGCTGGAAGCCAGCTCCTGTCTGAGCACCTGGAGCCAGCCTGTTGGCTCCGCGTTGCTGAACTCTCCAGGCGTTCCCGTCCCGCTCCCTGACACGCTCTGTGTTGGTAGGTGGGTCACAGGCATCAGGAATTCGATTGTGCCACAGGAATCCCTGCCTGATTGCTCCGGTTCACCTTCATTCCCCTCCCAAAGGGAGCAGAGCAGGGCAGGATCCGGCCGTTCCGCCTTCCACGCTCCACATCTCTTCTCATTCAGAGTACACTCCACCCTTCTTGGCTTCATGGGTTTGTTGTGAATGCTGAATATGTAGTGCAAAAATACCAGCAGTGAAGACTTTTTTTTTTTTTTCCTTGACAAGTTTTCTGGGAAAATTCAGAGCTGCTCTATTTTTTGCACGCAGCCTCCCCATCCTTCTTCTCATCTGCAGGGTTGACTCAAACAATAGCATTCACTTCAGCATCTCTTTCCTCATTAGATGCTTTGAGATCTCAAGGATCCCAAAGAGGTCAGGTCTACCACCAAAGCAAAAGAAAGGGAATTCAGAGAACAAAACATACATGACAATTGTTTTGTTATTTTTTTTCCTCTTGGCATTACCCAACACTGTTGATATCAGTGGCAAATCCCTTGCCATATCTTCCATTGTTGGGGCCTGGTTATTAATGGGGAAGGAAATGTTTACAAGGTTTATAAATGTGCATATTTTCATATAAATAAATATATAATATGCATATACACTACACATCTATACATTTATACATGCACACAAACTAAATTTAACACTGTAATTATAATTGAGGATTATTCAAAGCCCACACTGTAAAACTTCCATGACCTTCTACCTGGCTAATATCTTTTTTCATTTTCTGCTATTTACAAGTGTGCATAATACAAACTGACAAGTGCTGGAGCTGCAGAAAAGAGACGAGAAACAAGGACCAAAGGTCCTTGCTAAGTAGCAGGGTGAAAGATGGCTTAGTGTAATTTTCCAGAAGGATTCAGTTTTACAGCTTTTTAAACAAGAAATGTGGATATTAATGGGGGGTTGTGAACAGCAGACTCAATAACAGTCCTAGTCTTTTAAAAGCACATAAAGTATTAATGTTTTGTACCCTGGTTTGTGTTGGAGGGGCTGTAGAGACTAATGTTTAAATCCCAGGAGAAAAACCCACTCCTGTGCTCAACCCCCATATTTGGAGCTGTCATCCATTACCAAACAGCACCTCATTAACGTGCCAAAGCTTTCTATATGTTTCCCAAAACGCTGATTAGGTTCAAGCAAGAGATGCAGGAGAGCTGAGTTTACCCAGCCCCTGTCTCCCAGAAGCCCAGAGAAATCTCAGCTCTGTCCCCTCAGCTCAGTGTCTCCTTGTCCCTGTGCAAGCAGGGGCTGCAGGGCTGCGTCAGGATGAATCCATCACATCCTGAAGGACTGGATGCTGCCACAGCGAGGAGCACTGAGGGCTGGGGCTCCTGGTGGGCTCCAGCTACACAGCTCTGCACCCTGAGAGCTTGGCAAGAGTGGCAGATTAATCAGAAGCATCACAAAATAATGACTGTTCAAAAGCTGCACACACCTGGTTGAGGTGTAAGGCAGGAGCTTCCCCAGAGTGATGGCCCAGGCATGGAAAAGACCTGGCCACAACAATATCTGATTTCCAAATTAGAAGGAAAAGAAGAAAAACAACCACTCATGAAAACTTTATAACCCCTCTGCACCTTGTTTAACCTGATCACTGCATGTCTAAATAGGTGATGGAATGAACACGACCCAGCAAAGCCCCTGGGGGTTTGATTAATGGAGTGCCCCAAAGTAAAACAGTCATTCTGAAAAGCTGAAGGGAAATGCAAACTTTTAATAACATTTTCAAATTATTTAATCATACAATCACGCCTGACCTTGTTCAATATGAAACTTCATTACAGCCTGGAATGTTAATATGGAGTTCCAAAAGCATCATAAATTACTGGTTTCTTCAATGATGCATGGCCCTGTCCTGCTGTGGCCAACTGCAATTTTAATATTTTCTTAAGAAATGAAGAAATGAAGAATTAGCAAATAATGGCATGATCCTGAAATTACTGTTCTAGGGACCACAGCTTATTAATCGGCTAAAAAGGATAAAGACATTACTCACTTCTATAGATAGATGATGTAGCCAGTCCATTTTTTTTTTGTTGGTGGGAAAAAACCCTAAATGCTTATTTTTGAACAGATCCATTAATAACCAATTCAACTGACTTACCTTTCTGCAACATGACAGGTCTGACAGTCAATGAAGGAATTACAACGTGTAACTGGCAATTTTACCATCAGAAATATTATTTTATGTACAACTAGTACCTTGTAACAACTTAAAAATGGTCGTCACTGCTTGAAAAGGGCAAAATAAAAACACTTGCAATATTGACTGACAGAGATCCTTATTTGGTGCTTATTATTTAACAACAGAAGAAGAAAAGTGAGTGGACGATTTAAATGCCTTGAAAAATCAGGGAAACTGAGAGGCCACTGCACTTTCAGCTCAAAAATGCATTTTGTAAATGCCCTGAAATAATTGCACATTGCTTGGAATTAAGAAGGGAATGCTGGAATCTTGGTGGTCTTTAGGAACTGTCCGGTTCCTTCATCCAGTTTGATGGTTCTGTAGATTTCTACAGGACTGGATTGAAATATAATGGGTTTTTTTGTTTAATCACTTATCAAAACTGCAGTAGTTCCGCTGTGGGTCGAACACTGGCCCAGGAAATGTTTCCCTTCATGTATTAACACACCTGCCTTTGCTGAGGTCTGGGGGTCCACGTTGTGCGTGGTATCCCAGAGATGAACTGTTTTGATGTCAGCACTGAATAACAGCAGCACAGGCTTGGAAATAAAGCTCATCAAACATTCTGCAGCAATTAAAAAATAAAATTGCATTTTGTCATTTGATTTTCCTATAATGAGCAGCATGAAAATGTGGAGATTCAAGCAGCTCAAATGCTCAATTAATGAGCATTTCAGGCTAAGTTCAATTCTCATTATGACCAGCACCATGAACCTTTCCACGATCCCTTTTTACCCCCCTAAATATCTGTTTGTAACCTCTTCTGCATTCTTTTAAATCTCTCCCAGATTCATCCTAAAAGCATTTCACGTAACTAAAACACACACAAGACAGTTCAGCTTTTTTCTAGGATACTCATCCGAGGCTTTACTTGCCAAGAGACAGCAAAACTGAGAAATACTGTGCAGAAATCTATAATTTGTTCTATAATAGCCTCAGTTTGCTGTATTTTGCTTTTATTTCTTCTGGCCATGAGACAACTTTGAGAGTTTTCACGGGCAACCCATTGCTCAGAACTAATTGGTTGCAAATCACAGTAAGAGAAGAATTTCATTGTTTTCAACCACAATATTAAACAACTACTTAGCAAAGGGAGAGAATAATGGAGAATAATTATTAACTGAAGAAAATACTCAAAACACATGGTAAAACAAACAATTAGGCCCAATTGTGCCAGTTCTGGGAATGTTTTACGCTGCCTTCAATGAACTCCCGTTTGAGAGCTCCGTTTTACACTGGGCAATGGTTCAAAACCCAGAGACACATCAGTCCCAGGCAGGAGCTCAGAGAGAAGTGCCAGACTGTGACTGACTGACAGCACTTCCCACTGCAATCTGGGGTTGTCTTCGAGAACTTCTATTCAGCTCTGCTTCAAATCAAACTTCGTTTAACTGAGGAATTCTAGCGAGGTCACAAAGCAGGAGGGGCTGCCCGCAGACAGCAGCGCTGCTCCGCTCTGGGGTACAATCACACACGGGGGATTTACAGAGCAGAAGTGCCAGAGACCTTCTGTAGCAACAGCCCCATCCCACAGAACTGCCACAAAATCCAAAATGTGGAATTTGCAGCTCCTAAGCCACGGCACAGTCTGTTTGTAAAGATCACTGTGCACTCACATTTATCTTGGTGTAAAAATATAACTGGAAGGACTAATAGAAGGGAAAATACAACTGGACAGTGCACTGGCAATTACAGAGCTGGGAATTAAAGCTACAGAGAGTAAAAAAAAAATTGTGTTTTGGTGATGAAAGTCATCTCTAGAGTTACAATTAAGATGAAATTTATTGCTTCTGCTTAACATCTGTTTTATATTTATTCGTTCTGATAAAAAATTATATCCTGGATCCAAAGCTGCAGCTTCCAAAGTTGCCGAATATATGTTAATTAAATATTTGATATAAAGTCTTTTAAAAACCCACAAAAATTACTCGGTTTACTTAAAATAGGACCCAGCAAAATACAAAGCATGGTATCAGATCCCATAATGAAGTCTTTCAGTTCCCTTGAACTGCCTGCATTTAATGTGAAATATAAAGGACTAACTTTCATATTTGTTTCCCTCTGGTATAAACAGACTGTGTCATGAGCTGCTGTGTGATAGGAACTGAATGTCACTCAGAAGGCAACACATTCACAGCTCACTGCTGGCACTGCCCCTCTTAATCTTCACCTTATATCTGGGATGTTCTTTCCCTTTTTCATGGTTGCTCATTATGTATCTGTTATTCATTCCCTTTGCTGGATTCGAATAAGTATGGACTTCTACATATGACATAATCTACCAAAAACTACTAGAGAAGTGAATATTATTTGCTGAAAAGCCTCATGCTCCTGAACAGCTTGTCAGTCTGCTCGCTCCTCTGAGATCTGTTTCCCCATTAGTGCACATTTCCCCAGCTGAAGATTTAAAGTTTTTTTTTTTTTCCCCCCACTGTCACAATAAAAAAGAGGAAAACGAAGCAGGTGGTGTCTTTCTAAAGTCCAAGTGTTTTATAATGATCATTCTCTATTTCCTCAAGTGCAGAAATTTCAGTTCTGATTAAAATGAAAAAAATGACAAGCCATTACAGACAGACCTCCGTTCTCCAAAGGCTCCCCTCTGAATGCACAATATGTTTTCCTATAGAATGCATGCACCATATTTCAATATTAATTATAGGAAGGTCTCTTTGGGGTCACATGCTAATTATATCTATTTAGAATTTATCATGCTATTTCCAATATAATGTGCTGTCATTGTGTCCTGTTGTTTTTCCTTGCCTGAGGCAGAAGGAAGCTACAATAAACCTGGAAACAGTGGTGAGAAATGTTCATTTTAAAACATATGGGGTGAAAGCTGCACTGAGGGCCCCGCCCAATGCTCATTGAAATCAGCAGGAATCGTTATGTTAACCTCAAGGGAAAATGATTTGAACCTGTTAAATGTCTACAGTTCTGTTTGAGGAGCTCTGTGCCTCTCTCAGGGTAATGAAATGGTTGTGCCATGACCGACTGTAACTAATCAGGGAAGCATCCAGCACCATGCCAGGGAGGATATGCACAGAGGAGCCTGAGCTGTCCTGATTCTCAGGGGGTAACACTGGTACTAAATGGCCACAAGATAAGGAGGACTCAAAGCCTCTTCTCCAAATCATCTCAAGAGTATTTGATATGTTCATCTAAAGCTTTGTGTGATCACTGGATCTGTGCAGGAGGCAATAACAGCGGGGTATTTTTTAACTAACCCCTGTATATTATTGGATTCCAAGATATCACATTTTAAAAATTCTGCCTCAATACAAGCACTAAAATATCAGCACATTTGCCAAACTTATTGACTGTGTTCACAATTTCCTTTTGTAATGACTGGGGTTAAGTCTGTCTGCATTTACCAACCCAAGGCATCTTCTCTGTGTGAGGAATCCTCAAAGTTTCCTGCACAAATCACAGCTAAAGTTAAATGGTGCCTCCTTCATGCCACCACCTTATGAACACAGAGCCAAATTTCCAGCAGCCAGCCTTGCCACCTATGTACCATTATTAGTGCTGGAGATTTGCATCTGCTTCCAAGAAATAGGTGCCTGCAGGATTAAACGTGGATAACACACAGAAAAAATCCAGGCACCAAAGATAAGCATCTTGGCCTAAATGATGCCTCTCGTGTTTCCTAGCCTTCTAAATTGTTAATGCCACATTACCAGTCAGCAATGACACCAATCAGGCAGTCAGTGACTCAAATCCAACTGGCAGGAGATTACCTCATCCAAATTTCCACACATCCTTTCAACCCAATTACTGCCGCCGTTGGTGCTTTTACCTTCTGTGCCTTTCTGTGTCTGCATCAGGACTTTTCTGAACACACCTCTCCTCTCAGGATTTTGGTGGTGCCTGTGTGTAGCCTGACTCCTAGAAATAAAACTCACAAGATGCAAACATGAAATGACATTTACATGTCTATATCTCACTGTGGTTTTTTTTTTTTTAGTCTATAATGAGATGTTTTCAGAATAAGAAAAATGTTAACATCCAGCCCACTAACTGTATTTTTTTTTTTATTGATAGGTCTTAGCACAGAGCAAACCGATATTCAAGGGGAGAAAATGAATTATCTGGAGCCAAATGTAATTTTATTTTGGTAGGCCAACAATCAATAGCAGAAATGCACAGTCATTTCAGTAATTGCCACAGCTTCATGACAAATACTTCCTAGAAACTCCTGGCTGGGTGATCCCGTGTTACAGGGGTTTATCTTTAATGCAGGTTAGCTCAGATGTTCAGGGACATTTAAATTATGCAAACATGTGTGCAATTTTATTTTCATATTCGAGGTTGTGAGTCAGATCGTTTCATGTTGTGTGAAAACCTTGTGATGGAAAAAGAAACTGAAGTGTGAGAATTTCACTTTGCTTACCTGCATAAAAGGTAACAAAGCTCATTAAGTTGGTTAAACCACCTATGAGGACCTGAAGACGCTTATCCCAAGGTCTAAAGGCACGAGACCACTTTCACTGTGGATTTTCTTGCTCTATTCCTGCGAGGAATGGAGGCTCCCTGTCACAGTCAGCTCTGCCCTGCGAAGGTGCCACAGCAGCTGCAAATCCTGCTCTGAAAATGCTGAGCAAAAGAGAGTTCCCCTCAGGGTCTGCAGCTGCTCCCACACCTTCTGCTCCCCTGCTCAGCCCAGAGGACTCACAGAGCGCTGGGAGAGAGGATGCAGCATTCCCACCTGCACAGGGAGGAAGAGGTGTTGGTATGGCAATAGTGATCCAGGATCAGGCTGCCAAATACATCAATCCATGGCTGAGCTTCCAAAGGCTGCGTGATCTGGGCTGGGTCCTGTGGGAGCAGTGCAGGGTGGACAAAGGTGAGGAAGAATTCAGACTCAGAAATGATGGGGCAGGGATGGAATGGCAGCAAGATGCTTCACAATTCCAAAGTGTGAACCGTGTGGCTCGTGGAGTATGAGCTGGTCATAAGTTTTAACTGGGGTTCACCAGAGCGTTTTGGGCCCTTTTGAAAGACTGGAGACTGCCCTGCTTGGGGAGTCCATGGCATTTGGGGGACTTTTGAAGACCTGATATTAGTCTGTTTTGAAAATGGCTTTTAGGAAACAGAGAGGAGTGGAATCACCAGTTGTGAGGGGGATTACAGAAGAAAAAAAAGGGAAAAGCTTGTTTTTCAAATGTATATGACTTATTAATCCACTTTCTCTGAATTTTCCACAAGAAATGAAACCCTGTTTTCCTTAGATACTTTGGGATTTTTTCCCAGTTGCCATTTGTCTCGGAGATTTCAGTTATGCAGATCAGACACCCAGGAAACCGAGAACATCTTCATTTCCCTTTTTGTTCTGAAACAAGAAATATTCTTTATAGTATCTGAGGGAACCTCTAAAGTATGAGAGAGACTTTAGATTATCATTTCTCCTTCGAAGAAAAGCTATTCTTTTATATAAAGGGGAAAAAAGAAAACAAAACAACAAAACATTCGAAGAGTGTTCAATCAAAACAAACTTAGCCTTGAGTGTTGTTGTGAGAACAGAAATTTCTTCTGCCAGAAATCTTTCCTACAGGTAATGCTATTTTTAAGCATCCTTTTTCAAATGTAGCAGAAAGTAAAGAGTAAGGTTCCTACTTGTAGTATAATTAGCAAACCTTGGAAGAAGAAAGGGAATAAAATGTTTTACAAATGTTTTTGCAGGGTAGGAAATCCAAAGAAGAAAATCATTCTGGTTGGAAAAAACCACCCATCCCAGTCATAATTGTACATTAAAGAAACATTTTTGTGTACCTGCCCATACAGGAACAATCCCTTAGGACCCAAGGGCAGTTTATGCCTCTCCTGTCTGACCACTTAAGACTCAGAATATTTGTCCCATTAATTAATGAATGAGTCCAGAATGAAATCTCAAGTTTCCTCTGCTCACAAGCAGTACAAGACTGGACAGGCTGTTCAAGGCAGTCCAATACTCCTACTCCCAACTTCCATATTTACTTATTCCAACTGCACACACAATATTAATAACAAAATGCACAGAGTGTCCAAGCAGACTTGTGCCTGCAACTCAGTGGCTGCAATAACTGTGTTTAAGCTGAAACACAGCTTTATGTTGTTTTCTAACTGAGGTTCTTCATTTTGCACTGTGGCCACACACTATGTTTGTTCTTGCTAATTAAACAGCATGACTAAAATGTATATTGCAAATATAATAATCTGACACTTCTTCCCTGAAATGGTGGTTCTGTGTACCAAGGGATTTTAAATAAAAAAAAAAAAGTCTAATCTAGTTGTGTTTGGCCACATGTATCCAGATTAGCTCAAAAAAGACCAAATAATGATTGATTAGCACTTATGTTACCAAAGTTTTTGTGATCTTCCATTTCTCTGCCCCCATGCTACTGAGTTTGAATTGCTTCCCTACAGGCCTGTGCATAGCAAAGAACAAGCAAATATTTTCAGAATACATCTCTCACCCTCAGGATCCACACTTGATTTTGATATAAAATGTTATTAACTTTAGCTCCCAGTACAAAAGGTCTTGATCAATAATTGTTCCTACCTGTCTATCTTATTTCTGTGTATCTTCCAGGACACTTTTGGGCTGCTGCCAATACATTTTGGTTTGTAAGCACATAACAGTGTATCATGCACCTCAAATCTATGTGGGTTTATCTTATCTTTTCATTAGGTAGAAGATGGGGCTTTTTTATCTACATAGATTAAATTAGTTTAAGGTCACCCTGAGAGAAGGAAGAGAAGAGAAGAGAGAAGAGAAGAGAAGAGAAGAGAAGAGAAGAGAAGAGAAGAGAAGAGAAGAGAAGAGAAGAGAAGAGAAGAGAAGAGAAGAGAAGAGATAAAAGATAAAGCAAGGGAAAAATAACAAGGGTAATGCAAGCTGTTAAAAAATGGAACCCATATATTCTAATGTAAGTCATCCTATATCACAACCACCTCTTCACATCATCCTTACTGATTTTTCAAGTCTAGGAATACAAGAAATAAAAGTAGACAACCTTAGAGAGGATCCTGTGAGCACCTGCCCATCCTCTGTCTCTTGATAGTTCCTCAAAAACACTTGTCACTGTTTGGCCATAATATTCAAAAGGTCAAATACTACAGCCAGATGATCCTAAATATCTGGTTTGGGGTTTAAGAAGCAAAACCACTGCATGTTATTTTCTTTATCATCTTTATTGACCACAGTGGAAATACCATAATGCATGAAAACAGCACAGAGACTCAGAAAATCATAGTTTCTGATTTTGTAAGGTAATACACAAGTATACCAAAATAACCAAAGGGGGGGGGATGGAAATTCACTTGTTCTGTCAATAACTCACTCCCCAAAGATGATAAAATGAGCAGAAAATAAGCATTCTGGCATATTCAGTGGCTCCTTATCTCACCCATTCATTCTACTCAAAAATAAAACTTTCTTGCTGCATTTTTCCATGTTTAAAACCCAAAACTTCATAAATTTTCACCACCCATGGTGATGCCACCAAGTGACAACTCCCCCCAGGGTGCATGTTTACCAAGAGCTGTGATAAGAACACCTAATTTTCTGCAGCACCATTGTGAATATATGTTAAAACCACTCTCCTTTGGTAGTGGAGAAAGAGCTGTGAGAGAGCAACCACAGGTAAAGAAAGCAGGAGCCCCTGTGCCACCTGCACAACTTCAAACTTTCACCTTGAAAGGGCTGGGCGGGAACTCCAAGGCAGGATAAATCACACACAACGGATCAAACATCTTTTAACTCATAAAATCTATTTCCTGGTACGTGGCGCTTTTGCCGTGGCTACATTTTAGCTGATTTCTGGGTGAATTACATTTGCCTGGTGATCTGCATTTGGAACATTAGTGAGACATTAAAAACTCTCCAGGGTAAAATGAAAATCAAAGGAGTGTTTGAACGTTTGGAAAACAGCACGGAAAAAGAGGAAGTGGTAAAGAAGAGAGAGCATCGTGCCTGGAGGTAGCAGGGGAGGTAAATCCTCTCCTATCTGTCCTGTTGATAAGGGAACACTCTCCCTTTCAGTGTTCATCCTCCTCATTTAACATTCGAGGCAACTTTCTGAGACAAAACACGAGTC
This sequence comes from Ptilonorhynchus violaceus, assembly GCA_013397565.1. Classification (NCBI taxonomy): domain Eukaryota; kingdom Metazoa; phylum Chordata; class Aves; order Passeriformes; family Ptilonorhynchidae; genus Ptilonorhynchus; species Ptilonorhynchus violaceus. The sequence goes on along the minus strand of VZRJ01008656.1, from coordinate 734,646 downwards.
TTTGAATGCTGCATTGTTGAGAGTCAGTCTCTGACTCACCACGAGGGGCAAAGAGCTTCCTCATAGAAATGTTGCTACCAAGACACAAATATCATCAGCTGGCTGACTGGGTGGGAGGGGTGAAGGGAGCAGAATCCCACAGAAACCCTGCAATTAGATCAGAGCACGTCCCTTCAGAGGGATGGAATCCACTTCTGGAGCCAGAGTCATTCATGTCCTGAGTGAATTTTCAGCCTGTAACCTCCAACTCAAGCTTCAATGGATTTAATTGGAACATGGCCCTAAGCAATCATCTGGCATTGATGTGTTTTTATGACCATATGTATTTAAGACCCTTATGCTTGACACATTATATTTAAAAGAAGCTCTGGAAAGTGCCTGATTTCTATCAGATTCTCCCTTCTCATGATCTACATTGTTTCACAAGATCTGCGCTAAAGATGGAATTTTGGAGGCAGAGCGAGTGGGAGGCTGTGAATAGTTTATTCAAAAAAAAAGTTAATTAGAACTGAAATTATTCACCATTTTGAGTCAAGCTTGGCAAATAACTTGGGCTGATTAAAAAAAAAAAAGCAAGTGGGACATAGGTGACCATTCACAAAAGTTGCAAGTCAGAGAACTCTGCATCCCTGCCTTGTCTCAGGGACCATGGCATTCATCTCACTCAGGGGTGGGTGGGTTCCTGTGCTCCTTCTGCTTGGTTCAGAGCAGAATTTAGGGATGTGCAGTTTCCCGTGTGCCAGGTGAGTGCCCAACATCATCAGCAACAAAGATTCATATCTGTTATGGAAAGAAAGAAAAAAATGGGTGATATTTTGAGTTGAAATATTTAACTGGTCTGTCAGAAACAAATGAAAGATTCCTTTTTTTTTTTTTTTCTTTTCAAGTGAAACAATTTCACTCCCTCCTCTCCCTTAAACTTAAGCATTTACCTTCGTTTCCAGGGCAAGTCTCCTAATTCCAACAAATGGATTTCTCATTGTGGTCTTAAGGGGAATTCATCTCACCTAACTTCGGATCCCTATCATAGACAAAATATCTTTGAATTTAATCCTCCTGAGATCACTTTTTCATCTAAGTTTTCCCATATATCTGCTATCCAAAAGGATGGGTCCCATGTAGATGTTTAATTTCCCCAGCAGACTCTTGGAGTGAGGAGCAGGGGGTGCATTTCCATGGTAGTTGTCTGCATTTGGTGATGTGAATCCCATCCTTGATAAAGTCCTTTTTCCCCACCTAAGACTGCTATTAAAAGCAAGCATAAAACCCTTTCATAATCCTGTATCTTTGCTCTGATACCAAGATACTTTAGAAAACAGACAAATTGATAACCAGTTATTCCAGCCGTCCTCTTCGTTCCGTAAATGCAAATTAAAAATACTTATCTGCTGTATAAAGACTTGGCATGTTTAAATAACTATTATCCTTTAAATATATTCCAGTGATGTAGGAATCATTATTCTAACAGATAGAATAGGCATTAAATCCACAGGGGAGTCATTATAAGATGGCTATTTCTCTCTGTTTGACCGAAGCAGCAGCTGTAATGTATTTATTCAGGATTTAGCAAATGGAATTCAATTAGAACTGAAATGGTGTTAAATTGAGTAATTCCTATTGTATTTGTCTGACAGCAGGAGTGGCATGACCTGGAAAGTTAAAAGGAGCAACATTCAGCTGGGATCTCTGCGTGCTGTAGCACTTGTTGACAGAATGTCACTAAAGAGGGAAATATCCTGCTTAATTTCTTCATCACCTGCTCAACACCTGGAGTCAAAAATAGGGACCACCAAACATCTATGGACATTATGTGATAAAGCCACACCTTAATAGAAATAATCTCATTTATTCATAGGGGCTGAAACAGAGCTTAATATTCATTGTATTACAGTTGTGTTTGAATGGAGTGCTCCAATATAATTCAATTTTAGGCAGCAAGAAAGAATTAAGTATTGTAAAGTGCCTTGTTTCTCTGGAACAGTTTTTATTCAGGGACAATGTGATTTTGAGGTATGCAGTAAAATATTATCATTTCTTTTTAATATAGTATGAAGGCATAAATATTTTGCACATTACTTAGGGTGTGCATCTGCACACATAAAATGTAGAAAGCTACAAGGACACGTGGGATGCACATGGAAGGTCAAACACGGAATATTCTGTATATAAAGAGATGACCTGTGGTGGGGTATTGGCCAATGTCATGACCCAAGGCAGGTATGTGCCCTCCCTATTTTTGTAAAACCTCTTCAGGGTGAACAGATGGGGCTGGGGCGGCGTTTCCTGTGGTATCCGTGGGGAATGCAGCCGGATGCCATCCAGCACCAGGCTCGTCGGTGCAGGCGCATCCACCACTGTGCGCTGGGCTGGCCCTCACCTCGAGCATCTCTCACACACAAACCAGCCTGGGAGTGACAGCTGGCACATGCTGAACACGGAGCAAAACAGAGGAAAAACTGCATGAGAATGGCCTGGTAAATTGAAGAGCCTTGTTAAGGAGATTGCCCTGCTAACAGCGTGCTCAGGTGCTTCACCGCTGCCTCAGACCTTCCACAGGCACACACAGCACTAACACAGCGATCAGAATAAAGGGCTTCACACAACGTGGATATAAATAATATTTTTTAATAGTGGCAAGCAAAACTGTCCTCTTGTTTTGGTCCTGAAACACAGAATGGGACCTCAGATGATGCAAAGAATGATATTTTATTTTCCTATTATTTCTATGGCTCAGCTCTTTCTAGCCCTAGGCACCTATATGACTTCACCCCCATTAGCATTCCCACCAGCTGCCAAATCTCTAATTCAACAAAACACTGAAGCTCCTGCTCAAAACTGAGCGTGTGCTTTACTGCTGGTGCCTGAAAGGGCCTGGGATGTGAGTTAGACTTAAAGGAAATAAAATGTCAGTGGAATCCTCACCCACACCCGCCGTGATCCCGACGAAAGGGTTGGCTGTAATTAGCATGCAGGGAACGGATTTTCACAGGAACAGAAGTTGCTCAATCAGGTCAATAGAATTCACAGTTGAATAAAGCTAGATTTTGTTTGTTCTTTTTAAAATGTAGATGTGATTGGTGATAGTAAAAGGCATTTCTGAGAGCGTTTTGGTGAGCAATTTGTAGGGGACCTAATCCAAAGCTCCGATTTCAGCAAATGGGTCTGTTGTGTCTAATTTAATATATTTGCAATGACTCTGAACCAAAAATTGCTTCTGATGAGTATACACTAAATATCTATGATTAAATACGGAAGTGTATCATTAAGTATAACATTTCTAAAAAGCATTTTATGACTTTAACCTCAATTCGCTGAAAATACATCCATGTGATTTTAATATATAAAGAATTATACTGTTTAGCAGGAAGAATTATGCCTTTAGCTGCTCTCTAAAATATTCAGATGTTCAGAAAAGGAGGCAAACATATGATAAAAATCCCACTGGACACCACAGTCCCCTTTGGAGCACAGGAAAGCAGATGGTGTCTTTAAAAAACATGACAAGATTGGTCTTACAAAAAACCAGATGCTATCCATTTTCCAGGAAAGATCACTGGCAACTAATAAGTTCACACAATAAACTTCTGCTGACTCGAGGAACATATTAAAGAGTTTAGAATAAAGAAAATTATCTAGAATATTTCAAGGGAGAAATAACCTGAGGCTCAATAAAATTATTTTTTTCCTCAACTGTTATCATCTTCACATCAATCCAGACCTGTTTCCAAGATGAAAGATGGAACTATAAAAGCACAAGAAGGTGAAAACATCACCTAGAAATTTAGGAAAAGAAAATAATACTGTCCTAAAATCCTTAAATTAAAGACAAATCTGGAAGTATAGAAGACAAAAAATTTCAAAGCGTTAAGAGGTGCAAATTTGGGTACATAAATAGAGTTTAGCTACTTCTAAGTCCATAAGTTTAGGAGCACGGAGCAGTTTCCAGGAGAGTTGCTGGACCCTATGCATGGCAATCATCCCTGATTTAGAAACATTTACCTGTTTGTAAAGTGTTGTGTATGACTCCACACAGAAAGAACAGAACTGCTACTATATTTTATCTTACCTATAAATTCAACATAACATCCATTTTTTTCCCCCTAATATATGCAGAAAAATTAAAACCACATTTTTTTTATTTTAAGGAATATATCAATCTATGTGGACTTCACTAAAGCAAGAAAAAGCTCACAAAATCAAATTCTATAATTAGATTTTAAAAGGGAGAGTAAATCATGAGAGACTATATAATGCAAGTTTTAAAGACATAAAAGACATTTCTACATTTCTATTTATACAATGAGAAGGAGAGAAACCATGAGTGTGAAAGTCATCTGATCCCAGCAGGAATGGATTGTCATTTGTTGTTTCCATATGCAGCCCTGTGTAATTGGCCAGTTGTGTTATTGCAGGGGATGGATATTCCCAAAAAAAAGAGATATGGACATAACACAGAAAGTCCCCTGAGCAAAACACTCCACTCACATTCAGTGGTGCAGTTCTATTAATTCTGACACTGTAATTACAATATATATAATTCAAAAAGCATCCAAATTCTTACTATTTGGGGGAGTTTGGTGGGCAGAGTTCTATTTCTTCTAGTGTAAGCACACACAGAAAAGAAAGTCCTATGACAAAAATCCAATTCCCATTTCTTTTAATGGAGAAACTCAAGGAGTTTATAACTCTTACATGAGGATAATAACAACAACAATAGAATGTTTAGAGAGGATTTATAAAAGAAAAACTCTTAATGTGTGTGAAGTGCTCAGATACCCCAGGTACAGATACAAGGGATGAACATTTAAAACAGGTTTTTTTCAGGGCCATAGGCAATTCATGCAAACACAAACCAGTAAAGGAGAAAAAAAAAAAATAGAAGAAAAAAGAATGGACTTTTCACAGAAGCTTCTTGACTGCCACATTACAGTCCTGCAAAAGTAATTTAAACTGAAAATCATTTCCATTGTGAACCTTTCCCAGGCCTTTCACAGGGCTCGGGTTTGCTTCTTTCGTAACAATTCTGCATTTGGCTCATCTTCCCCTCCCTTCTTTCTTTTAAATCACAGTCAAACTTAGATAATATAAGTTGAAAATAGAGAGATAAAGACTTTCTGCTACATTTTTCTTATTCAGGTTAGAGGATAATTCTGTTTACTTGGTTCAGGTAATATTCCAGTTGTATTGCAAGCTGCCGCTGAAGAATGAAAAATTGATTTTTCTTCTTCTAAAGTATAGCCTACATGAGCACCTATAATCTTTATACACTTACAGTGATTTTAAAAAGAGCCAAATAGTACCTAAGCATGTTAAAATCATAAAATATTCTACAGGCAGTGCTGTCTTCGGGCTCCTTTGAGGTCTGCAGGAGCAGAACCCAAATGCAGGCTTACACCTACGGGTGGGTGCTGCTCTGCTGGAGCTGCTGACAGGGCTGGGATGGATGCAAACTTCCCAGTTCTGCTCTTGGATACTCTCTGCCAGCTGTAGCCCAAGTTCTCCAGGAGGTCTAGACCTCATGGAAACACGAGGATGTGCACCCGTGGGGCTTATCTGTTTTAATTTATGGTTGCTGCAGTCTCTGTCAGTGCTTTCCTCAAAAGCAGAGGACGGGGCAGGCACAAGGCTGGTGTTTCTCCTGACTCACTGCTGCACTTTGAATCAGCTCAGACCCTCTGATGGAAGATGAATTTTTCCTCTCCTAGAGAGCACTGTTTTTCAAATCTGTTAATTCAGACTTTTTCACCTGTTAGATCTGAATTTTCCTACTTAAAGAGCTACCCTGTGTTCATCAGAATGAGGTTTCAGAGACTCAGAGCCAAGTGAGCGAGGTGCTGAGAGAGAAGTGCTAGATCTTTCCTTTTACCTCATTGCTTCCCAGTCAACTGAGTTTCAAATCCAGCTTATTAAAACTTGAGTCATGAAAATTACTGACTCTCTGCAAACACAAAGCTCCGAGTTAACTTCTTATTCACGTGTCACGAAGATACTATTTATCAACTTAATTAAGGTGTAGAGAACATCAGACTCTCATTTTTCTTCTTAGCAAGCAGGTTAAAGGATGTTAAAAATTATATTAACACAATTGGAAAATATGCCACAGTAAAATATGGCAGCGGCGGGGCTGTTCCCTGCGTTAGAAACCCGAATGTGTTCCAAAGATATTTCCCACGTGGGGCTGTCACTTGGCTGCACGAGGTATCACAGCCTCAACAGGAACAGGGTTCTGCACCTGCCTTTGCACCCTGTCCTGGCACTGACACCCTGGTTCTGCTGGGCAGGGAAAAAGCCACAGCCTGGGATGGAGGGAGCTGGGCAGGCACGTGGGAACAGGTCAGTGAATGCTTCAGGGCTCATCTTCCCAGGCAAATTGACCCCTGGAACCACCCCAGTGTAATTAGAGTTAGAGCTCTGCAACTCCTCACGTGGAGAATCTCATTCTGCAATCCAAGTGCCGTTTCTTTGTGAGGCTTATGGTGCTTTGAAAGGTACAATTATACACATATAGTTACATTGATGAATTTCCCCATGTAGACAAGCCCTTACATAATGCCAGGCTTGTTTGCTTCCCAATCAAATATTGCAGCTTTAAAGCTATCATTGTTTCATTTACTTGTTTGGCATTTACCTTCCCATTGATGCTGATATTGCCTGACATATTATTCAGTCAATTGTTAGATAGAACAATTATTCCCCTTAACTGCTATTAGAAATGCCATCTATTTCCTTTTGTTAATTCCTCTGCGTCAAAGTTATTAACTATCCAATCAACTGATGTTGTAACTACTGCACATTTCACTGCTGAATGAGCTGTACTTGCACCAAACACAAAAAGCAAACCCTGGCTCTCTTTCCAGAGGCCAATCCCCTTCCCACTGCTCAGGATTCTTTCCATCTTTTTCTTATTCCATGCTCACAGCTAAATAAATTTAAATAATTTGCTAAAGGTATAGATATTTTATTATCAGAGAGCCTGCTTGCCTTTTTTTTTTCTTATACTATCAAGCACGGATCCAAATACACGAGAAAAACCTTCCAACTATGTAGAAAAAATTTGGAAGGATTTGCTTATAAACTACCCGTGAAGATGCATATTGCAACTGGTGACACAGATTGCCTCTGGCACTGGCTTCCTTTAGTTCCCATTTATTTCAGAAAATAAATATGGTAATATAAAAACCGGAGCTTGAACGTGTAATCTCCGGACTTTGTAAGCCAGTTTTTGTTTGTGTCACTACAGTACTTTGAATATTGTAAAAGGTGGATTGTTGCAAAAGATGTGAGATGGTTGAGCAGTCCAAACTTGAAACACAAATGGAATAACCTGCAAAGCAAAGCAAAAGCTGAAGAAGAATATCCGGGTTTATGAAACAGTTCAGAAGTTAATGCAATCTTAGCTACCTAGAACGACCTTTAGAACACTTTCCCAATTTAACCAAAGTGTTCATTTGCTCACCAGTTGTTAGTCTATGTGCGTTAGTTGATTTGACTAATCTGCAATATTCTTAGTAAAACCACAAAACTACCTCAATCTAACACTGAATGTGTCCTGCTCTCTCTGCTGTCCCAAAAGGCAAATTCCTTGCTGAGTTCCCATGGAACAAAGCAGTTTCCTTTAGAAGCCCCTGATGGCTCAGGCTGCTCTTTCCATGGCTGGGAGGCGAAGAGACCAAGCCATCCCTGCTCAAATATCCCCTCACACTGACTGAAATGTGCTGGGAAGCTCCCTAAAATGAGCTGCTGCCTCAGCTTTGCCTGTCAAAGCTTCCAGCAAGATGAGGTAATGGAGTGGAGCACAGAAAAGGAAAAAAAACCCATCATCCTGCAAACCCTGACGTGTTCCCCAAACATAATTGGATGGGATTTCCCAGGGACTGCCTAAGCAGTTCTGCACTCTGGGCTGAGCCGGGGTAAGAGCAGCGTAAACCCTGCGTTAACAGAAGTGACAATTCAATCTCTTTTTAAATCAGATGTCAAGAAGAAACTTCATCATGACAGTGCAAGGAGACAGTGATGGACAGCCAGGTATTTATCAAGTTTTGCTACCAAAATTTTGTACTCTCTGTCTCAAAAAATGCGTCTCAGTTACTCTGGAAAAGTAACTGCACCTTTTGGGAAGCCCAGCTCTGTGCGACCTGACCTTCCCTGTCCCTAACTGGATCATTCAATATAAAGAAATGCTATATCCATTTTACAACTTCAGCAAGGTGAGAAGTAACATCTTATGATTTACTGTCTCCCTTAGCAGTGAGGCATAGCACAAGTGCCATCCATCTCTGGCATGTAGACTGTAGTATTTGCCCCGGCACAGATAGAAATTCATGACCTTCTCTATACATTAAATATTAGGAGTTCTTGAGTGTTACTGCACTTTGTCAAAATAAAGTCATCTCCCTGTAGAAAAGGGACATCGTAAATTAACACAAAATCAAAATTGCTCAGCAACTTTCCCGAACTGGGATGTGGTGACCAAAAAACTGTTTCTTGGGAAGACAGAAAGACAAAATAATAGCCCTGTTGCATTCAAAGTACTAATGTAATCAAACAATAACTGCTGCTATTAATGTGACTTGTCAGGTGTTCTTCCAAAGCTTGTCAGAAAACCTGTGACAGGTTTTGTTGTGACTTTATTTAACACCTTAGTCATTCACTCTGTCATCGTTTGCTTCTTACTTGTTACTGTAGGTGTTCCAACCTCTTGCTCTTTGATGTTTCACAAACTTTGCCAGCAATATATTGGATTTGTCAACCAATTCTAAACTTGTCGAGTTTCTGACCATAACTTAAAACTACTTTTTCTCCCTCAACAACAAAACCTAAGGAAATAGAAACAAAAAGCAACAAGCCCCAAATCAACCCCATCTCCAAAATGGAACCACCAGATTCTGGGCAGCCTGGGATCAAGTCTGCCTGCTCAGCACTCCCTGCCAGCTCTCCCTGTGGATGTCCTTGGATGTGGGGTGGTTGCTCACACTGTGGAGCAGCACAGGGTACAATGGTTCATTCACACTCTGAGGGTGAACCAGGGTGGTTTGTGCAAAAGGAAGCAGAGAGAGGATTTAGTTTTCCATAGGTATTGATCCTTTCCTCTCATTTTCTCCATCTTTGCTTACAATGTACTCGAGCAATTGAAACAAAGCATCTCTCATACTCACTCATCAGGAGTGTGCAGCTCCAGGAAAGAATCAGGTTTCATTTGAAAGGCAAAAATGTCCTAGAATAGACTAAAACCATTTTAGACTCGGCACTTTCTGAGTGCCATGAACTGAGACATATTTTGGGGACAACAACTGCATCTGAAAATATTCCACAGGCCACATCCTGCATTTCAGATGTAATGAAGAAAGAACAAAGGAGAAAAGTAATTTGTCATTTATTCTCAGGTGGAGGGCACTCGGTCCAGGACTCGGTAGGAATCCCAGAGCATAGATTCCACAGCTTTTCTATCAGAACACTATTTCACAAATGTCTTTGTGTTAAACAGAGTAATTAGTGCATTGGGAGCCCCAGCTCAGAGGCATTTCCTGTACTGGGGGACAAGTGCCTCTATTAGTGTATCCTATCTATAAAATCCAATCACATCCAGGGCTGATGCCAACAGCTCCAGTCAGAGACCTTTCTCCTGAGGACCCTTCTCCATTCCTTTTCTTTTGTCCAATGAAGATATTACTCTTTGGGTACTAATTATACATATGTGAGGTCTAAATTATCTTCTTTTTCTGCAAATGACAGAGAAAAATGAACTCTGCACCCCACAATCCTGGGGTCTGATTTCCAGACAACATTGCACATTTTCTGTGCAGCTATTTTTTTTTTTTTCCAGGTGCTTCAGTTCTGAAGTGTTGCAGCACTGTGTAAATGATAGTTTGCAAATGAACAATGGGGATTTGCACAGTGATTTAGAAAACAAAGAGTGTCTTTTATCCTGTGGAGAAAATAAAGATGGAACAGGCTAAAGGCCATGTGAGGATGTGGTAACTGGAGAGGCTAAATGGTATGCTGAAGTTATCAATTTTGTGTCCCAAGTCACAAACAGGTTAAATATCACTGCAGGAAGATGGTGTAAAATCTGCCCAATAAATGGAGCTCGAAGCAAAACTATGCCTCTTGCTTTGTTCAAGTTCTTTAAATATATTTTATGAATAAAAGCAAATATGTCAACAATTTATGTTCCTGTGTGGAGCCAGAAACTCGACACAAAGCCAAGACACTGACTCGTGCCACTCCTTTAAACAGCGACACGTGGAAGGAAGGCAATGACTCTTGTTTATGAAGATTTATGTGACAGGAGAACCAAAGAGAGAAGGCAGAAGGAAGCACCACATAGAGCTTAGGAGAACTGGCAGCTAAGAAAAACTTAATGAGCAATTTGGGGCCAATTAATGACTGGGAACAGCCAGGAGTGATGAGCAAAAGAACTCTTCAGTGGGGATCACAAACGCTGCGTGTTCTTTGTGGGGTAAAAATGAAAGGAAAAAGACTGCATCAATATCATCTGCATTCATCTGTTTCTCTTGCTAAATGAAATTATCTGCAGCATCTGAAACTACATTAATCCTTTAGGTGCAGCAAAAAGCAGTGCCTTAACACAGCTCCACTCCTGTATGTGACCTCTGTGCCAGACCAAAATAGATATTTATGGCATGAATTATGTATAAATATATACACATACGTATGCATACATACATGTATACAGGACTATGATTTATTCATTGCTCTTAGACATTCTGGATAAAACAAGTGGAAACCAGTAGTGGAGGAGATGCATTTACACTGACAGAGTAAAAACTGATGCACATTATTTATGAAGCCTGTTCTGTCAAAGTGTGTTGGTTTTGATGATCCTATTCGAGTCAATGCCACCCTCATCCGTCAAGTCAGACACACTCCAATCTACCACTTCTCTGAGGGAGAAAAAAGGGCTCCCCAAAATGCACACCTGATTATAAATAAACATCAAGGCACGGTCAGATAAAAACACAAGCCTTGGTAGATGTGTGTTTTAATTGGCACCAGACAAAAAAATGTACCCAGCATGTGAGTGCACAGTCCCCCAGCCACAGAGCAGGATCTGCAGTTTTGAAATCGAGGTTTATATTTTCCTTTCTGTTGGCACTGAGGAAGGCAGAGAAATAACTGTCAGAAAACTGGAAAGCAGCAAAGAGAAATGTAAAGATATTCCTCTTATTTGTCAGAAAATAAGAAGTTCAGATGCATCTTGTCATCGAAACAGTTTTGTTCCTAATGCTTCATTTTTCCTCCTGGTAGTTGGAGACTATTATAGAAACTAATAGAGGTGGGCAGCAATCTGATTTTCTGTTGTATGTGTCGTTCTGAGATTTTGACAGGCTTTAGGTTTTTATAATTAAACAAAACAAAATCAGGCAAGAAGTTTATTGGAAACGAAAATCTGATTTGTGGGTAGTTGAAATGTGTCATTCAGGTTCCAGAGATTTACATTTTCTAACAAGATAATCCACTTTCAGTTTTTCACAAAGAGAGCGATCAGGGCTTGTTTTTCTGTGAAACATGTTATTTTGATTAATGAGAAAAAATGGAAAAACATTTCACTGAAATATTTTTGTGTAGAATTTAAATTTTATGTTATGCAGGGACTCTGGCTCAGAGCACTGATATATAGCACCACAAAAATGAAGGAAGCTCCATGACAGCATTAAGTTAATTCTGGATTTACTCCAAAACCCCTAAGAGCAATATTTACTTCTACATTTTTAATAAGAAAAAATGTGCACAAGGTACAAAATATCCTCAGAATCACTAATAAGAAGGAAAACAAACAGAAAAGAAAACTGAAAAATATTGCAGAAAGGAAAGGACCTACGCATGAACCAACATTTTGCATGGAGTTTAATGAAGCAAACATTGGAGGTTTGAAGAGATGACAGCAAACATCCATTTCCTGTATTTGTACTACTGCAGTTTCTAAAGAATCTAACTGGAGATTTTCTCTTGAATGAGAAAATGTCTGACTATTACAGCAGGAAAGGTAATTATTTTTCCCTTAAAATTTGCAGGTATTCCTAAAAAAAATTAAGTCCTCAAATGTTTTGAGTTTTTTTATCACTGGCAATCTTTCCCACAACCCCCCAGGGAAAGCATTCCTAGGGATGGGGTTGTGTCTGAAAATCCAAATATTTTTTTCTGTCAAAGTAATCAATTCTTAGGCAAAACTTTGCCTCCAAATTGCACTGGCTCAGATCAGAGCAACCCCACTAACCCAGGAAAGCTCCAAATCTCTCCTCCCTCTCAAATCCATAACTCTTGCTGAAATCAAAAGCTGCGCTTGACTTTCTGACTCTCTGAGTTAATCTTGAATCTCCATCAACTGAAAACCATTTTGCATCCACTTTTACCATGTCTGCATGTGGCTTTCTAAGCAAGAATCCAGAACTAAATGTTACCCTGAGACATCAGATCAGATCTGCTTCCCTCGGCTCACAGTGACAAAATTCCAGCAGGCTACAGGGATACATGATGGAAATACACACCATGAGGCAGGACCAGGATGTCTGAAGAGATTAAAGAAGCCCAAGCCTTTCCTGCATTTTTCCCACCAGCCAAAGATGGAGAATAACTTGTAGGACACTCAGACTCCACACAGCCAACCCTGAGAGCTCTGAGCACTCAGGGCACAGGAGTTCACGGAGGGTGAGGTGACATTTCTGAGCTGGGGTTGAAATAAGCGAGATGTGGGTGTTGGGAACAGTCTGGTGAGAGACAGCTCCCCCAATTACTGATGGTACCAAAAGCCATTTGTGAACAAATACACATCAAAAACTCTCTATGGTTGGTAATGTCCTGGTTTGAGTCCATGCAGTTATAGAAAGAAGCCTTTTTCTAGTGATCTGTGTTGCAGCAGTATTGTAAGCGGAGTCAGATCTTCTTAGCACTACTGTTTTCCTTTACTTCTTGCAGACTTGGAGCTCAGTACGTCATTTTGTGCTACAGCTAATATTTGTTCCACATAAATTGTATTCAATTTCATAAATATGACTCAATAAATATAAAGAAAATGAAGATTCATTTTTAAATAAACTGATAGTGAAGATGAGTGAGTGTGGAAGCATTGAGGATTGCTTTATCTTTTAAAGCTAGGATTGTCCAGAAATTTTAAAATTAAAAGTGTCAAGATCTCATCTAATTTTGCAGTCGTAGATGTGCTCTCACCTCATGGCACACAGGCTCCTGCAGTGGAGAGCTTCAGTGACTGGCAGGTCACATCAATTCTCCTCTCCCTTAAAATGCCTCTGTCCATCAAAACAAAATTTTATTAATGGGATTCAATTAAAAAATCCCCCCCAACTTAATATACTTATTGGGACCAAACATGGCCTTCATTTTAAAGGCACTAAAATCAGCTGAGATTATATTGGATGAAAATGGAGAAGCTGAGCAAGTCTGTCAGTGGTTTACATGTCTAATGAGAAGAAAACTTATCATCTACTGCCAGTTGTGAACCAAACCAACCAATTATCACCTCTGTATTTAATAAAGAGAGAAAGAAAAGCAAAAAAATAACCATGGATGTGTTCTTCCTGCCATCTCAATAACAACAACGACCCCCTGAAGCAGCTACCACGACTTCGGGAAACACTTTCAACCTGCACTGGACGATTTGCAATAGCATTTTTAAATTTAAGCATGAGCATAATGTTGAATTTTAGAAACAGCAAATAGTCCTTTCCAGTGGAACCCTCTCTATTTATAGTGTTCCCAGAGAGTGTGTAGACTCAGAGAGGAAGGCAGCAATATTTACAAAAATTTCACCATGTGAGAAAAAATGTTAGGGAACAAGTGTAAAGCATGAAGAAGATGAATGTAAATGTCTTTATAAAATACACCAAAGCTGTTAATTTTCTTATGGCCGAAAGTACTTGCTAATAACTAGAGGGAAAAACTTTCTCAAAAATTAAGAGTTTGCTGGCAACAAGAGATTGATTTGTGTTTGCTAACTTGGACTAATGAAAGCAACTGCCAATCGTGCTTGTTAGGAAGAAAATGTCTTGTAGCAGCTAAAATAGACCTAAAAAGTAAAAGGTGATTCAGTGCTCGGTGCTGTAGGTATGGAATATGCTGCATGCAACAGGCAAAGCTGATGAAATGTGCCTGGATGAGCCCAGTTAGAGTTAACAAAATGTCACTGAGCTGCTCTGAAGTCAATACTGTCCTCTCACCCCCACATCAGCAGGACCAGGATCGGGATCTGTTCCCCTGCCCCAACATCTCAGTCAATAACACATCCGTTTTTATTCCGCATTCCCTCTTTGGGATCACGGATGCTGCAGAGCAAACGGAGGCACTGACATTATTGGCCATGAACCGTGTGCCATACATTACTGGAACTGCTGTTATCATGTGACAGGCCCGAGAAATGCTGTTACAGGGAATAGCTGAGCAAATAAAAACAGCCAATAGGTGGGAAATTACAATGGGACCACAGAGGATTTGCTGGAAGTCTCTCAGCAGCAGACAATGCAGGCAACTCTTACTGAAAGACAGGTTGCATTCCTCTTTGGGATATTTAGCAGCACCTCATAGACTTAAGAGTTATGTTTGTATTTTATTTCTTTAGAGCAGGAATTTTTAATTTTTTTTTTTTGGTAAGTGGATGACTTATACCATTATCATTATATTCAGTGATATCTGGTTTTATTGAAAGCCCTTTTCAATTCAGCAAGATTGCTTGGGCTGTGCTGCCTGGCACTGAGTGTATTTCTCTAATTCAAAATAAGAATTTTGATCAAATGTCCCATTTCTCCCAACTACCCCAGCCAGTCTGTCAGAAACTGTCTAAACACTCAGTAATTATTAAAAAAACGACCTGCATTAAAACTAGGAACTCTTCATGCACTCTCAAAAAATCAGATTGCATGTTTTTATGGAGGTTTTTAATGGAGTGCAGGAAGCACCACCAGCATTCTATTTACCTCCATACCTATTTACCTCTATTCTATTTACTCAAAAAGTTGAGTTTTCCTCCCAGAGTGGTCAATAAAGGACTTGCTTGTCATTCCCTGAACCTTATCCAAGCCCCTAGTTGACCTCCCTGGGTTACCCAGTCCCACACCATGGTTGGCTCCCTTCATCCCTAATAGCCACTGTTTCAACTCTATGTTCTCCAATCACATACAGGACTGCAGTGCCTTTACCAGGAAACATCAATCTTGTTCCCAAACCCATGAGAATAAAGAGAAGAAAAATCCCATCCAAACAAAAAAAAGTTCCATAATAGATACCTTCGAGTGAGGCAAGCATCAGCTCAGAAAGGAATTGGTAGGAGGATGTGTGGAGAAAAGAAAAGGATTTGCTTATTTTTGGATTGTATGTGATGCAGAAAAAAAGCACAAGGGACTACACAATGCATGGAAGAGCTGCTGCTCCTCTTCCTGCAAGTGCAGGAGATGATGGAGCAGGTGAGATTCCTGACTCCACGTCCATGGGTTGGGATGCACAATACAGCCCATGGCAGAGGCAGGACAGCCTGCCCAAAATGGCCCCAATTCTGTAGGTTTCTTTGGAAAATAAATGAGGAGTAAGGATAAAAAAACCTGGAAAATGGATTTCAAGTCACGTGTAAGAACAGCAGTGCCGTAACAGCCTCTTCTACCTGTGCACTCCGGGTTGGTTGAGTTGGGGTCTGTTTGGGCAAAGACCACTTGAAATAAATTCATATTTTTGAACGTGCTGGTCTGGGGCTGATATTCCTTCACTTCCTCCTGGTTCTGTAGCAGATAAGCAAAACTGTCAGGTTCCAGTCATTGAAGAATTAGGCCCTGTGGCTTCCAGCTACAGACAGGATTGGGACAACCTCCTCATGTAAGCCCCAAAAATAGTCTCTGGCAGGTAACAAAGTCAGAAAAAAAGTGCAATGTAAAGCTGAATTTCATTCCATAGTAGCATATTTTCATACTGCATAACATTTTATCAGTTCTACTCTCTATTTCTCTGTTGAAAGGGCTTTTCTCCGCATTCTTCCTTTCCTGATGCCAATGATAACTGAGTTTGGCTTTTTTTTTTTTATCCCGGCATGATAATTTTGCAGTAATCTTTCATAAATCTCAGCATGTTCTCAGAAAGTAAATGATGGCATAATTTATCACTATTGAAAATGCATTTTTTGCCATGACAGTATAATTAGACATTCTTTTCAGGAGACATATTAAGTATATACCCAATGTATTAAAGCTGCTGTGCTGCAGATCCATTTAGTTGATTTATTCCTTGTCTCTGGCTACCTTGCCTTATCATGATACCCACACAATCGTGCATTCTCATTGCAAGAGAATAAAAAAAAAAGAAGCTCAGGCAAGGAAGCAACACATTGTAAGAAACAGCATCCGTAGGTTAACTAATTCAAGTGGGAACAGGATGCAATTTGGCTGCACTTTTGTACCCATTCAGAACACATTAATTATGCAGCGATCAAAATAATTTCCCATGCATAATGCTGACCTCATTCACTAGAGGGCAACAAAACCCCAGTTTAAAAAGCCTCCACCTTCTACTTTCAATGACAGAGCACTTTTAATAAGATGCGGCGTGGATTTCATAATGAACACCCGATTAATTTTACATAAGCTCAAAGTTACTTCTGAGAAGCCATTCAGGCTGCTGAGCAGACAGGATCAGCCTCCCTACAGGTGCCAGGAAGGTGGTGTTGTACTCACAGCCCCCCCAGCAGATGGGTGGGTGTGTTCATTTGTTTGAGCTCTGTGGTCTGACTCAGGTTACCCCACTGAGCTCCATCCCATAACCCCCCTGGACGCCGTGCTGCTTTTGGAGATCAAAGCCCGTGGGTTTATCTGGAGATCATAAAGCCACCGATGTTCAAGCCACTTAAACTGTGGTGATGAAAAGCTCTCATCCATCTCATTGAGCTTTGCTTTTGATCAGGGAGGTTTGGGGGCCATTTCTGCCTGGCTCTGCCCCTGAGCTGGTTCTTCTGACGTTCTCTCTTTGACTGAAGAGAATGAACATTTTCGCGCTGAACCGAAATGCAACAGCAACCCTTTGCTTGTAATTTTTAAGGATGTTTGTTGGGAAGTCTGAAGGAGTTGATACTATCTCTGCCAACAGTCTAACAACTAATTAGTTTACTATGGGCCACCACGTTAGCTCTGCTAATTTAATTTCGAAAAGTTCACTCTGCATAATAAAATCTGGTTGCTGGATCTTCTCCTCCAGTTGTAAATAAGAAATAGCTATTACTGTTATGGTCTATTGAAGAAGGGCTTCATACGCTGTGAAAAAATGATTACACAGACACAGACCCAACCAAATGAAAAATAATTATGTGAATTTGTCTTTTGTCCTCAGATGCAAGTAATGGCTAATGCAAATAAACTGCCAGAGAAGTGGTTTATGTGCCTTTTATAGCATGAATAAGAATACATTTAACCCATTTTTGATGAATAGCTGACTATTTTTTTCCCACTGGTTTTGTTAGAGAAGACAATTATTAGGACCAGATGCAAATATCCATCTCTTAAAGCACTTGCTCCCAGAAACACATCCTTGGCCTCTCCTTTAAGGGGGTTCATCCCAAGAGGTGACCGGATTTGTACAAATGCGTTCCTGTGTTTCAGAGGCAGTGCAAAGACTAGGAAGGGGTGGGGGTGACTCAGGAGGGAGAGATGTACAAATACATTTTTCTATTACACAGTTGACAGCCCCTTGGGAAAACAAGTCTAAGAAATGTGCAACCTTGAGATGTGTGCACGCTGCAAGGGATATTTTCAATGTGAACCCTGTGTTGGGATTTTCAAAGTCCTTAATCATTTGGCTCTGCTGTGGAAGAGGGATGTACTGAAACTCCTGAACAAACAGAAAGGTTTCATTTTGCTTCCTTCTCCTCGCAGGAAGGCGGAGGAGGCTGTCCCTGCTACACCCCTTGGCAGGGCACTGCAGCCTCCACGCTCCGTGCCTGGTTAGCAATGTTCTCCCTGCACACAGTGCACAATGACACATCCCCCTTCCCACCAAAGTATTCAACAATTTCCTTTGAAATGCTACTCATTATACAAAAGCAGAACTAAATAAAAAATACTCCAGAGGGAGAACAGATTGCTAGATATAGATTAGATGTGCAGCCTAATCCTTCACAAGCATTAAATATTTAACATAATCACACCACAGGTGACAGGAAGATGTCTGCATTGTTTAATTAGACTTAATTAAACATAAGGAAAATCTAATACTAATTCAGGTCTAGCTTTTAAATTGATTACAAAACTCCCTTTTTAAAGTACTTTTGTATCCAGAAAAATGTATTCTTTCGTTCATTAGCTGGGGAATCCTCACCATGCAGTGCTCAAAGCCCATGAAGAGACAATCTGTTGTGCTCAAAAGCCCATGGATGAGAGCAACTTTTCTCTGCTGGGTTAAGGACAAAGCCAGAGGACTTGGCACTTCCAGCAGGCTGTAATGCTGAGCTCTTTTGGCCATATTTTGTACAAGCCATTACACTTGGGACATCATTTTTTTCTATTACCTCTTTTATGGTCTTATTGTTTACAAGAAAATAGATAGAGCATTTAATTATGAGATGGACTTAATGTTCTATAACAACTTCTGTATGCAATACATTGCCTCTGGAACTCTGCTCACAACTCACATTAATGCGACAAATGAAAAAACCAAAACTAAACAGTGTAACAGAGAAGACATTTTGCAAGAGGAGGGTGTTATCTGATGCTATGAATCATTCCCTGATAATATTCTCACGTCTCCCAGTTAAAGTTATGGTTCAGAACTCTGTTTAAGCACAGATGAATACAACATGAGTTGCCAAAGAGCCAGGGAAAATTTATGCCATACTATTTTGTTTCCCAATCATCTTATTGAGCGACATTAAGTGGAAGAGCTGCGTAAAGGTCCAGCCTAAAAGGAGTATCCTCATGACTAGATTAAAACTTAAAGCATGATTTTTCTCTACAAACTAAAAGTTAGAAAGGATTACAGAAATCAAACCATAACCATGCTAGAAATGAATCAATTCAGTGAGCCCCAGCTGTACCACGCAGCAGTGACTCCGTGATCAGGGTAGTTTGTTGGTTTACCTGATGGTGTGGCTGCTTTCCTCCTCTGGTTTCTGGGGGAAGGATAGAGGTTATGGAAATGGTAAATGCAGAATTTTGGTTTCCAGATGTGTATTCCCTGAACATGAGAGCTGGAGCTCCTCTCATCAGCCTCACTGTGCATCTCCTGGGCTTGTGGCTTGTCTTGTAGACATGAAGGAGAGATTTGTACCATGCATATGCACAGGCAGGAGGTTCTTGATCTGGATTTGTGGGACAGAAATTTAAGTCTCTTCTTTCTTTAAGGAAATTAGATCCATATGGATTTGCTGCTATAAGTTTGGAACAAGAAATAGCAAAACACCCATAAAAGAGTTACAAGAATAGATACCCATAGTGCAGGTGAGCAGCACACACACTCCTGGTCACACACAGCGAAAGAGCATTTTTTTGCTGTTTCTGGCAGAAAGAGGTTGAGGCTTTTGGCTTTTTGCTCAGCTAACCTCTGTCATGTGGTGGTGGTGAATCACACCCTACTTATCTTTCTGAGCCCTCAGTACATACACTTTGACATGGTTGTGTCTGCTGTGTTTGATAACACAGCTGATGAAAGCAATAAGCATATTCATGGTGCAGTGTCTTAGTCACTACTGTGCCAGTCAAATTAGGGTTTATCTACAGAGAATAATTGGGTATGCTCTGGAAATTGCCACACTTACAACAGGAAATAAATTTTAAATGATGGGCAGAAGTCAAGGGCAATTTCTATTTTAGGCAGTTTTGTTCCAGGAACAGGAAAAAAATAATGGAAACAAAATTCTACAAACAAAGGTAAAAATGAAGGATGTCAATCAGAGGAAAAAACTCAGAGAGAAGTGTAAAAGCAATGGAAAAACTGAAGATGAGTGAGCAGCACAATCCTTTCATATATGGAGTCTATGGTATTTTAATCCTAGACACAGGAAACTAAATGTTGTGGTTTGAGAAGTTTTTACTCACAGGAACTGGGAGGCAACTGCGAGCTTTAGCACCCAGCAGAAGGTATCCAGCCCCTGAAGGGAGAGGATCAGGCCATGGGGGTGATTAATTCCCAGTTACACACACCCAGCTCAAGGTTGATGTAGTGTATATAGATATTTTAGGGCTCTCCTCTATAGAAGGTACATTGATAAAGTTGAGACACTACTGAAGAGAGCAATAAAAATGATGGAGTGGACGCAGTGCTTGTCCTGGGTAGTCAGGCTGAAGGAAATGGATATGTGCCTTATGGAGAAGCAGTGACAAACAGGGGACAGACAGGTTACAGGTGTATAAATAACTGAGGGTTAGTGCCTGATGCTCTACCGAGACGTTACTGCACTTTCAGGAGTTAAACACAAATTCCAGAAGGCTGTGATTCAGTAGTAGCAGTCTCTAAGAGTGCCAAGACCATCCCACAAAAATCCCCGAAGGATGATAATCCATAAATACATCGCTGGCATTGCTTCCCGTGCGTCCTGCCCTCTGGGGAGAAAGGAGAAGCGCTGATCCCCACCAGGAGGAATCCCTGGCTAATCCTGTCCTCCCCAAGCCTCCCCACAGTCACACTTGGAGGAGGAGGAGCAGGGGAGCCGCCTGCCTGAGCAGTGCAAACCATTCGGGTGCCTGTCCTCACTCGTGGCCAAAGTCCCAAATCTCTAAAAACATCCTTTTAGATAAGCTTGTGCTAACTGTACACAATCAGTGCCTTAATACAACTTTCTCTTTCAGATTGTGCCACCATGTGTGGGGGTTTTTGCCTTCTAGAAACTGTTTCCAGCATGAGGAGATCAGCGCAGAGCAAACTACAGATATCAGATCCTACACATCCTTTCGTGGGTTGATTTCCACGGTGTGTAGGTTTCAGCTTTACCACAGCCCCTCCCTGGAGGACATCTGGAATCCTCAGCTTTGTAGCAGAGTTTCAATAGGGGAATATTAATGTTTAAACTATAATGGGTCTGATTTAATCTGATTTCATTAACATTTTATTAACAGCTGTGTCTAGGCAGTCACTTTAATCATTTAACTGTATTTCGGGAGCGGGGTGGGAGGGTTTGAGCGATTCAGGGGAAATGACAATTCAAAGTCAGTTCAATCCTGCAGTTTCTCTCAAGCACAACTCACACAATCCCAGTTCCAGTCAGTTGGCCATCACCAGGACACAGCATGTGCTGTGTAAATGTCCCCTGACATTGCTGCCCAACCCAACCCCCATGAAGAACGACATATTCTGTGCTAAGCCCCACTGGCACAGAACCAAATTAATATTTATCATAAAACCCCTCAGCCTTTCAGACTTCTGAGCTGCCAGTAAAGACATTTTGAGGTAAAAGCCTCAAAGCACCAATGCTCATCACAAAACTCTTATTAACGTGGGATGGTACTTCAGCTGCGGATGAACTTTGAACCATTGAACTTTGCCTTGGCAGGAGAACCAGATATAGACCCCTGCTTTTCTAATTATTAAATCACAGGCATCCAAACCCTTGACAAAGCCCCCTTAGCTGTTGGCTGCTGTGTGGAGGCAGCTGTGGCGCCCGTGGAAGGCAGCGGAGTGCAAACACACCAGACACTGCAGAGCAGAGAAGCTGCTCCTCGCTGGCATCAGGCATTGCCTCCTGCAGCTGCTCTTGCAGCCACCACGCTGGGATGCAGGGGGCTGAGAGCAGGAGAGAGTGAGCAACGCCTGGCTCTGGGTGCAGTCCAGCTCCTCGCCCTGGGTGCAGTCCAGCTCCTCAGCCCCGTGTGCCATTCGCAAATGAACGATGGAATTTCTCCCCATCATTGTCGCGAGTGAAACCCGATATGAAACCCTCTAAGACTCAGGACTTCATGATTAAACTGCCCCCAGGTATTCTGAAGCTCCTGAGCTTTCAGCGTTTCACAACACCATCATTTCTGGATCACGGAGTGAAAAAATTGTGCGTACACTCCACAGCACGGCATCAAATGCCGACATTTTTAAAGACTAAAGGACTTGAGAAACAACCTTCTGCTCCCTCCCCCCCCCGAGATAGCAACAAACAACCAGAACTCAAACATAAAATTAAATACAGTTTATCTCCTCCATGACATCTCTATTATATACAGAGAATTGGAAGAAGTTTACAATAATAACTTTCCCTCTCTAATATGATACTTATTTCAAGCACTTGTAAACAGAAAATAGCTCAGAACATTCTCTCTCTGAGACTGAGACCTCATTTCTCTTTAAATTCCAGCCTTAGCCATAATTCTTATCCTGGTTTATTCAAGAGCAAGCACTCCATTTCCCACATAAATTCTTCTGGATTTCCAAGAAGCAGAGATGCCAGCTGAATGTGACTGAAATAAGCAAACTGTGGGTTCAGTGAGAGGATTCTGATACCACAGTGGCTTAGCTTAAGACTGAAATTGAGGAGCAATATGGTAAACTTACAAAAAGCAGGCATCTCTGAAACATTTTATTTAAAGGTTTGTTCAGGTAAACCAAACCAAATTGGTGCTTTGAGTTCTGTACTTAGGAAAACAAATTTTTCCGGTTGCCCCATGACTTATAAATCTGAACAGAAATCCCAAAGTGTTCCTTCCAGACACTTCAGCGCTCAAATCTACTGAGCACATCCCCTGTTTGTGATGCACTGAGGTTTGCAAACAGGCAGAGGACTCTGAGCCAGGCAATTCTGACCTGCATCCACCCAGAGAGTCAAAGGATGATGTTCCTGCTGCATCGTTCTTATTGAGCTTAATACAGCTTTGCTGTTCTACACACCTTTTAACAAGCACCACCACATATTAGTGGGATGTTGCCAACACCATACACTGTCAAATTACCGCTGTTAAACACAAGGTCTTTGTTTACAGTGCGAGAATAAGCTGTTGTTGAACAAACGAGAGGGTAAACATTGACAAAGCTGGAGGAAAGGCTGCACAGCTGAAGCTGGGCTGAGGGTGCTGCTTTCCTTTCTCCTTCGAGAAAAACTGGCACAAAATTATTCCAGTGCAGCCACTTGGAGTGACTTTTCATGGTTAGTTTTCTTCATGGGACTAAGTGAACTTGAGCAAAGCGCCAGGAGGAGCACAGCTTTCTGAAAATATTTAACTTGAAAGCAAAGATGCTCAGTGTAAAGATAACGGGCTCATG
This sequence comes from Ptilonorhynchus violaceus, assembly GCA_013397565.1. Taxonomy (NCBI): domain Eukaryota; kingdom Metazoa; phylum Chordata; class Aves; order Passeriformes; family Ptilonorhynchidae; genus Ptilonorhynchus; species Ptilonorhynchus violaceus. The sequence continues at coordinate 711,465 of VZRJ01008656.1, read as the reverse complement.
GAACAGACATCCCCATAACACATTTGCATGGGGCCTGGACTGAATGTAGCACAGGAAAAAGAAGAGACAGCACATCACCCTTAGAAGGAAGGTTTGGCTCTTTAACTTCTCTGCACTCCTGCCCATGAAATCCTCAGCAATGGTTCTGTGATGTCTCCAAGGAAGGAAAGCCTCACCTCACCTCTCCACAGGTGTCAGAACCCTCCAAAACCAACACGATGCAAAGGCTCCACCATGAGTGTGCTGACTCAGCGAGAGCTAAAAGTGAGCAGAGTGGTGGGAAGCTCTGATAACTCCCATTTTTCAGCACATCTTTGTGAGCACCTTGGGTCTTTCTAAAAGCAGTGATTTTGTCTGGGTCTTATTCAAAGCAGTTTTCTGTTGTGACTTCATTCAAGTTAATTGGACATAAAGGAGCAAAGTAAAGCAGAAATGTAGGAGCTGTATTTTTAGCTGTTTGAACTTGGACCTCCTTTAGTCAACACAATTTTGGAATTCAAGTTCATCACCACAGAAACTGTCCATGGAGGATGTTATTACAAGGAATGAAGAGAACCCTGTACTGTTTGTCATGGCCTGAGCTGACAAAATTTATCCTGCCCCAGACTGCATCTGGAATAGGAAGCAGCCATAAAACAGGTAAAACCCCAGAAATATATGGACTTAATACAAATACTTCTTTAAGACAATGACTTCCTGTACACAGGTGAACTGTGGGAATCCAAAGGTTTGGACTACTACATCCAATTTATTTATAGACAATAACTTACCGCTATTTGTGTGTACAGAATACCATTAATATAAATCAGCTCATAATATTTTGGTAGAGATATCAGTCTAATTTGAATTTTATATTGCACAGTAGTAGTGAATGCTAGACTTGATTTTTTTAAAAGTAATTAATGAGCTAAGCTACCTGAGAGAAAAACAAAATGATGATTATAATTAGAAGTGTTCCATGGCTGCTACCGACTGTTTAGATGTACTTACAGGTAGCATTTCTAATTAAAACCCTCTCAATGCTGAGACATCTCTCAGTTCATTTGTTATTAAAAAAGTGGGGCCTTTTTTTGCATTAAGAAATCCCTTAATAGAAAAATAATAGCAAAAGTTCCGTGTAATTACATTCTCTGTGCTATTTGTGGGGAGCAGTTCCTGGGAGAAAATGAGCTGCAGGTGTGGAAGGGGAAGAAGTGCCGGCTCTGATTCCACTCGTTTGGAGTATCCCACCTGGAAAGGACTTGGGATTTAGGCTGGCATTTCCAAAGGAGTTACCCCAGCAGCGGTTATGGGGGTTTCAGGGTGTCTAACTCCCTGGGAGCTCTGTGAAATTGTAAAACTGGGGGGAGAGAGGAGGAAAAATCCATCAGCCCCAGTTACTTTGCTGAGAACTGTGAAGTCACAGTGAGTTCCAAGCACAGTCTGGGGTTTGGCACAGAGAGCCTGGGCCACACGAAGGTCTGGCACACGCAGGCTCGCAGTGAGTGAGGCTGAGCAAGAGTTTCCCACTCAAAATAGATTTCAAGCCACTGTTTGCAAACAGAAATTTCAGTCATTCATGAAAGTGAAATCTGTAATGCTGCAGTAGTGTCCAGTTAGATCAGTTCCCAACCAAGACTCTGCTATTGCCATTTCCAGGATCAGCCGAAATATTCTACATATAGGGGAAAAAAGCAACCCCCAACACCATTTGTCAAATTTCAGGGCTGGCAGTGAAAGTTTTGGTTACACCAAGCGGGTTTTTTTTCTGCTACTGCCCTCAAACAAGGCTGAGAGTCTTTTCTCCCCCCACACTGAGTTGTGCCTCTCTCAGATGGGGATGGGCTGTCCCTGATGCTCACATTGCTGATCATGTGGAGAGTTCTGAAGCTCATTAACTTGCAATCGTGAAATGGCCTCATGGAGCAGCCCTGCTGCAGATGCAAACTGTCCCACCTTTAGTGACTCCACCAAACTGCTGCTGCTTTATGCCACATGAGGGTCCCACCACGTAATTTGCATTGTTATCCTTTGTGAGCAATAGCAGGCGTGTTAATAAGCTCCAGCAGCAGTAAATTCTGCCTCCTGCTTTACATCGATGCCAAAAGGTGGAGGGGAAGCTGAAATAAGGTATAATTAAGTCCAGAACTGCCTGTTTGAAAGACAAATAGCGGCTTCAGATGATCTGAGGAGCTGGGGGAAAATCCATTTTCTCACCAAAATCCCTCTTCTGGCCCAGAATTTGGCTGTAAGTACAAAGGACCCAAACCAGCCTTCTCTCCTTCTCCAGACTGTACTTTTATAAAGCAGGGGATTTGTACACATTTGCCATGTTCAATCACTTTCATGATCATTAGATACGAATTTTCCTTTCCTAAAAAGGTATTTTGTGGAAGCATCTTAAAAGGCTTTTTGGAACAACAGACACGACTTTGAAGATGAGTCACGGAGTGCAGGATGTGTGTTCCTGTCTCCAAAACCACTGGGAACTTTGGAGCCAGGAAAAAACAATATCACAGTGGGAAGTGAGGGAACCTGTTTGCTTTGATAGCAGGTGCCTTTCAGTCAACAGTGTGCACACTGGAGAGGGCTGGGACGGGATCACATGTACTGAAATGCCAGAAAGTCAACGTTAGAGAGAAGGATAGGAAAAAAAAGGAAATAAATTGATGAAAAAAACCCACCAATATTGCTTGCTTTGAAAGGACAGGCTTGTGGAAAAGAACAATGAGTGAATAAAACCACCCTGCTAAATTTAAAGTGCTCTTTTGATGTCCACTACAACACTTTCCCCTGTGGGAAGAATAAAAAAAGACACATCTCTGATGATTTCTTAATGATTTAGAGGGGTGGGCTTTGCAGTTTAATTATGCTGAATTTTGGGTTTCTCCGTAAATTACAGCATGCCAAAACTGCTCTCAGCCACGATCGTGAATTTGGGAGTTTGGCTGCTTTGCTCCAGGTCAGCACAACCCAGAAGAAGAACTACCTAGACTGGAATTTTTATTGCTTCATCTAAAATGCTTTGCTTGCTGCTACAATAGAAGCAGAATGCTGTGGACAGGTGCTTAAATTTATGTTTGTATTGACCACTTTTGACCTGGATTTGACTAGTGAAATTGCAATATTCATAACGCGAAGCCCTTGGCCTGATTTCTGAGATTCTCTCTCTTTCCAGTCACATGCAATATGCTTCCTTATTAATCTGGATCACAGTGACACTCAGTTTGCACACAGAGCAGTGAATTTCTGCCCACGTTTCTCAGTGATGTTGTGCTCAGGGACACAACAGGATACTCACCTTTTTCTCTGCACATCCACCCAGTGATGTGTGGCTCTCGTGTGACGAGGAAATGCTGGAGTTAAACACTAATACGAAAACACCTTTATTGTGCATATCTGATAGTTAAGCAAATCTGATGTGAAAAAACTTCAAGCTGTTGCATTTAAAGTAAACTGGTGTGCAAAATGCAGCATGGTCTCCCTGCCATTTCCACACTACGCAATACCAGCCCTTCAGAGACATTAATTAGCCAAGCATGGCATTTATGCCCTGATGAGTGTGTTATAATATCATGATGCAGGTAAGATGAACTAAACAGAGCTAAAACCTCATGTCCAGCTGGTGAGTCAGTGGAACAGGTACCTGTGGCTGTTTGACACCCATCAGCTCCTTGCTATGCATTTCCTATGCAGCCATATTTAAGTGGTGCACTATGTGTGACAACAGACCTGATGTTTAATCTATACATCCATCTTCAACCAGTCCTCTCTCTCAGGTAGATGGCTTAAAAACCAGGAGTGATGCTGGGAATTAAAAGTGTTAGAGAAAGGGAGAAACAACTTTAGGCTGTAACTGTGTAATTAAATCTTTTGCAAATCCCAGGATCATGCTGAATACACACCATGGATGGACTCCAGGTTTATACTGGAAGGGAGACTTAATAAAGGGGAATGCCTTTATGTCCTGATTAGGACAGAGACATAAATTTTCCTGTTTTAGCCATGCCAATGAGAACATGACAAACACCTGCATGTACCACAGACAAATGTGAGGTGATCATCTTCTACAGCTTTCTATATTCCACTCCTTCCCTGCTTACTGATGAAATAAAAAAATAGAGGGCAGGATATCTGAGCCACAAGGTGAGAGTTCAGCTCCAAAGCTTCCTCAGGCAGAAGGTTTCGGCCTGGCTTATTACACAGGCCAAAAGTCATGAAATTTGAATGGGCTTTCCAAGGTTAAGAGACGTTAAGTTGCGGGCTGATCTTTAGTAAAAAGTTTTCAAAAGCATTGAGGGAGGTTATGGAATAGCGGCAGTGGGTGCAGGAGGAGCTATTGTGTCATGCACTGTTCTGCTGCCAATCCCTCTCTATCTCACTCCTCTTCCCCTCTGGAAGCTCCTCAGTGCCCAGGGCTGTGTGGGGCAGTAGCAAAGGGCACGATGGAAGCTGCAGCTGCGAGTGCCAACGAGCCTCCACAATTTCAGAGTGCACTGCACTCCTCATGCACAGAAGTCTCTGTGAAACTGAATCCTACTCTGAACTTCACTACATGAAAAGGAGATTTGTTCCTCAGTCCTCCACATCACAGCCCTGTCTCCATTGTCCGTGGAATCCAGGGAAGCTCACTGCCCTATTCAGGCCAAAATGACAGCAAATGATGCTTATGTTATCATTGGGATATTTATACTGATTCCAACAAAAAATAGTTCTAGTTATAGGACCAGGGGTAGAACACATGCCTTTTTAATGTTAGAACTCAGGTTTAAATCCAGGTCTGTAACACAAAAGCAACACCAAACATAAAATGCCTTCTGCCTCCCATGGATGCTTCAACACAGGTAATGTCTGCACCTGGTCCTGAACTTCAGAACTGTTTGTGAACACCTTTGAGTTTAGACCATACCACACCACAAAAGATGACCTAAATCTAGGGTTATTTAAAAAATTTGCCATAGAAATTTTCTAGTCTGTGCCACTCAGCTTAAAAATGAAAAAATTAAGTTCTGGAGAAAGGACACAATCCAAACTAGTAAAGCAAGCTTAGCATTCTGATAACGTGGGTGCAAGCAAAGGTAAAAACCCGTTCATTTGTTTCTTGTTCCTCTGAGCCAGCTGAAGTTCAGAGCCCTGATTTCCACAAGTTCCTCAGCAAGAGGAACTTCCCTTTGGGATTATTTTCCATCTGAGGCAGCACTGAGTTCTCTCTCCCACCTCACCCCACAGCCATGTCAGTAACAGAATTCAGTGTGAGCTCCCTGCACTGCTCATTTCCCGGGGAGCTGCTTTTAGTGGGAGTCAAGGTCCAAGCAGCAACAAAGAAGGAGCACAAACTGCTTTTGTATTGAAGCTAATGAAACCTAGAAACTCTCCACCGTGACCTTCAGTGGGTTTCTAAGACATATTGAAAAGTTCTTGGAGAGTAAATGAGGCATACACCAGTCAGCCATGGGGACAATGCCCCCCAGAACAGACAGCCCAGCCAGGAATCACTTCCACAGACAAAACAGGAAAGACAAAGCATCCACATGACATTTTTGTAAGGAAGGTGGAGTGGGATTCAAAACAGTTAAATATTCAGTAATGAAGGAAAGCATTTGCTTGTCATCCACTGCATGACAGCTGCTGCCATGGGCATTAGTGAGCTCTGCCAGGAATTCCCAGAGTAAGGCAGTGAGGCACTACTCCGTGGGGGGAAAAATTTTTCTTGGTTTGTTAATGTTTGCCTGATGTTGTCCACAAAATTAACTACAGGCAAAAACCATTCACAGTGTGTGTACATGTAGGGATGAGATTTGCACACTAAATCAAGCAGTTACAGGTCCCAGGGTCCTTCCCATGCAGCAGTGAAAGTGTGAATAACTTCCCAGGAGAAGAACATCACGGCTACACTGTGGCCAGACAAGTCTTATTGCCAGAAGTAATGCTCCTTTATTAGAGGAAACGTGAGAAATGGGGAGGGAGAGGGAAGATGTTTCTGTGATATTCCTTCTTCAGGTTAGATTCATGGGCCTTAATATCTGCTGTGCTGTTTTTGTTTTGTTTTGTTCCTTTTTCCCTGAGTACTGCTTGAACTAATACAAGGCATTAGCACTCCTTGCCAGAGCAGGAGTACATTTTTTTCAAATCTTCTCCTATTCTGTCAAGTGTCATCCCCTAGAATCTCAGTTTATACATGACCAATAAAAGCTCATTAGAGTTTGGCACCTGAAAATCTCTGATAATTCATCCTGTGCTGGCTTTGCTCAATGTAACAAGATGCTCAGGACTTCACTCTTTCCTTGTCCCGTCTGCCAGGGACTGCAGCAGTACAGAACGCTGGATCTGAGAGAAAAAGTCCCCCTGGCAGAGTCCAAGTGGCACAGAGAGAACAAGGGAAGAAACGCAGTGGAATTCTCAGGGACAGAGGAGCTGAGAGAGATGAGGACCCTGGGGGAAAAGGATGGGTTCTGATGTTAATTCCACTGAATAATCATTCAATAGATCCCTGTGAGCCACTTGGAAAGAGGACCTAAATGTGAAATAATGCACAGTCTGGAAGTGAAGGATATGGTTTCAAATAGCTTTTGTGAGCACACTGGAGCAGTTATTTTTCAGAACAGACTGCAGCATGGATCCTCTCTCCATGGGTGCTCTGGGTGAGATAAATAACATTTCCAGAGGATCCAGGAAGGCTTTCCTGAATGCCATTTCATCTCCATCATCACCAGTGTTCGTTCCCCAAAGCTGTGTCCACAGGTGACAATCCCAAAGTGCAAAGCCTTGCACAGAGGGCCTGTGACAGCCCCGTGCCTGTGGCTCACGCAGCTCCCAGCCTCAGCAGGGGATAAACACCTTTTCCCAGCTCTAATCTCTTGTGCAGACGCTTTTACAGTGCCATGACAAAGAGGTACAGGGAACTTTGTGCCACAATACCAGGACTGGCACCAGCAGGGCCCACTGCCACTGGAAAAGGTCCAGATGATGACCTGATTGCACAATGCAGTGTATTCAAACATCACAGAAGCTACAGAGGGGCAGGTTGCACCCAGCAGCAGCAGAAGCCAGAACAAGCAGATTACCAGCAGCAGCAGCATATATTGTAACATATCTCTCCTTTTTCTGTCACTAAGCCATATGAAGCATTTGCTGGAGAATTATTCTTACATCTCTTGTGTTGATAAGCTACTTAGCCAGGTAGAGTTGAAGCTAATCTGAGTGCTGTATGAAAAATGGGCTGTGCTATTGCACTGTGCTGCTGTTTGATATTTGGCCGCCGATATTTTTCCAGGTACCTTTTGTGAATTGCAGATGCTATCTCAAAGGTGAATCCTTGGGCCCATGCACGGGTCAGAAAAAGGCCCTGAAAGCAGAAACATCTCCTGAGGAGAAGGAAGGTAAGACATTTCCTCTTAGTTCGCATCTGAGAGCAAGGGAAGGAATTTGATATCTTTAAACAAATTCCTTCTGAACTGCACAAGGAAGCAATAAGATTCTGCTTTGCTCAAGTTTGATAAATGGCTTATTAATACATAAAACCTGTTTCTGAAGAAGAAAGTTTGTGTAAATACATCAGGCACCATTCCCGTGGTCATATGACTGATACTGCACAGTGCAGCCAGTGTCTTGCAATTACTTTCTACTGTAAATCTTTTGACAGTCTAAAATAACTCAATCAGGGGTTTTCAACCACTGAAGTTTATAATTTCAAGGTTTTCCCCTCCTCTAATCAGCAGTTTTATAACCTCCTGCTCTTCCTTCAGAAAGAGCTGGTGATGATCAGTGTTTATTCCAAACCATTTAAGAAGGCAGCTGTTTATTAAAGTGCCAACAGCTATGATTGATTTCTGATGCTCATGAGTGCATCTGTTTTCTAGTTAATGACATCATTGCAAGCAAACAGATACTGCAAGCTGGGGCTCAATGGAGAACTAAAGCAGCCATGCCTTCTCTATAAAAAATAAATTGATTTCATTCTGAAAAAAAATCTATTAATATGTCAAATGTTCAAGTTACATTCCTGCCAACTGGCATTCTTATATGGAACTGGCATTTCCTCAGAAAGAATCCGTGGGTTAACAGTGTTTATATTAAAATCTTTAAAGAGGACATCTGTTAGTTGAAATTCCAAAAGTAGTGACTGATTTATGATCTAGTAAATCACATCTGTACAGGGTAAAAAAAAAAACCTGAACTGCAGAGAAACCAACATCTGTCATCAGGCAAATACAGGCCTCAAGAGTGAATGAAAAATGGAAGTACTGCAGGTTGGGAGGGTTCCCCTGAATTCTCCTCTTTTTGTGGTGTTTGAGATAAGGAATAAAAATGAGTATACTCCAAGCTCCACTGAAACTTGCAAAAGTAATAGCTTTTTAAACCTCATTTCTTAGGACCCAATTCTATCTGGTACAAACCAGCTCATTTTTACTGGCTTTACCTTTTCCTGCCTCCTCAAGAATGCACTGCAGGCCACAGTGTTTTCAAGAAAGCATTGATGGTATCTCCTTTTAAGACTCTCTTTTTAATACAACTTTATTTTTATTAAAGAAAATATAAAGAGCATATGCAACCATTTCCTTTGCAATTCCTCGTATGCATCAAGCAGGGATGTGGAGCCAAGAGCGCTGCTGCCAACCTGCCTCCTGCTGGAAATCTCTGGGAAATGGTTTATATTTTATGACAAACGGGGTTTGATGTGCTCAGGGACTCAGGAACCCTGAATTGGCAGGGCCTGTCCTGACCAGAGGTTTAGCTGAATCAAAGAACAGAGCTCATCCTCACCGGGAGCTCTTCCTGCTGCTGCCACATCCTTGGTGCTGTCCCAGCTCCCTCTCCTGGCATTTCCTTCGGGAGTCCCTTCCCTGGTCTCTCCTCTTTAAATGCCTCTTTTGGTGTGTGCACATTTTGCCTGACTCTGCAATTTGAATTGAATGAGAGGCACCAGACCTTCAAAACCAGCCATTTAAAATTCTGCACACTGGGGAAAAAAAAAAAGGTGGTTTTTTTTTTTAAATATCAGAAATAGTGAAATCACACTTTGAGGCCTGAAATAAAGCCTTCAGATTTCTTGCCTTTTGAGGCCTTTTTTCTTCTTCCCTGGCTCTTGACCCGAGTATCAGCAGCTTCTGAAATTTGGAAACATTATTCAGCAGCAACGCCTGCTTTCTCCCTGTTATTTCACTGTCTCTGCTTTTCTTTCCACCTGCATTCTTCCACTGGAGCACCAGGGAATAGCACTGTTCTCCTCACACAAAGCAGGAGATGACCTGTTCAAGGCCTAATGAGTCTCCTCATCCAGGTTTAAATATTTAGCTTTGAGACTAAATTTAACCCTAACCAGCCAGTTTTCATTCTTTGTTACTTTTTAAACTTTTCTCTCATGTAATACCTCTGCATCTCATATCCTTTCCTAACTCCACTCATCAATTCCATCCACCTACAAGTAAAGAGTGTCATTGCCTCTTTCCTCTTCCTGCACCTTGAAATCATTGGAGATGGATATTAGAAACAGCAGAAGGCACTGGTGGGGCACTTGACTTGCAATCCATGGCAAAGCTGTCAGTGTTTGCCCTTTTGGCTGAGATTGTAAATCCCCTCTTTTTACCCAAAAGAGGCTTCTTTCAGTGCAGTTTGATCCAAAAGTGGCAGAAGCACCAGATCCTGTGGGCACCATAAGAGAGCTCAGTATCAGATCTTGTTATTGCTTTATGTCACAGTTTGAAACCTGCAGACCCCTTAACTTATCTCTTTAATGGCTCCATGTGATCATTCCCCATCAATAGTGGGATTAAAAAACCCTCCATTTGTTTCAGAGAGAGGTTTTATATAGAATTATTAACATTAAATACAATCGTGCACCTTCGAGTGAAATGCTGCCATGTGATCACAGATCTGACATCTGCAAGCCTGACTACTTATTTTAGGTTTCCAATAGGGAAATAAGACTAGGGCATTCCCTGGGAAATCTCACCCCGTGACTTCAGGGAGTTTTGAGACATGAATAACCTTTCCTGTGATTACAGTGGAAATATTTAACACGGAGGGTAAATAAATATTTTGCAGAAGGTTTAGATAATTCCTGCTATCAAATCAGTGGACTCATTTTGCAATGTTTGATACCATTTCATTACATTAATTAGACAACATATTCAATAATGAAAACAAGCAAAAAAATACTGGAGCTGTTTTCTCACGGCTTTTCTTCTTATAGCTATTTTTAATTTGCTCTCCACGAAACTTAGGGGAGGAATTCTAAACCTTGACCTTTCCTCCAGCAGCTTAGTGCATTTGTGCTGCCCTTACTCCATGGGTAAGTGCTTTTCTAAGCACCCCTGATGCTGAGTTTGATATCCTAAACATTTTCATTAAGCTCCTTTTTCCGGGCACGCATTATCACCTCAGGCAGCCGAGCAGCGAGCGCGGGTCCCGCTGCGATCGCGCTCGGCAGCCGCCCGCGCGCTCGGGATACGGCAGCAATTATCCCACAGAGCCCTCGGAAAGGTGCAGGGCACGAGCATCTTGGACGAGTTATGAGTGGGAATGGCCTTGCAGCAGACGCAGCCACAGCACCAGAGGTGATTCGATCGTTTGAGGAGTTACACCGGCAAGGTTTTTAAATCTTGTCATTCCGCTGCCGTCGTTTCCCGACAATGCCAACGTCTGGGTTGTGGTAATGTGCACACAAACAGGGCAAGATCGTGGAATCACAAGGGCAGTTGGGTTGGAAAACACCTCTGGGATCATCGAGTCCAACCTATGACCCAACACCACCTTGTCAACCAGGGCAGGGCACCGAGTGCCACATCCAGTCATTCCTTAAACACCTCCAGGGACAGTGAGTCCACCACCTCCCTGGGCAGCCCATGCCAATGTCCAATCACCCTTTCTGCGAGGAAATTCTTCCTGATGTCCGACCCAAACCTCCCCTGGTGCAGCTTCGGACCATGTCCTCTTGTCCTGGGAGAGGAGGCCAATCCCCACCTGCACGTGCAGGAAGATGCACCCGCCCAGGAAGGCTCTGCAGAGCCCTGCATTACACAGGGGGTTCGTGGTGATGGTAATCAACAGGCAAAAATACCAGAGGGACCAAAATGTCTTAAGGCAGCTGAACTATAGGATATAACATCCCATTAATTCTGCTGCTCAGAGAACAATTCGGGATTTTCATTTATTTTTTGTCTCATCCTCAGCTGACGTATGGCCGTGGTTTCTGAATACAGCCAGAATTTAAACATTGACTGTATAAAGAGAAAACAGTCCCATTATTTCAAAGCTTTAGGGAGGATAATTTAGCTGTCCAGTTTCCTCTGATTTTGAGGTGGGGAATTGCCAACTCTCCTCAAGCAGCAGACCGGGGCACCCGACAGATGCACTCAGCATTAGCACATTATACACTTTCAATGCTGTGACTTGAATAACAAGGAATATATTATTTCTGCAGCCATCAAATTAGTAATATCTTGTTGGCTTTGTTTTTTTTTTAATTCCTAGTAAGGAGAACATACAAGTTCAAGATGAGAACAAAAATGTACAACAAGGTAAAGGTATTGTGTGATCCCTAAAGCACCCAGCACCATATGCACATGTTTGTGAGGGATTCTGCTTCAGTGAGCAACTCAAACAACACATAATTTCTCTGATCCTGGTTGATCCCTAGAGAAACACTTGCAGGTCGCTGTTTAAATGAGGAGAAAATTGGTTATAAATCAACTTAATTTTCAAATATATTAATCCAAAGAGAACCCAATTTTGTGTGAAATGGTAGCATTTAGAAAGGAGTATAAGTAAATCTCAGTAAGAAACCCCCTTGAGTTTAATCTTAGCTATCATCCAAATTGATATTGTCTTTCTCATTTTTCAGGCCTCCAAGTTTCAGCAGCAATACAGAACACAAAGGTATAATTAATCATAAACAAAACATTTACATATTTGTAAGTATAAGTATGATGGAATATTTGATCTTCCTTTTCTTGTCTGACTTTAGATGAAGCATAGCCCATCAAGAATAGCTGTTCCTTGCAATTTTTAAGGCCTTGCATTTCTTCTGATGAGAAATGGTTTTAGATCAGAGTAAGGTGACATGCTTGTATTAATGACACAGTTTTTAACTAGCAAGAGTAAAGGTTTTAATTTAATGATTTATTTCTCTTTGTTCTGCCATGTACACCCTGAATGGAAAACAAACTTGCAATTGTCCTGCACTGATGCACAGGAACACTCACCTCCACTCCTCTCCCCAGGGAGCTTGATACCACTTGTACCTCTAAGAGGTCACAAAACTACCAGACAACTCCTCCCAATCAAGCTGTGTTCAAAAGAAAACGAGCTGCTTTGATGTGGTGGCAGAGCTGCTCCATCCATGGCTGAAGGGGAGAAGCGGAAGAAGTTTCCTGACTCAGATCCTACACTTGTGCCCGCAGTTATTGATGGAATTTTTCCCAAGAATGATTCTCTGAGGGGGCTAATCCTGGAACGCACTGGCTCTGCTCAAGTGGAGAGAGCTTGCCAGGGATGCTCAGCATCCCACGGACCAGACTCCGAGTGACAGCACAAGAACAAAATGACTGCAAGGTCAGAGAGATGCAGGGAGCGTAAATCTCCGCACGCTGCAGACAGCGTCTCACAGCGCCGAGATTGCACGTTAGGAGGTGCCACATCATTTTTATAACAATTTTTGGGAAATAGAGGGAAAAAAATATTCAGCAGGAATACGAAGCAAATAAGGTTCAAAGGCAAGAAAGTCAAGGTTCCAGAAAATATATGTACTGAATCAGAGACAATTTGGACTCTGAGGCTCTCTCATTAGCTGGAGGACAAATTCTCCTCTCTTATCCTGTTACAAAGTTAATGAGTAAGGTCGCATCCAACTGCCTCACTGAAGCCAGCACGTTTTTATATCAGTGTGTAGCATGTTGGTACTGAGCAAGGTGCTCCTATCTGTAAACGTAACAGGATCTTAAAAAACATCCCTAAATCAACAAACCAACCAACCCCTGTGGAAAATCCAGACCAGTTCTGGAGTGACACGTGGCTGAGCCCATCCAGAGTGGGATCTTCCCAGAGGCAGAAGATCAGTGACTAAAGCACATAAATAGGTCTGAACATCTCATCTCATCTCATCTCAGCATTGATTTACTGCGTGACCCTCCCCACCTCCTTTCAAGCAAATTATGCAGTTCCTGTCACTTTTTTTTACCACATGGTCAGGAAAATACAATTCCCAAGTTTCTCCAGCCCATACAAACTGTGAGAACCAATTACCATTTGTGAAATGCTTCGAACACACATTGTCTGAGCACAACTAAGGAAGAGAATGGTAATTACTCGTAGTTTTCATTTTCCAGCACATTTAAAACAATTTTCTGTGCCTCAGCTGAAGCGATCACACCCAAACCTGATCTCCCTCAAATCCCTGCTTGCAACAGACAAACATTACAGTGCAAGTGTGTAAAACACAGCAGAAAAGCCTGAGAGGCTTCAGTAAATATGTTGGCTGATAAGATGAATTACGAAGTTATTCTCTTGAGCATTTAAATTGACAACACTTTCCTCTAATTGAATCCATTCATATACAGCTCGTGCAGTGTCCTTTGGATAATGATGAACCAAAATGTGCCAAGTACTTGAAAAGTAAAAATTTTCCTCCCTGAAGGAGAGGGAATTGTGAATACATACACATTGATACATACTTATGTATAAAACACAGACAGATCTATGTGAGTTTATAAAAAAAAAGTGTTACAGAGAAATCAGGTATCTATAGTAACGAGATGCTGCTATTCTAATGTCACTGTGCCTCCTCATAATAGGACCATTAATGAAACAGTTGTTTGATGTTCCATCACATGTAATGATAGCTTTTTGTGCCCTAAGTAGACAGCAATATAGATATGTGCAGATACATTGTGATTGCCAAAGAACTCCTCAGCAGAGCCATTAGAAAAACCCATCATTGCAGCCTCGCTTTCTTTGATTTATAGTTGGAATATTCCCAATCTACACTCAATTGCAAAAATACCTGCAATTCTGAGAATGGAATGGTTTCCCATATGCTGCAATGTAAATAAACAAACAAACAAAAAAAAGACAGTGATCATTAAAGTGATGACAAGAGTTCATTTGCAGTATGGAACTGCTGAATGAGGATGGTGGCATTCTATCACATTCAAGGACCCATCATACAAACTTGCTGATCCTGGAGTTCTCTCTAATTCCCTGGAAAATCTGTACTTCACTGGCACAAAACTATTTACACGATTTTTTAATCACATAAAGAGATAAAGTGTAGTTTTGGGTAAGGATTATTCACTACAATATTTTTAATTTTTTTTTAAATCGATTTTGGTATTTCTTCCTATGCAACCATTGCTTTTTCCTTCACATTTGCACAAATACCCTTGGACTGATCAGACTGTCTCATCCTTGGCTGGCATGAATTTACATGTTGCAACACAAATACCTTCCTTTCTTTCTTTTGTTTGTAAAGTAGGAAAAAAAATCCATTTTAAAGCTTCAGACGTGAAGGTGAATTAAGGTCCTCTGTGGCTCATTTGTACCAACACACATTAACAGAGTGTTTAAGGCTGGGCTCATTTTCACTTTTCTACACTCCAAGTCCCAATACCATAATTTTTGGAAGAGAAGGAGCTTCCTGCTGTTCCCAAACCCTGTTCCTGAGGAACAGATCAGCCCATTGGGTATTTACGACAGCTTATTCTGACATGTAAGGCCTCGCAGCATCATCTCCTCCTCTTCAGCTGGACTTGGAATTTCTGTGACAGGCAGTAACTTGTTGGAATATATTGTTACAATTATTTTAGGTCTGTTTTAGAGAAATGAGAGTTGGAAAGGACGTTTACTGCAGATGGTGAATTATGAGGGGTCACACGCATGATACAGTAAACTGCTTTTAACAAACAATTGGTTTCTCTCCTATTTTCTGAACACATTTATAAGGAAGGCTTCAATCTGGCTCTTAAACTTCACTTTGTTTTTAAAGTACTACTTCTGAGCTTCAGAAAAAGATAACAGCACCTTGAAAACAAAAGCCAACACATTCAGACATCCGCGCAAAGACGAAAACAAACACCTTGGAGACAGAACACAATCAGGATGTACAATCCACACAAGTGTGTTCCAAGGAGAATGGCATTACAGAGAAGTACCTTTCAGTCCCTGGGATGCTCTCAGAAATGCCACACTTCTGCCTGCTGTCCCTGGGTAGTGATGGCTCCTCCACACCCACACTGAGCTGCAGACCCACTTTGCAGTGATACAGCTCTTCAATTCAGTGCCCGCACAGACTGATCAGACTAAACCTTCTCCAGATTCCACATGCTGATCTAAAGGGACACAAGCAGATGCAGCAACCTGATCCCTACCCCGTGGTGCAGGAGCATGGAGGAGGCTCGTTTTCCACGGCTGGAAAGAGGGCACCGACCCCAGAGCTGGGCAGCCCCTGGCACTGACAGAACTGGGCATGAATGTCTGCAACACGTTCTGGATGCAGCTCCTCACGGCTGTCCTTGCACATTTACACTGCATATTTTGCACAGGAGTTATTCTATTGTGTTATTATCTGCTAGAAAATTGATTTGGGGAGAGTGTTACAGTAGGGAAATTAGCGCTTATTAATTTTTTAGGAGGACACTTTTTTATTCACTGTTTTACTGCACATATGTATTTATTTCTGCAGGAAAAGGCAGTGACCATGTTGTGCCAAAGCAAAAGTGTGTGCAGAGCCTTTAGAAGAAAACAAAAGATGGATGCCTTGCCATGTAAAACACATCCTTGCTAAGGACATTTTCACCTTGAATCCCACCAGCCCTCACTTTCAGACGAATTCTGTTATTGTTTGTGTGCACTCAAACAGCAAAGGATGCTTTACACAGCTTCAGCTTTAGAACTGTTTGCCCTTGGCCCAGGCCCTTTGGAATAAGTAGAAGTAGTAAACATCCTGCTCAAACACTGCATTTCTTTTGTTATCTAAGATGTAATGAGTCCATTTTTTCCCCGAGTAATTACAAAGCATTCTCAGTTTTCAAACCTTTATGACATACAGCAAAATATGACTTACAGCATAGAAATAATAATAATAAAAGCTCTCTAAAAATTTATAGCTTCCTGCATGTTGTAAAAGTGCCTCACACATTCATTATATCTCCCACTACAAAATTATTTCCACGGTATGCTTTAATGAAGCTGGAGATGGTTTCAACACCTAGGCTGTTGAGAAGGAAAACTATTATTTTCCTGTTGATAGACTGAGGCAAGCTTTCAGCCATTTAACAGCTGAAACATTTTCAGACACAAAGCTACCCTTTCCTTATAAAAAGGGAAAATTAAAGGCATTGTAATGATTTGATTTATCAAATATGGGTAAGTAAAATAAAGTGGTGGTGGTGGTGTGAAGAAAATCCATAAGCTGTCCAGAGTACTGAATTACTGAATTTGGAATGCACAATTAATTTTGAATAAAGAATCATCTCTATAATAACTGCATAACAACATCATAATAGCATTAAATAATAAATATTTTGTCCGTAAGCCTGAAAACCATAGCATAGAATCTAATTAATAAGAACTCAAATTCACTTATTTAGAAACTTATTCAATCCAGGCACAGCTATTTCTTCCATCTATATGTGCAAGGAGAGTGTGCAGAGCAGAGCCTGTGAGTGTCCTTGAAAAGGGAAGAAGGGGTTGGACACAGGGAATTCTAATGCCCAGCACAGGGTTAAAGGTAGATAAAAAGTGACAAAACCATATTGAAATATTTTGTTGCTTTTAGTTCCATTTGGAAAAGTTTTCAATTATTCTTACACATTACAAAACCAAATAAAATTCCCAAAGAGCAACTCCTATAGTACATTTCAACTGCATAATGAAGAATTCAATATTAATAACTTTGTATCACCACTAAGTTCAGTTTATTTCCCTACATGCTTTCCTAAAAGTCTAAACACAGCAAATAGGCATTATAAGTATCTCTGCAGAGATTAATTGTTATTAAGACTTTATTCAGTTCTGTCATGAAATGTAAATATTTTCTTTGAGCTAAGCCAGAAGTAAATCACCAGCACTACATTTGATGTAAGTTCAATGAGGTTTTTGTGACATCTCTGAATTGCGGGGGGAATATAAAAGCAAAATGTTGTCTGAGAGCAGTTTATTGTTGGGGAGCTCCTCTTTGCCTCTTTGTTTTCTGCTTCCACACCTTTTATTTCTCTCAGAGAGCTAAACAATGTGAGATCAGGAATATTGCACTCCAGCTTTTCAAACGGGGCTGCCTCTGGGTGAACATTCCTCTGGATGTCTGGTCTAAACCGGACAGGGCTTCTTGCCCTTTTCCCCCCATGCTTGCCCAAATCGGCTCCCATGGCCACATGGACACTGCAGATCCAAGCCAGATGTGCTCTGGACATGCTGCTCTGAATATCCAGATGTGCTCTAGCCATGCTACTCTGAATAGCAGAGCTCACGGAAAGCAGCAAAAGAGCTCAACTCCCACCAAGGGAACTCGCAGTAGCCTGTGCTCCCAAGGCTATTATCTCAAACAAATGATGTTTCTCCCCATCAACATTATTAAAGCCTTTGTGTCATCAGACCTATTTATCACTGTCTGTCTTCCTTTTCTCATATCACACATCTTGGTCTAACCAAATTCCTAAGATTAAGCATCTCTCACGAGGCAGCAGTTACAGCCCTCCTGTCTTTCCCAGCTATACACACATAATTAATAATAATAATAATAATAATAATAAATAACTGTGTGCAGCTGGATGAATTATTCATAAACGAATATCCCAAAATGCTTGACATTATCTTCATCTTCATATATATCCAAGAAAGATGACTGTGTATATTTCAAAGTCATTTTTCTATTAGATAGAGGAGTCAGAGTTTTGATCTGTGCACAGTTAAGTACAGTCAAGTGAGTGTAAGGCAAAGCAAAACTTTCCCAAACCCACACCATTTCTGCCAGAGCACAGAGCTGGCTGTGCAAACAGGAGGCTCTGCACGTGTGCACGGTGCCCACAAACCCAGATTCATGGCCAGAGCTGTGCACACATTCCCACTTCCATTTCTTCTTCCATCCGTGCTCCGTTGCCTGACAATTCACCAACATTTTTAAATATAACCACTCACTTCCCTCCTTTCTGTAGAACTGCAATTTTGGAAACTGCCTAAGTAAGTGGATTTTTTTCCCTGTTTCCATTATACCGGGATCATTTTAACGGAGTCGAAGAAAATGCCACATAATACATTCTTCCTTATTCTGTCTTACACTTTAAAATACAATTATAGTCACAACGTGAATCTAAAAATGGACTCCTGGGACCAAAGTCTCAGACAGTGTAAACTGGCACAGATTCATTCTCTCACACAGAACTGGAGTCTGCAGCTGAGAATTTGACATTGCAGCTTTACATCAATGAATTCGCCTCAAACTGAAAGAGTTTCCAAGGGGAGAGTTTTCCTCTTCACCAGCCTGATAAACAAACTTGTAAATTTAGTATCAGTGTCCTTGATATTGTGTAAGTGGCTATAAATGATGCTGTAGTCACAACAATTAACAATTCTCTTACTGATATATGAGCCAGATTTAAGCTAAATCAGCCTCCCATGTTTGCAGGACCTTGGTTTGTGCAGCAAATGCAGCACTGAATTCAGGCAGCAATTTACACTGGTAAACCCAAAAATTTATCACTAATCTTGTGGACTTGACTCTGGACCATAACTGCACTTCATGAATTTTCATCCCTAATTTCTCTGGACCTAAAGAAGTATTTATATATGCAGACCTCCTACGATATTTATGGTTGTCCTCCAGGAAAGATGGCCAGAAAAGCAGAGTTCTGCCTGAGAGTGGCCATGACAGCACAGACACCAGCCCAGAGGCTCCACTGTGGGATACAGACTAAACCATAAATTTAAGTCCTGCCTTAGATCTGCAGAACAAGTGGATAAAGCAGTGAATGTGGCTTTGACCCACCTCTGAGTAAGTCTAGTGCATCTCTAGCTCCAGTTTTCAGCAAGGTGTGTCAATACTCAATAACTTACACAGAACATTGCCTGCTTTTTATAAATGTTTCTGACTTTCACAGGCAGCTCCCTAGCAAGTTTCTAACTATCTTCTCAGCAATAGGAATACAGAGAGCAATTCATATTAGATAAAGCAAACCCAGAAAAAAGTCAAATACATTTTTCTATTTTTCTCATTTCCATGAAATGGGACCTACCTGGAGCTCTAATACCTCTAGACTACAAATAATAGACCCCCAATATCAATACACAATAAAAACAGAGGGAAATATCTAAGTCAAATTATTTTTTCAGCGTATTTAAATCACACTTCTGATCTCTTTAATGAGATAAACCAGTGTATCTCCACTGATGGCAGTGGAAGCTGAGGGCTGTTACACCATCAGAGATTAGAGGATATGTTACCATTTAGAAACTCAGCTGGGTGATGTGGAGGGCAACTCTTTTAGCACTGCTTTGTATTTCAGAGGCTCTCCTAACCTGACTTATCAGAACAAGTGTTCTGTTTATGAATAATTCCCCCAATTACTATAGAAACAACCAAAACAAACAGAAATTACCTACACTGTCCATTGCTGAAATTCAAATACACGACTGCACTACTGAAATAAATCCCTAGAAATACTTGAAAAATTGTATAATTATCTCCAAAATGTGCTAATAGTCCTAATGCAAATGGGTTTTTATTGCATTTGTTACTTGTGACCTCTTGGCTCAATAATTCAGGGGAAGGTGACTGCAACCACTTTCAATCTAATGGAAGGGGTAAACACTGTTCAGTGTGTAGATATTTCTGCAAATCTTGAATAATTGTTTCTCTGGAACAGAGGAAGTGGCAGTAGACACAAAGATGCACAGCCACAGGATTGTGTAGCCACGGGAAAACACAAGTTATTGCTTTGCTGCAAAGCAAAGAGGCACTGGCAAAGAGTGACAGCTCAGTGTGGAAAAGGGCTTTGCATATTCCCCAGAAACAAAAAAAAACATGTGCCAAAGCAACACCTAATATATTAAAAACTGATAATCAATATGAACGTTCACTGCTAATCAATAAATAATCGATTTTTCTAATAGAAACGATTCAGAGAGGCACAAGTGCCCCAATTCCCAGCTTACTGGCACTAGTGGGCACCAGCACAGAAACGTGGCATTGGAAGCCTGGCCCAGCACATTGAACATTCCCTGTTCTCACTGACTGGAGAGTTCTACAAACCCCCAGTTTCCACCAAAAATGCATGGTCTAAATGAGATTCTGGCTCAGCAACTCCTCCTTCTTTCTCTGATCCATTATTGCTGCCACCAGGTTGGCATCACAAATTCACCCATCACAAATGCACTTTCTAGACCCCTTGCTCATGTTGTATTATCACTTTCCCCTTGTCTTACAATCAAAAACTCCGAAGAAAGTTAGCTTATCTTTCATTACAAGGACTGTTTTCCCTGCCCCTGAAAATTTCTGCTTCTATAAACTCCATCAAATGATATGGCTATTTTGGGTTTCAGTCTGTCTTTAAAAAAAAACAAAACAGCACAAGATTGTGGTAGTGGAGACCCCGGCTGACATCTTCCTTTGTAATGTGTTTCATGTGACCTCAGATCTTTTCATCAGATAATTCAGTGTCTGAAGGGGGGAGGACATGACAGGGAAGAAATTGATTTTAGAATTCACCATTAAATGCCCTTGGGTTTTTTTCCTTCCCCCCCAACCCCTTTGTTTTTTTATAACCAAGTGTGGCATTGGCTGTGGACAGAATCGAAGAGAGACCATCAGAGAAGTCAGCTCACTGGAGGCTTGGTGTCTATACATAAGTTTTAATGCTCAAAACCTGATTATTTCAGGTATTTTCTGGCAAATCTTCACGGAAACTGATTTTTTGTCAGCGCACAAAAATACCCACAGTTCATGCACACACAAAACAGGGATTTTTCGTTAAGTGCTCCCGAACTGCATGGGCTGGGATGGCCTTTTCATCTCCACTGGCTGGCAGGTCAACTGCCTCCCTGCAGCACCACCACGGACTCCTGAGAGCATTTCCAGCTTCATGAACACACTCAGAGGAAACGTGTGAAGTCTGACCCCACAATTACGCTGCACCGAGCGGGATCAGCGCAGCCATTGCCTCCTGCAATCTTCCCTTTTTCAGTTCAAATGCAAAGAGCACTGATAAACATTAATGGCAACCGAGTAATAGCGAAGCCTCCATGCTCATTTTTAACCTGAACTACTTTGGTAGTAAGTCCAGGGACTGCCATTTGAAGATAATGAGACAGCTGTCAATGGCATGGATGTGTTATAATCCCACAAAACTACAGGGAGAGCAGAGGAATCAGCAGAGTGGCCAAGTTAATTCTGCAAAGATCCCTGTGTCCTCAATTATGCTAAAAAAGTGTGGTGAGAAGCACTCACATGTCTATTTCACCTAGTGTAGTGCAAATAAAATAAATCAAGGAGCTGTGTCCCATCACAGGGATTACCTCGTGTTTGGAATTTCAGAGAAACATCAGCCAGTTTATGTAAAAATGTATGGGAAATGAAGGTTTCATCGTGGAGAGAAGATCTGCCTGGAAAAATACTGTTGGGTGCTCTGTGAGAAGCTCAAAAAAGCCTGATCTGGCACAGTCTGGGTCCCCCCCGCTCCAGCTGAAGCCAATGGCAGCAGAGAGACCAGGCAGGATCACCCCAGCCAGTTCCCAGTGGCTGAGTGGCAATTTTGGAATTTCACCAAGAAGGGCCCTTCCAAACAGAGTAGCCCTGTGGCTCCAAAGCTGGTTTTCATTCTGCAGAGAACACGCAGCAATTAGTGGGAGCCTGTCAAACCGTGCCTGGCGAGTCACACGCACTGTGAATTTTGGGTTGCTTTACTCCTGTTTGCAAAATCGTTGAGAGCTGGTTCTGACCTCCCAAGAATGTATTTTTAAATTGAAATGCTGGCATACAATTTCTGCTTTGTTCAAGAGTCAATCACTTTAGAGATCTCAGCTATACATTTTTGTGATTAATGCTGCAATAGTGCTCACATTATCTCTTCAGTCGTGGCAGAAGGTGTTGGGGGTCATCTGAGCCCTCCCCACAGCGCAGTGTTTCTCTGATTATCATTTTATCTGCACACATTCTGTCACATCCTCCTGATATCTTCCTGGATACCACATAACACAGTGTTTTTTAAACTGAAGGGATATGCTTTGGAAAATTGCTTCTCAAAACGCCACACCCTTCATCTCCCGAATTCTGGAATCCAAAGGCACAACTTTTCTCAGCATCAAAGGTTTGCACCACATGTGTCTAACATTTCCTGCCTATTGGGATCATTGTGTTTGCAAATTTAAAGTTGCAATTTAACTTATATTTAGTGTGGTTATTACATGGTTTAAAGACTTCATTAGCAAGATTCGAAAAGGCCATTAAACACCATTTTTCAGTTGTGGTGAATAGAAAACCTAACAAAAACCTTAAAGCTGGTGGCAAAATTAGAAAAATCTCCTGTGGTTTCTGATGCATGGTGATCATTCTTTTAAGCTTAAAATCAGTTATTGCAGGTTTGTCTGTTGGGAAGTGTGATTTTTTGGCACTGCACGTTCAGTAACTAATGTGAGTCCTGTTTTGCTTTCCCCAGCTTTTCACTTAAGGTAATTACCATGGGAAACCCTCCCAGAAACAAAGACCCAGGACATGAAGTTCTCATTCACAGAACTTCTCGAGATACGTGACAGAATCTGGACTGAATAAAACCTGCCCTTACAAGAACCACTAAACACTCAAATCCAAACCTATTCCTCAGCTGCTTCTACAACCTGATTTTTAATATTTTTTTCATCTTTAAAACTAGTTCACAAGAGTTTGGGGGTGACAAGGATCACTGTTGTCACAAACATTCATCATCTCAGTGCTGTTCCCTCACATCTCAGCTCCTGGACCGCAGGAAGCCCATCCGAACCACGAAACACAGACCCTCAGCAGGGAGGGCATTTCTCAGGGAACTTTTCAAGCTAAGAGGTACAAAGGAATTCAAATCCTGCCTGTGGTGTAGCACGAGAGCTCTGAGCTGGAATATTCCCTTGCAGGCTGTATCTGTTTTTATCCATCTGTGTCAGTGACAACACACTGGGAGCCAACAGCTTCAGCTATAATTGGTGAGAGTGTAGGTACAAATAAAAACCACTTTTTCTCTTTAGTATATACAACATATGGAGCAGTGCTGTGGGGTCAGAACTATGTCTCCATGTTCGTGGGCAGGTTTCTGATAGAGGTGTTGGTTTTTTGGTGTTGCAAGCTTTCCAGGAGTTATGACATTATTGTTTCTTTTCAGAGTGCCTTGATTGAGATCAAAGTTCAGGGGTTGTATTATGTTACCCAAAGATTGCTTTGCTCCTGTTCTTTCCAAAGAATTGCATGGATCTGTGCTGAGCAGCTCAAGAAGCAGTAAGCCTTGGCTTCATTCTTGCTTGCAATAATGAAAATCAGGACTGATGAAACACAATTAAGCTCATGTACAAGGGAGGAGACTCCAGCCCACAATTTTTTTCCCTTGTTTTCCTCCCCTGTTTTTTACAGAGTGGTTAAAAAGGAGTTACTGAAAAGATGCAACTTGTTTCAAACTGTTTTCATTGTTATATTGTCTTTCACTGCTTCAGCTTTTCGGGCCAAAGACTTTCAGGGTAGTTCTGACTTCAAGGCCCTTTACACTTATCATATAACTCCACAAGGGAATTATCATATGCAGTGGATAATTAAGCATATTTGCTGATGGTGGTCTTTGACTATGGCAAGATTGTTACAGCACTAGTCTTATTTTCTGAACTATTTTGTCATTTGCTAATTAGAATCTGGCCTTAAGGTCTTTTAGAAACATTTTCCTGAACTCATCTTGTTACCCAAAACTTTTCTGTGAGTCTTCCCAGCCATCATATAGCAGCTAATTGCTAATGTATATATTCACTTACAGCAGAACCTTTCTCCTTAGTGAGGAGCCCTTTCCTACTGCCCTCTTTTTTCCAGTGAAAAGTTGAAAGCTGTTGCCCTGAGAAGGACAGAGAATGGATTTGTTGTCAAAAACAACAGTATTCTGTTGTTATTTTAGTGTGTGTAAACTCCATTCTGGGGATGCTTTATGTGAATATCCTGAAACCTCCCAGACAGGAGCTGAGATCTGAAACCAAGGTTTACACACAGCTGAGAACATGTGCTAGGAAATACAAGATCACTCCAAGGTGGAATCATGACTTGGAAGCCTTGGAGCAAAATTCAGGGAAATGGAGCAAGATTAAGAGTTTAATTGTGTGAAGACTCTGTTCTGTTTTACTTTACACACATGGATTTTCCCTGTAAAGCTAAAGGACTACTTGAATATTTAAAATTAAGCACACAATTAAATGCTTTTCTGGATTCAAGCCAGACTGCTCAGCAACTTGCTGTATTATCCCTCTGGAGAGCAGTTACTTTGTCTTTTGAAAGCCAATTTGTCCACCCTTAATGAATCACTTCTTGCCTCTGTCCTGTGTTTTATTTCATTGGTTTTTACGAACATTTTTATGAGCTGAAACGACCACCCTGCCACCTTTCAAACACTTCTGACAACCCAAATATTCAGCCCAGGGTAGCACTGAATCCACATTCCCGGCAGGATGAAGATCCATAACATCACCTCGGGAGCACAAAGTGTGAAGTGCAGAATCACACTGCCTTTGCCAAACCTAAGCATAAAAAGGAAAGCACAGAAAATTGCATCTCGGGGGGAGGAGAAGGGAGATGAGTCAGCCACCAGCCCAGCTTTACCATGGTACAGGGTTTCTGTTCAGCTCCACAGAAATACAAAACACAAGAGAATATAAAGAACAAGCATCACTAACAGGCTGATGTACTTCATAAACACACACCTAAGAGAACTGCAGCTCTGCAAACAATCTGCCTATGACTGACAAAACATTTATTAGATCAAACAAGATGCTTTTGGCACTTCCAAAACAATTGAAATGAGAAGAGAAAGGATGAAGTGAGGACCTGAGTGAAACTATCCGAAGGCAAAGGTATCCAAGACACACAAGGCACAGGACCCTCTAAATGTTATTTTTGCCCGTTGTCCAGCAATTCATTTTGCTTTAACACGGGCATAAAAATTGATGACAGCCCAATTCTCTTGCCCACTAATTATTTCTCACAATAAAGTATGCACTGTCCAGTTTTTAGTTGAGTCCTCACTACACGAAAGTGTCTGACATTTGCCAGAGGGAATGAAATTGTTCTTTTCCAACAGGAAAAAGAAGAGTTTAGACAAACTAAAAAGTTTTGACAGGATCGGGCTCGGAATTCGGAATGGGGGGGAAACCCGGAATGGATCGCGGCTGGAATACGGAATGGGGGAAAACCCGGACTGGATACCACTCGGAATACGGCACGGGGAAAATCCCGGACTGGATCAGAGCTGTAATATGGAATGGGGAAAAAACCTGGTCTGGCTCAAGGCAGGAATACGGAATGGAGGAAAACCTGGACTGGATTGAGGAGAGAATATGGAACGAGAAAGAGCTCAGTGAAGCCTCTGAAGCGCCAGATAACTGAATAAAAGTGGTCAAAAAAACTGTCCTGTGGCAGCAGCAAAAATTCAGCTCTTCCTTTCCGTGTCCCCCGCCCCTGCAGAGACACACCTGAGGTGTCAGTGGCTGCCTCCCGTCCGATGGGAGCAATGCCAGAGCCCCTAGCTTTGGAAAGGCTCTGGTGGAACCTGCAGGAAGAGTAAAGAGGAATCAGGATATATGGCATTTTAAGAGCTAGAACAATCCCTCTGTCTAATTTAAAATTAGGCCTGGATTACAGCTCTTTGGGTTTACTCCTCCCATTGCCCTCTTTGGCCATCACCACAGTGCTGATCTTGGTGAGAACTCAGCTGGGTTTTGCCCATTCCAGGTAAACAAATGATGACACAGTTCTGCATCTTTTAGCTTAAAAACGGCTGCTTGGTTTTCTACAAAGTAATTCCACCCCAAGATGTGTTTGTCAGGAGAGACACCCATTCTTGTCAAAACCAGGAAACCTTTTGCTTGCTTTGAAGCAGCCAAACAACTCCTGAAACACCATCTGAAGCAGAAGCCTCCAGCTCATCAAATCTACTGTACATTCATTATATGCATCGCTACTCCCCAGAACAACAAAAACTAGCCCCAGGCTATAAGAAAGGACAAGTTGGCAAGGCAGATTTTATCCTCTCACTCTGTGCCTGACTCATGGTGGGAAGACAAAGCAGCTGTTGTAGGGTCCGTGCAGGATCACAGGCCATGGGTAGAGTTTAGGAGAATCAAACCCAGGGGCGCAGACGGAGGACAATGCCTGTCCCCATTTAATAAGTTTGTCTCTCTCCATTGGATAAATTTGGCTACCTGCAAGTTTTCACCCTGACAGGCTTTGCTAGGAAAGCTGCTGTGGGAAGTGTTGGGAGTGTGTCCATGGCTGAAATGGATACCGTAATACTGAATGACATTTTATATTTTCGGCACAAAAATGGTGCTTAGTTATTTTAAGCTATCACATTGCACCATGCAATGGCAGGGGGAGCCAGCATGATAAAATACCAGCTACAAATTCTGAGGCCTATTCTCTCCATCTATTTTTAGGTATTCAGGTTGCTATCAACTCTTATACCATTTCTAGGGAAAATAACATGACAGACCAACAATTCAGTGGAGGGACTTAGAGCAGCCTGTCAAGCTCAGGCTGTCAGAAAGACCCAGTTTGTTGGTATTCAAATCACTGTGAAGCTGGATGACCTGAATGTGGCTTAAAATGCAAAAGAGAAATCACCTATTTGAGTAACCAAAGGAAAGTCATTGCAGGAGAGGTTTGGAGGAAAGTAAATACTAATGAACTTATCTTCTTCCTCTCTACCAGAAGAAAATCAAAGTAATATTCAGGATCTTGAATTCCAACAAGACACCCATCTGTCCAGACTCTGGAAACTAAATAGCTGAAAAGTGACTCTGGAATTCTGTTTCTGCAGTTTCTAAATCAGACTATTCCATAATTGGATCTCTGATACCTGTGATCAGCTATGGCACTTGCAGCAAATTCTGGAAGCACACGCATTTCTTAGGGAGCAAGAGGAAAACCTCTGCAGAGGTTAGCAGTAAAATAAAAGGAAGGAAATGGCTCTCAGCCTACCTCAAAAATTGTATATATTTTAAAGTTTTGGCTATGCCTCAGCATAAGTACACATAACCTTTAATACCTTCATTGTTAAGATTTGCCAGTTAAGAAAGTGCTATTATCTGTGTTTTATAGGTAGGGAACAGGGCACAGAGAGCCTGACTAACTCATTCAGTGTCATAAAGGGATCACACAGCAGAGCTGAGAATTAAACTTTGTTCTCAGAGCTCTCAAACAAATGCCATTGTTCGTGAGTTCTTTAAATAAAAAGCATTTAAGAGGAAAAAAGAGGAGGCAAGGGAAGAGCAGTATTTTATCACTAGAGATAAAGGATTGGAAGTGTGAGGGGGAACAAAACTCAGTGCAATTTAATGTAGGAAAGGGCTATAAGGGGCTTTTAATAAATAAATTAATCTGACCACTAAAACCAAACCAACTAAACCTAAGAGGGAGGACTATTTCTAATTAATTTTTAAATGGAAAACCAGGTTACATTTTTAATGTGAAACAGAAAATCAAACATTATTCATTCCCAAATAATGTTGAAAATTATATCAGAATGTATCATCAGGACTTCATAGCATTTAAAGGGGAGTTCTTCTGATTCAGACTTATTACCCAGTCTACAATGCTCAAAATGACCAGAACATTCAACCCACCCTGCATTTATGATGTTATCATTTCTGTAATGATAAAAGCAAATCAGTTAGGAGGTGCTCTATGAGAATGCAAGGTTGAAGAGGGTGTTTTTCAACCTGAAATAATCAATAATTTAGTTTTGATCAATTCTAATTTCTATGCAAATCAATGTGGTAACCCTGGCCCATCTATTAAGTGAAGTCCACACTGAATGAACTTGATCACACAAGCAGTCTAAATTAAATTCAGGCCTGTAACTCGGTACTAAAGTGAAAAATTACCTGTGATGGTCAAAAGTTGGACTCAGTGACACCAGGAGTGGGGCCCCCCGACAGCTTTAGAAACACTGGGATCTCAAGTGTTCCCCCAATATCCCAGGAGCAGCCAAACAGCACAGGGGGTGATGTGTTTTTGATACCCTGAACATTTTTTAAATATATTCTCTGCAATATGGCAATTTCCATAAGAATTCTGCTGCACAGAATGTATTTATTTATGCACGCCACATATTCATGCCTGTCAGGAGATGTCTGCATGAAGATTTACTTTAGTGGATACACTATAGTGTCCCTCCAAATGATGCCTCTTTTGCTGCTGTTGGAACACAAACAGCAAAGCTTCTCATGCTTTAAAATCATCCCCATTAGCACGACCTGCTTAAGCAGTTAATTCCTGCTCTAGGATGTATTTGTAGCATGGCTGGTATATGGCTTAAGGAGAAAAATCCTATAGAAATCTGTGATCTGGCCTGTCTCCAATTCTCCCTTCCAACAAATATTTTCTGTTTGCTTCCTCATTATTCCTCAGTGAGATCCTCTGCTGGAACATAATTCACACAGAATGGTTTATGTTCGTCGTCCTCTTGGAAGAATACAATTAAAATCTTTCACTGCCCCTAAATGTTGCCACTGTTGTGTGTTCTCCAAACAAGCATTGTAAATGAAAAACGAGGGAGGGAGCACACACGAACAGAAAAGAAGACAGAAAAAAGAATCCCGTGCACTTTCCTCCTTAAATCACAATAAAGATCATAAAACCCCCACAAAAACAAGGGAATAATCCTCAATAGCTTGGAGCTTACACCGACAAACCGCATGAAATCTTCCTTCTGGTGTTTCCTTCCTCTCCTTTAATTTGGTTGTAAACTAGCTTGGAATAAATTCTGGTCTCCAAATACGCATTAAAATGAGCGTGACACAGGGAAAAAAATCTGCTTAGAAATAATCTGCATGTAAGGGTGCATTGTTCAAAGGAGAATTTTTCCAAGCAATACTCTGACTACACGTCCCCATGAGAGAGACTCCGTTCATCATCTAAAAGGCTGTAATTAATTGGGAAAAAAATAACTGAAGGCGATTACTGGGAAACACTTGGGAGGTGAGATAGACTATTACATTTATTTCCAAGAGGAGATGTGGAAAGTATTACATTTCCTTGTCCAAATAACCTTAGTTAATGTACATTGATCAACTACTGCTTGGGATATATGCACAGCTTATCAGTTTATCAGCTTCTCAAGGTTTTGTGCCAATTGTTCTGACGTGTTCTCAATAAATATAATAATAGCAAAAGGACAAAAAAATAAATGGGAAGATCCATCTTTCAGTGACTACTACCACCTCGGTAGATCAATACATGTCATAACATTCTTATCACTTGGAAAACAGAAATCCTTTTATGGCAATAAATCTTTAGTATTTTAGTTATTAATTTAGATCGGTCATGACAGACGCAGGGAATTTCAGACTGGCACAGGAAAACCCCCAAATATATCCAAAATAATTGTGAAAAACCTGTGATCTCAAGTGAAAACTTTCACCCGTTACATGGGTTTGAGATTTTTGTCCAGATTTTCAATGCGTATTTAAGGGGGGCAGATTCTGATTTTACCTTGTGATGGAATTCTGTAAAATAAGTAAAATAAAATTAATGTGCTGTTTTATATTACTGTCAAAGAGAGAATAGTTAAATCCTGCTTTCCGGAATGGGAACATGACAATTGTCATACCAAACAATACATTACTGCCAAATACACACTAGATTATTGCTGCTGCAAGCAGTGAGCAATAGCAGGTGTTACAACACAAAGTGTTGAAGTTTTTATGGTTTTTTTTCATATTTGCAAATCCCAAATTCTCCTTGCTCAAAGGCAGAGAAAACTGGTTGGTTTAAGTGGGAAGGTTGATATTTCTTGAGGTGTAAATTGGTCTACTAGAACTGGATATTATTATTATTATTATTATACCTATAGTTAACTGAAGTTAGTGACAACTAAAATCCAGTTTATCTTGACTTTTAGTATTGTAGGCATTCAGTATTTTTATAGAGTGATAAATTAAACATTTTTCCTTTAAATATAAATTTAACTGTTGGACTTGATGATCTTAAAGGTCTTTTCCAACCTGAAGACCTCTGTGATTCTGTGATTCTATGATATTGACTAATTTTCCTGATTAGAGTAATCATTAATAGCTACTGTCCGGCTGTGCTAAATCATGATTCAGGCATTCCTGTCATTATTTGCCAATTCACACAGAATATCAACCAGACTTTAAAAGTTACATATGTGCAATTCACTCGGAGCCTAGGAACTGCTGCTTCGACCAGGAAGGCTGGGGGAAAGCTGGGATATAAAAATTATATATAGGTTGTGTATGTTCATGAAAAAAAGATGGCATCAAATACAGTCAACTTTTCTCTCACCCAAGGCTTGGGATTTATATAGGGCATATTTCAGGGAGAGGCTGTGGCTGTATTTTATATCTGGCTGCACCACCACAGCAGCGATTCTAATCCTTGGCACGGGGGAAAGCTGTCATGTCAGACAAACTCCAGCTGTCCACCCCGCCTGTCACTTCCTTCAGCTTCAAGCTTGCAGCAGGGGGATGGAGGGGTCTGTGGGCACGTTAGTGAGGACTGAGCACGGGGACCCGAGGGACAGGAGCAGGACAGGAGTTCCTGAGCGGGGAGGAGGGGTGGGGAGAAAGGGACAAGCACATTAGAAGTGAGAAAAGCTTCAAGGGGGGGTAGGATGGACAGAAAATAGAAGCCTGGGCAGGGAATGGAAAGCCAACAAGACGATGAAGAGGAAACCCACTGGATGTCCCTTAGGGATATTTGCTTTTTGGAGAGAAGAGGAAGTGGGTGCACACTTATTTTGGAAGGTTCCCAGTGCACAGGTTCTGTTAAGGTGAACCTGGGCGGCCCTGGGCTGGCTGCCACGTCACTGGGACGATTCCTCCCCCAGGAGCAATGACATCAGGACACGCATGAAGGACTCCACCTGATGTCATCGGCTGTGCTGCTCAGGAAGAGCACAGCTGAAACTGGTGGCAGGCTGTACAAAAAGAAGAGCAGGAGACATTCGCCTCTTGAATGTGAGACATCCTTGGATCCCGAGCACCCGCATCTCAAGGTGAATAAAACCTTGAAAATCAACACAGAGGTGGCCTGAGTTCATTACCATACAGAATAACACTAACAGGAATTTCAGGTTCACGCCAAGTTTATGAAAAATCTGGTTTCTGGATGTTTCTCCAGGTGGCAGATACAGCCATGAGCTGCTGACAGAAATAAGAAGGTCTGAGCACAGAAATGGAAATGCA
Organism: Ptilonorhynchus violaceus; assembly: GCA_013397565.1. Classification (NCBI taxonomy): domain Eukaryota; kingdom Metazoa; phylum Chordata; class Aves; order Passeriformes; family Ptilonorhynchidae; genus Ptilonorhynchus; species Ptilonorhynchus violaceus. The sequence goes on along the minus strand of VZRJ01008656.1, from coordinate 680,082 downwards.
GAAATAATAAACCCTCTGCAGTCCTTTATCATGACCTTGCTCCTGCTTGCAAAGCAATGACCACTGGAAAGGAATCAAGAGCAACTGACTGATGTTGAACCATGTAATGGATTGCACGTGGCAAAGTGAGTGTGAGAAACCCAACGCTGCCTCACACCCTGGTGTCCCCCCTGGACAGCCCCTGGCCTCAGTGCTCCTCCTAGGGGATTGTCCAGCTCCCCTCGGCCAGGAGGCCTGGAGGACTTCCTGGCAGCACAGCCAGAATGAGTAACAGAGACCAGGCAACGTCCCCTTCCAGCCTGTGGGGAATGACTGGTAGCACTTTGACACTCTGTAGAGGAATTTCTGTGGTTGGGAAAGCCAGGAGAGATTTTTGAGATGGGTGTTCCTACACTTCGGTGTAGGGGTAAACATCAGTTCTCCCTCAAAGATATCACTTCCTTATTTAATAAAGTCCTTAGAAAATATATATTCACTCATTATTAAGTCTAAACTACTTCTGGAAAGCATTTTCCCTGTGTTCACATAGAGGTGGATATAACATCCCTCCACAATCGAGGGCATCTTCATCCAAAGATAATGGAACAAGCAGCCCAAAGGCTGTTTTTCCCCTGCACTTCTTATCAGTGGTCCTGCAGCTGGTCTTGAGAAAAAAAAAAAAAAAGGAATAAAAAAATTTACTTCTCTCTGAGTATTAAATCACTGAGTATTCTTTGCAGCTTTATACTTAGTCTAGTACTTTCTATTTCTCTTCGTTTGATAAAACTTTGGTCTATAATTAAGCGCCCCACAGCGTCACCCCAGTTTTCAGAGGTCTGGAATATATTGTCATACGTCTTTTTGGGAAATTTTGAATTGCCTTCCAGCCTTTTGTCGGAAGTTGTATGTCCTATACCTCTGAAAAGAGTTTCTTTTCAGTATAAAAAAATAGTTTCTTAGAAAATAATAGTGTCTATAGTACCATTTTCTTTAAAGAAGGGTCCTCCCCTTCAGTTTAGCTTTTGTTTAGCTTCTTTTAAGATTTTCAGATTTGCAGACGTGCAGTTTTGAAAGGCTGGTTCATTATTTGCCTTCTCTCAATCATTTCATCAACTGATCACACAATGATATATGGTGAAACTCAGATTCCAAGGGACAAATGAAAACAACCTATAAAATCTATGAAACTCATAATCAAGAGCCAAATAAATCTTAAACCTACTTTTAAGCTCGAAAGAAAGCAGTGTGTTGTGCTTTTATATTTCTGTATTTCTGCTCTCTTTGCCAAAAGACAGGAGATTAATCTTAAAGGAGGAAATGCCCAACCCCATGGGCTGCTCTGGGAGGTGGCACAATAGGCTCAGTAATACTGGGAAAAAAGGCATAAACACAATGCAGAGCTGAACCTCCCTTGTTCAAAACAGACCGTCCTGCTGCAGACCGCAGGAATGTGTTACAATCACACCTTTTTTGCTAAAATAATGACAAGCAACTCTCTCAATATTTTTGCCGTTCCTCTAAGAATTTGTGTCCACAGTTAATTTTCAGTAGTTCCACAGAATCCCCAACTAACTGAATCCTTTCAGTGGTGTTTTAATTAAAATATCAGGATCGCACACAGAATATTTTAGCTAATTTAGGACGTGTTCACAGTGCTTTTACTGAATTTCATTAAAACTCACTGCAGGTGTATTAAAGCCTTGCAATTTTATTTTTGCCTACTATTTTTTCTGTGAGTGATGTTTCAAGGGCATATCAGGAACCTACCAAATCAAGACAGACTATTCAGCAAAATGAAGCTTTTCCACTGCTGAGTAATTAAAGCTCTGCAGGCTTCCATGGCTCTGTACAGAGCTTAATCCTCGCTGAAATTTAAAAGTAAAGAAAATAAAAATCTCTTTACCACCATTACGGAAAATCTTCATTAGCTTTGTATTCTTGACCCTATTGCCAAGAAGTCGTTAGAAATCTGCATATGCAATGGAGGAGGATGGTTTTGTGGTCAGAGTGTGGCTACAGGATCCAGGAGATAATGCTCCATAGAGTTGTCAAAATAAGGATACCTTGCTAAGGTCCTGGAGATACAGAATGCCAAAAGGCCTGCAACCACTTGAAAAGAAAGAAAAAACAACCATCATGGCTTTAATATATTTGTAGTATATCTAAAATTAGCTGGATATTTATTAAAAGAGGTTTGCACCTCGAGGGACTGAGTTCTAGTCTGTCAAAATAAAGAAATGCTGAAGAATACAAAGAGTTAATCATTATTCCAGGAAATGGGATGTGGTGAGGTGACTGCATTTATTATGAAGCATCTTTTATGTTTTCCCACAGCTTGCTCTAGCTTTGGTGATGGCAATTCCACGAAATGAAACCATAGGCTGAACAGAAGTCATTGGATCAAGTTAATATAGTTTAGTGTGTTGCAATATATGAAAACCCCCCCAAATTTTCTTCCACGGTTTTTCATTTCTCCAAGTCTAAATTAAACTTCCAACATCATATGCTGCATAGAGCCTGGAGCTTCCACTAATATACCTGATTCCACGGGAAGAAGCAATTGTTTCTCAAGAAAAGGTTGTGAAGCCAACAAAAAGAGAGTGGGGATGAATTGGGTGAGGATGGCCAAAGTGGAGCTCAGCCCTTTTTGCACGAGGGATCCTGCTTTGCATTCTTGTGTCGTATAAAACGTTCATAATCCACAAATGTTGCCAGAAATATACAACTACAACCAAAGGAAAAACACCCCTTGCTCCTCACACATCCAGTTGGTCTTAGCAAACCCCAAATCAAGTGATGGACAGAATTTAATACAAATCTGCCTTTGGGGGTTTTGTCCCTTGCCGTTGTTTCCACCACAGCAGCCAAAGCCACCCGTTCCGGGAGCGCTCACAAAAAAGTGACACTGGGAATAAACACCCATAAACCCACCACATTTGTGCAAATCCCTGACATCCTGCTGTTTCACTGGTGAACACTGCAAAAGGCTGGGTAAACAAAATGTTAAAAGATGTTTTGCCTTCATTTGGTCCAAGAGAGAAGGAAAGAGAGAGCCCAGAAAATAAAGGAATCCATGGATTAGTCACACTCTTTGTTCCTGCGGTGCCTCTGCTCAGTTAAGCTCGCCCTTCCTGACCTGCCTTCAAGACGTGTTATCATATTTTCTCTGAGTATTATTTTGGAAAAAAAAAAAACAAAAAACAAGACAAGCAATTCTTTTTTATTGATTTCTTCTGCCAGGTTTCTTGATGCAGAAGTACATTTTATGATCAAACTTCAGTCTTTACTTTTATGAGAGTAAACAATATACAGTGCATTTTTTACTATTTTTTTTAAGGAAGGAGGTAGAAGAAATGGGTTATTTCAGATCATTCAAAGTTCAATTCTCTATATATTTCCTGTTCAGTTCCTTCAACCTACTTAACAATGATCATCACTACAGGTTAACAGTCTAGTACTGCCCAGAAGGCATAAAAGAGAGTGGAAATCAACTTCTTCAAAACTTTCCTCCCTAATTGCCTATTAAATATTAATTAAGTCTTACTTAATACATATATCTGCAATGCAGCTGAGTACCACCAGAGCTCACAGCTGACTGTGAGGGCTGTACCATGACTCACAGCTCTCTGAGGGCTGCCTAATGAAGTCACCACTATGTCAGCCTGCACACACAGGCATGCAAAAGTTTACTGAAATTAATTCTTGGTGTAGTTTTCCCCTCTTGAAAAATTGCAGATAATCTTCCCATGCTGCCCTTTAGGACGTCTGCAGACGCTCCTGTATCTCTAACGCTGACCAAGGGCTGTGTCTCTCTGTGAGGGCTTTCAGGAGAAGGTCACGATGGTTTCTCACCCACCTTGAAAGAAAAGGACTGGTTAAACCCCAGAAATTGTGTACCAGGTACATACACTGTCACCTGGAACTAGAGACAGGTTTGATGTGCCCCAGAAGAATAATGAAGAGGTTTATTTAATGAAACAAAAAGAGAAATCTGTCCTTCAAGTGCTGGTCATATGTACTATAAAGGAGTTGAAAATAGTTAATATCCACTAGACATATTTATAAAATAAAGCTAAAAGAGAGGGGTTATCCTGAAAACCCATCTTTTATTTTGTCAGAGGATAGGCAAGGATGGAAGAAAGGATCATATGCAGCACCTGGCTGCTACAGAATGTGGAATCACTGCACTCATCTATAATTTACAAGTTACTGCAACTGTTCATACACAGCTACTTCACACAGTTTTCACCCCAGTAGCCAGACTAACGCTGACTGAAGGTTTTCTGTCCCTCACAAAGTGATGATGGTCATTAGCTATTTTCCTGGAAATTCTGAAAAGAAATAGAAAGACAGAGAAATATGCAACCCTACAGGTTTTTGTAAGCAGTGCTGACTGGCAGAATTACTTCAAGAGCACTGAAATCTTGCACACGTGTGTGTGGTGGTGGCGGGGAAAGCAAAGAACCTGTTCAGGTTGAAAAAGGGAGAAATTATGAAGCAAGATATAAACTCAGATGTTTTCCTGTACACAAACCCGGTACAAGTGCATTAAATCATCATTTTATCTAAGCTGATTTGCTTTTTAAAGAGAATTCTGCACATAATTTTAGGGGCAAACATGAATTAAACAACTGTTTATTTAAATCGTGCCTTCTTTACCTGACAAGAATTGTTGAGTGTAAGGAACCAAGAGATCCCCCGCTGCTCAGTCACCCCGTGCTGGTTGCACCCCTTGCCAGTGGGAGACACACAAACAATGAGGAGAGTGTTTAGTGCCTTTCCTCCTAAATGGAAAAACATGGATTTTCTCTAACAGATATCTGGGGACAAGAAGCTTCGTGTTGTCAAATATTGAGTAACTTAATCAATATGCAGCACTGAAGAAAGCTGAAGCACTCTAAAATACCATTACCTCAGCAGGTATGAAAAGCGAGAGTTCAACCTTACAGGTTTTTCAGGGGGGAAACGAGGCAGGTTTAATTTTTCTTTTCAGGGAAAAGACTGTCACAATAATAATAGACCTCAGCAAAAGCTCCTATGTACTTAACAGAGAAAATCATGAAGAATATGTACTTAAATATCTAAGATCTGACTTGGAAAGTCCTCTCTTTCCTAGCTTAAGGAGAAAAACATCTCTGTGTTTCTGCATAGAAAAGAATACGCCTCAACATTTTCATGGTGTAGGAATGTTTAGACAAATTGTAAATGTACTACAGATACTGAGAAAAATAATATTATTTGTTTATGATATTTTTCTAGCTTGAGATTTGCATTTAATGTCACTTAAACAAAGTAGAGGGAAATGGAGATGTCAGATTTCACGGTTCTCTAGTTTTAAATACACATACAATAATACAAACGCTATGTTTTCTCCAGTTTCTCCACCACAAATGCAGTATATTCTCATTTCTTAGACCAAACCCCAAGTATTTCCATGACAGGTACTCTGCTGAATCTTCTGTTCAATTCTGCTTTTAGGATGTTTTTATTTTGAAAAAAAAAAAAAATATATATGCATACACACACACTTTCTTGATCAAGGATCTTTTTCTCAGCAAGTGAGCTCTTGCCAACAAGCAGCAATCAAGCAATCAAGCAAATAGTGAGACAAAATCTGTTCCTACTGCCAAAACTCTCAGCTTCAGGACACACTAAGTACATAAGGGGGGTGCAGAAAAGGCTGAGATCATTTACATCTTCCCAGTTATCACAGAGATAAATTCACTTAAGCATGGGAACTCTAAGGAAAAACACACCCAATCGTCGTGAGATTTCCAGTAAAATTCAGAGTCCACAACAATCTTTTCCTTGGCAGGACTGAGCTCTGCTGTTCCAGTAGTGCATTTGGAGGTTATTGAGCAGGAATCTTTCCTGCCCTTGTAGCAGCATTCTGTTATTAAATGGCATCACAGGTTGGCTTTGGTTTGGATTTTGGGGCTTCTCCAAGCACCTGCATAGCAAGAAGAATTCAAAGTCTGCTTTGCTTCCTGCTCATCAACAGGGTCAAGCACCAGGGAGTGCTTTGGGCCAGTGCTCTGGGGTAAGAGCAGCACACACCTGGTCATGGACCTGTTCCCATGGGACTCTGCCTTTAGACAGAATTTATGGAATCCTGGAGAACCAGCAAATTATCCAACAGCAGCAGTGACTCCAAAGCCAAGGTGAAGGGACAGGGATGCCTCTGACTTGCCCAATGAGCCTCTTCCCAAAGCACTGCCCCTGCACCTACTTGGGAAGTGCAACATCTCTGCCAGCCATGGTGCGCTCTGAAATCCGTACAACTCTCTAAACCAACATCCTCATCCTCCACAAAGTCACCAATCATGGCAAGGCTCAATTCCTGCTGCTACAGCCCGGGGTAACCTGGAAGCTGATTTGTTCCAGGTGCCTCAGGTGCCATCCCGGTGCCTGGAGAAGCCTGTGCCTGGAGCTGCAGGGACTGACAGCCCTTTTGTCAGCTGCTGCTTGGGGGGGAATTTCCAAGCCCATTGTAAGTGAAGCCTGGAGGCCACTGGGCCTGCCCTCCAACCAAACCATTTGCTGGTGAAAATTGAGATCCAAATGGCTGGAGACTGCCAAATGGAAGGGACAGCTCCCCACACATCATGTTTTAAAGGCAGAAAACAAGCCAAATGCAAACTGAGGTTAATGCAATATATACAAGAAGGAGAAATAAGATTAAATGTGATGTATGTGCCAAGAGGCCTTCTGCAGGCAAGGGAAAAAAGAGAATAAGGTTAACATCTTTGATTTTTCTCCTCCCCCTCCCCAAGAGCTGAGAGGAGTCTTCATAGCAGCAAGGTCAATTCTAATCTTATTTCCTTATTTCTCACAGTTATTTCATTACCTTCATTCCCATTTTTTAAACTTCATGGCAAAAATATTTTTTTCCAGAAATTTCTGCAATCTGGGATCAGTTAGATATCACAGCAGCTCATTTTAAATAATTAACAAGCAGGAGATGTACAAAGAACCCTCTTTAAACAATAGCCACCTGCAACAAATGTTGTAAGAAAATGCACCCTTTTCTTCTTCTGAATGATTGCTGCCTCTCATGAAACATTAACATTTTGCACACAGAAAAAATGATGTAATTAGCAAGAACTTTCTCTATTTCTGTTCTCATTATTGCTGATTACCAAAAATTATCAGGCAAATAATGGCTGCTTTCTCTTCTTATGATCAATTTGTTCGCCCTCCATCTGATTTCTCTGGCAATGAACTGAAATTCAGCCTCTTGTGTCTGTGGCACTTTGCAAGAGGGAGAAAATGGGGGGAGGGAGAGTGAGAGAAATTAAACAGCAATTATGTGTAAAGTGTCAGAAAGTATTTAAATTATCTGTGCCAACTCAGAATTTTACTTCAAGCCCTGGAACTTTTTTTTTACATTTTTGTTAAAATCACAGGTCCTAAAACCATCTGATTAATGCAGACTTCATTTATTAATTATAACAATAAATAAAACCAGCTTCTGACATAGCAAAAAGATTGAAAGCATGTTCTCAATATAAGTTTGAAATTACTAAAAGGCTTAAAAGCTCCAAATAAAGCCATCCCCCCCAAAATTTTAAAAGGGGAGACCCCAAATCTCATCATTTCAAAGGCACTCATGATTTTGGGGTGGTAACATTCATTTTTCAATAGTAGGGCAAGGCTGTTACCATGGCAGCTGGCAAGAGATGGGGATTGCTTCCACTCGAATACCAAAGCACAGCCAAGTTTTCAGCAGTTGCAGAAAAAGCTATCTGGGAACACTGTTGAAAAAAAAAACCCCACAAAACCACCCAAAACCTGTGCTGAGTTCTACATTGCCAGAGCTATTGCTATTATATCCAACTACCCACTTTAAATCTATTTGGCAAAAATCTTGGCAAGCCTCAGTCAATCTTTGGGCTCTTGCAGAGACACCCCTGTATTTTCCAGGAGGGGTAGGAAAGATTTCTCTTCCTTGAACCATTTAATCCCCTGGAGTTGAGCTGAGCAGGCTCCTCTGCCTGGGAGGACACCCCCAGCCCCCCCTCCAGGGAGCTCTTCCCTGAAGGCACAACTGCAGTTCCCATACTTAAGAGCAGGCAAAACGATTTGCTTTTCAAAATGGAGAAAAAAAAAAAAAGTGCTATTCTCAGCCTGAGACTTTGCATTTTAAGCTTTAGCCTGGAGCAAATTATTAAGGCAGAATTACTGTCTAAATCCCTGGAAATAGGGGTTTATAGTGAAAATACTGACAGATCCATAACTATAGCCATGCAAATACAGCAGATAAAAATATGTATAAATGATAATGTAATTTAATGGCTTAAAGAATTTTTGCTGGGGAGGAGGGGAACGTCTGCTTTATTTTGACAGTGTAAAATGTCAGAGCAGAATCCAAGGATGTAGCAGAGTCATACTCTATACTTCTTGGAGATTATTTGACAAGAGCAATTTCAGTGCTCTATTTAACGCACTTACGACAAATTGAAGTGATGAATTGATGCCTGAGAGACAGTGTGGCTGGAATCAGGAGAACAAATCCTCTCGTTACGGGAGCAGCTACAGGCCAGCTCGGCGCTGAAAGGCACGCTGAAAGTTAGGCAGAGGAAATGTGAGTGTTCTGTCGGTGGCAGTGGAAGTGGAAAGCTACATATTTATTAAACCATAATGTCACCAGGTTAGGCTTTGAAGTACCCGAGAGGCACTGACTCCTCAAAGCCTGTGGATACAAGAACAGGATCAAAGTCTTTTTGGAAAAGTCGGTTTGCTAAGAAAAGCAAACATTACTGTACAACTCCAGATGTCACTTTTAGTCAAATATCATATTATTTCATTGATCTCCTCTAATATGGAGAAAAATGGAGCAAACTGCTCTATAAAAATGAACCCCCATTTAATAACAGTGGAATGAAGTCTGGCATCGTTCTGGAGGTCTCATTTTTGTATCATTTTCCATGCTCAGTAAATAGTTACAGCCACACTGAAACCTGTAGTTACTGGAGGTTTAATTCCACCAGCGTCCAGGCACGGTAGTTCAGGGGGAGAAACACATCCATAAAGAATATTGTACTGAATATTTTTAAAGCATAATGGCAGCGAAAAGCAGGGGTTGTAAAGTGCTGCCTGATCCACAAAACAGTCACATTTGCAGAAAGTTTTTGGAAAGAAAGGTTGGCCACCTGGTGAAGGAACAGCTCAGAGAGATCCAGATCCAGTTATTAAATCTCTCCCTGTGTGGCCTCAGCAGCTTAATATTTTATTATTTTTTTTGGTCCATCTGTAAAACAGAAACCATCCTTCCCTCCCAGAGTCTGGAGAAATATGCAAATGGAAGAGATCCTTCACTCTGCACAGGCGTGGATAGTTAGGTGCTGACATCCTTAAAAACACTGCTTGTGCAAAAGAGAGATGGGAATTCAAGGTGAATACAGCAGAAGCTGCTGCTGTTGCTGCTTCTCCTGAGCTTTATGCATTGGTGATGGTAGAACACAGGATGAAAGATTATATATGCTTGTAAATATTGTAAATGCAGACGATGTACACTTTTTCCTACATTTTTCATATTTAGAGTTCATTGCAGGTGAAGAGTTATGCCAGGTATAAGGACTTATTAAATGCAATAGGAAGAGCAGCCTCTCTGAACCCAGAAGGAAAGTGAACACTCAACAATTCAGGCAGCATCCCCATAAAATCCTGTTGTGGTGTCCATGGAGTCACCTGTGTATGCTTGTGGACTTCATGAAATCGTCAAAACCAGACCTATGCTTAAATTATTTCTTGATTTCTCGCCACCCCCATCCCTTTCTCTCCTACTGGCTCTTCCCACTAACATTTACCTTCACCCACTGACATTGCAGTCAATATTTATACTGTTTGGAAAGAAAAGAAAACACGTCTGGCAACTTAAAAGTCAAACCAGGAATTCTCCCGTATCATATAAATGCTTATGGAGCTGAAATCAATAATTAAAGCAAGAAAAATTTACCATTACAGTTTCTTTTTAATTCCCATATTACTCTACTTTATCAAAAGCCGTGCACTAAGTGATCAAATTAATCTGAAGCATTTAGAGCAGGGACCATGTGGCAGCTTACAAAGCATTGGTTGTTCACAATAATTTGGACATGGCAAGTAGCCAAAGGACTGCTCACAAACATATGGTTATTTATTTCCATTAATACAGCCTGTTTGCTACATTACTTGATAAATATAACAAGCTTCAAAAACAAGAAGGACCACAAGTGCACAAAGCAATTAATGAAAACAGCCCAAAACACCGTGTAGCATCACCAGCATCCAGAATCCCAGAGTGATTTGCTAAATTCTTTTCCACTATCACTCAACAGATCCCCAAAGACTGGCTCAAACTTAATGTACTGTAGCATGTTTGACTCCTCTGTTTAATCACATCTGAAATGGCACCTTCTGGAGTGACACATCAGCTGAAAGAGTTTTAACTGTTGTTCTGAAAACAGCATTGATCCATGTTTTGCTTTAAAGGCTGTAAGAGGTGTCTGAATGTGTAAAGAAAAGGTGAGGGAGTGAAGTCCATGTAAGTGGTGAGAACAGCGGGATAAATTTATTTTGGTGAGAAAGAAATTCACTTTAAAAATGTATTTCATCGTTTCAACTCTTCCCACGAATTTAGATTCTTTACTCCTTGCCAAGTGCCACAAAACAAAATCCTTAGTTGGCCATGGAATGTTTGAAGCCAAACAAAATATTCAATTTTGAATGAAAATACTATCAGCAGAAAATATTAAACAGAAATCTGCATCTGGTTCTTATCCATTATCCACTATCCAGATCACACAGCCTTTGTTTACAGCCCCCACAGAAGTCCAGCAACTGCTGCTTCTCACAGTCAGCCAGGGCTTTGGGGTGGATCCATCTAGACCTTTTCCTCGTTGTCAGCAAACCAAAACGTGAGGGTTTTTTTGGAATGCAAGCTGGGATGATTACACTTCTGTAACAGAGAGAACTAAAAAGCAAACCAGGAGATATATAAAACAGGTCATAAGCAGAAATTTCCCTCCCAGCCCTGTTCTCGTGGGGAATTCCTCACTTCAAGACCTGGTGCTTGGTCCCGTGGGGTCTCTGGGATGCTTCTCCTTCCGTCACCATGAGCACTGGTGCTGTAACTTCCTTCCTCTTCCTCCACTTCCACTGGCTGGAGCCACCCATCCTCTACAACTCCTGCAGTATCTGCTGCCTCCAACGCGCCCTACTGGATCCAGGCACAGCCTTCCCAAAGGAGGGTGCCACACGAGGCATCTGAGGGCAAACACAACAGAGGCTTTTTGCCACTTAGTCCAAAAATTTTGAAGGTGAAAACCAAGAAATTCAACACATTTTACAGCTCAGTTTTCCTCAGACAACCCCACAATCAAAGCTGGGAGGGCAGGAGCCCACCCCTCTCCTGGGAGGCCTTTTGCTTCTGGACCGCTGGAGCACGTTGTCATTTTTTTGAACACACAAATCCGAGGTGAGAGGAGCAGTTGTTGAATTATGGTCTTAAATCAGAGTGATTCCCTCTGCTGGGATCTCACCAGGGATCATCAATAGCTCATCCAGAACTGCTGCTGCACAAATCACCCTCCTCCCAGGATCTGTTGTATGCTAATGAAGAACACTGACTTCTCCGCTCAGTTACTCAAGATTAAGTGACAGGATTTACAAGCAGAAAATGCAGCCAGAGGGGTCAGATTCTGAGGCTGCTGGAAGGATTCAACAGCAACAGACTAATGTTTGAATTTGGCGTTCAGGGGGGATAAATATTTAAGGATAAACAAGGAATAGGTTACAGAATATTTTCTCTGTATATAGAATAACTATGTGACCTACAGAGTCACAGTCATTTACTGCTTCAGTCTTTTACAATATAATAATAGCTGCTAAAAAATAGTAGCCAAATGCCTTCTAATAGGAACAGATATTTTTCTGTTAGAAAACTAAAAAAAAAAAATCATGAAAAATCGGTAAGCAAAGTATTCTTTTACCCTCTTCTAATGGAAAATAACTGAATGTCTTTTAAATGGAATTTTATGAAGTATTCTGTTCTTGACTGAATGTATAGAGACAGAGCTGCCTCATGAACTGATCTATTCCCTGGGGCTTAAGCTCCACCAAAAATTTTACTGGATAAGAGAACTGACAAAACCTGATCCATAGTAGCAGAAATAATGCCATTAATTATACCAGAGAATAAGCTGTCATTTTAGAATTTGCATATACAGAAGGCTTATTAATAGTGATTTCCAACTCTCATTTACCAGCATTCCCTTAACAAGTGCCATGTCCTTTGGAAATGGGGAAACAAGTGCAAAAGGAAGGAGACACTTCCAGGATATCCCATTTCCAGCCCTGAGCAAGGAACAAGACAACTTTGGCAGCAGCAGATAAATCTTCAGGAACACATGGGATCCCACACCGAGGGATGGTATCACCCAGCTGTGGAAATACAGGAGCAACATCTGTGAGGATTTGACAGTGGACATGTGCCAAACCTTCACAAAAGCCTGAGACATCCTGGAGAGGGAGAGGAATTAAACAAAAACAAAAGAAACTTGGGATGCCAAAGTGCCAATAATGTTTGTAAACTAAAGCCAACGTAGCAGACAGCAGGACTGCAGAGAGAATTCAAGGCACAGCTAGAACAGTCAGTGACCTTCCTAAATTATTCATAATGTGTCATTTGTTTGCAGCCTGAACACTTACTTGAAACTCACAGTCAAGATTTGAATCCCACTTCTGGTTTTGGATACATAAAACTGATTTTTTCCATGACCCACCGAGCCTGATTTGAATTTTGCCATGGAACTTTCCTAATTGACCCATTGGGTATTTTCTTGCACTCTCGTTAAACCACTATTGACATTTGTTTTAGTGCAGACACACTTGGGACCACCAATCTGACTCCTCTTCACCTGTAGAACATGCCAGACTTAAGCTCCAGTGGGGGGGAAAACCAAATAACATTGATTTCAGCAAAACATTTTTTTCTTCTTGGAAAGGATGTACCTCAAGTTGACCTCTGAAAATCCCAACAATTCAATTTGTTAGGTTAAAGCTATAGAAATGGTAAGGATCAAACGACATCAGGATATCCAAAAGTAAAGATGTTCTGACCATGGTTAAGTAGCTCTGGGTACAAAGATCACTCAATAGGAAAAGCAAGGTCAGCTCTGGGACGTGCTTGGCAAGGCTCTTTTGGGAAGAGCCTGGTATCCAAGCCAGCATGGAGCACTGCTATGAATAATTTGCTGTACTTCTATTTCTTCTTCCTTAAGTTCAGCTGGTTTTTGTCAAATTGATGACCTTGGGAGGTGCTGGATGGTGGAAAGCAGGCTCAGGTTGATGGAATTCATTGTGCTGCTGATGACTCCCCACCCACTCTCCAGGGCCTCCCAAACATCAGGACCTTATCTTGCTGAAAAACAAAGCAGTAGTGATGGGTCATTGTGCAACAGCACCCCTGAGTCCGGTCAGGCCTCTCAATAATCCAATTTTTTCAGAAGGCCAAATAATTTCTTTTTATCAAAAGAAATATGACTCATCAGTGTTGTTTGTGGTGGCACCGAGTCACAGCTGACTGTTTCCCACTCTATCTGAAGGCTGCTTTCCTTGAGATCCTGGAGTTCCTTCATGCAGAACTTCTGAAGAGAAAGAGATTTTGCTGTTTCTGATGACAAACTACCCCAAATTGGAGGTGCACTGTTTCCAGTCAGACAGCAGACAAACCACCCCAAAGCCTCCTTTCCCTGACAGTGATGGGCTCGAGCATTTTCCCCACAACAAAGCAGCCTCAGCTGCTCAAAAATAATGAGTCTGCTTTCTCACCACCCTGTACTTGCACTTCCTTTCAATTCAGTATTACTGGAATATGTGACTGGGAAATATTGCAAATAACTCAAAGACTTTTTTTTCCCCCTCTGAGATTTGTCAGTTTGTACCTTTTTTCACTAATTATCAACTATTAACATGTTCATAAACATATTTTGCTGAGATGCACATCTACCTTTCAAAACACAAATGCTGCATCAAACACGTACAGCATTTTATCACACATCAAGTTATAAGACAATTTGTTAACACTTCATTCTTTTATGCTAACTCCAAAATTCAATCCAAGGTTTCTCTGCCTTAAAAGGCACGATTAGTTTAAATTTCTGGAAGTGGGCTTTTTTCCATTATTCATATTTAAATTCAGTTCCCTTGAGATGGAAGAAAAGCAAGGAATTTTTATCAAGAGACTAATAATATAACCAGTGAAAAATCTGAGCATTTTTATATTGAATTTATAAATCATGCTAGCAATAACCAAACTGTTTAAATAATATATAGAGTTTAACTATAACATACTTATTGGCATAAGTAATTTTAGTGCTTTTTAATGTAACAAATCACTCAGAAAATATTCTCAGTTAATCATTAGCATACTCAAGTCTAGAGAGAGGTACATGTATTGCTCCCTTTGTAATTTGGTAGGAATGGCTGAGTCATAAAACCTCACACTGTGTGCCACTTGATTTACAATTTCCTGGAGATGTTTGGGTAGCCTGACAAAGTATCAATTTATCTCAGTGCTATAAGCCACACTCTGCAGATAGGATAGCATGTAATTAAACTCGGGAGCAGGGATTAATTAAAATATCCATGTCTGAGAGTGCATAGACATGTATTTGTGTTTACTGTAGAAACAGTAAAAAACACCCTCTGGCACAGATCTGTGTGAAATGAGCCTCTTCCTCACCACCAGGATTTGTTATTGCATTTAGCACAAAGGCAGAACACAAAAGTGGTGACCACACAAAATCAGTGGGGGCAAGGAGGTGTAACTTTGGGGTGTAACTCTGGGCTGTGGCTGAGTCAGGCAGTGATGCTGGACAGATTTCAAGGTGTCATTCTGCAGTGATGGCTCATCCTGAACATTGAGCCATCGTTTGTCCACCCACCCCAGCCTGCAGGGTCTGTAGGTCCTTAGGAAGCAGCAGCTCTGCCATAGTTTGAGAGCTTGGAGCTTGTCTTTGTAGGGCCCCCTGTTCCCTCCTACAAAGGAGCCACCCAAGGGTTACACAGGGTCTAGTTAAGAGACATTTTCTGAACAATTAGGTGGAATCCACTGAGAGCATTCAGAGTGAGAAAGGAGCAGAGCTCAGAGTTCACACCAGACATACTCCATTGTCAGCCTCGGTTACGTGACGTGACATTTTAATTAGCAGAGGTCAAAGCTGAGAAATTCGTGTCAAGACCCAGATCTGAACTTTCCCAGATTACTACAGTAGTAAAAAGTTGAATTTGGTGCTGTTTTCCAGTCCCATCTCTTATTTTCATATTGGAAATATTTATCTATTAGTATTACTATCAATATTCACCCAACTTAAATGCATTTCCCTTAAAATTTCAGGTATTCACTCTATTCTTGTTTCAGTGGCAAATTCCTGTTCAACTGATGCAGTTATTGTCCTAGAAAAGAACAGATCTTGGAGAAAATGATATTTTAGGGCTTCTTTTGATTTTGTAACGTTGCTGCTTTGTTGAGCACCAAGTCATTTACTTACAGCATTGTAAGATAAAAGAAATAACTCAAACCCCAGTGGATGTATTGGAAACCTCAGGTTTATCAGGACCAAGATGCCAGGTTCATGGGCAAGTTTTCAGCAGTGGCAAATACCCTCATTCATCACATTGTGTCGTTTTTATGCCACTGTATAAAATTAATTGGTTTATTCTGTTAGGGATATTTTATTATGAGGTCCTGTAATTAAGAGATTTGAGATGAACCAGTGGGCACAAAAAAGCTGAAAACTGCCCGCTAGCTTCAGTTTATTTTTTACGACCAGACTACTTGGATTATCAATTAGCTTGAAAAGACTATTTCTTTTTCAGATGTTTAAATATTAAAAAGGGCAGAGTCCACAGAAAAATAGAGATTAAAGCTAAAATAAAAGTCTTCCATATAAAAATGAAAAATATTAGTACAGCCATTACAAAAATCACATAATTCATGTGTCAAAATTGCTGGAGATTATTTAACCTTTGAATTGTCTTTGCACAACATCCACACTATTGAGTTCAGGAGAAAAGCAAGAGTAACTCCAGAGAGGTCTTTTCCTTAGAGCTCTGTTTTCCCCTAAATAAAAATATCCACAGAGAAGCAGGTTGGAGTTACAAGACATACTTGGAGAGCAGAGTGGTGGCACCTCACACAGGAATACGCCAAGATAGAGACCCCAACACGCTTAAGTGGTCTCCAAATTAGCTCAAGAAGCAATATTTCTTCAATATTTTAGTGTTTCTAGTGCATGTGATTTCAAATAAAGTGATGGGTCCTTAAAACATTCCTTTGTAATCTGCTGAAAGGGAAGGCTGGAGCTCTTTAGAAAATGTCACCTGTGAGAAGAAACTCACTCAAATATGCAGATGTTTCATAGGAAATTTTATCTGACTGATTTCAAGCTGATAATAACCCCAAACTGGGCTTTGTTCTACACTTACCTATGACTTTAGGGCTCTCTGACGTCTAGAACATCTGCCTGTGTACAAGATGACTGTTTCTCTATACTGTAATAACCTTCCCACTATTATTCCCTTCATCTGGTACTAGAAAAATATAATTAATTTGCATTATAAGTTCTAGTGGACAGCAATACTTGTCTTGATTTTATTTTAAAGCATCAGGGACACACGTGTTGACTACCAATAAATAACGTTATAACTGTGAGGTCACATGGTCAATAGCACTGTGGTAACCAGAGGCAAAAGGGTGTTAGTCAAATTATTCCAATCCTTTCACCTCACCCAGCTGAGACACCAATATTTCATTGAAAAGCTATGTCATGCTTAAAAGACAAATATTCCAAGTGGCATCTTTTCTCCTTGGCTAGAAAAACCTATTGACACCGACTGTGACTCTCCCCATCCTTCAAGTCACATCTGCAGCTCCAGCAAGCCCAGTCACTTTGTCCAAGTCACTCAAGTGTCGTGTATTAATTTCAGTGTGATCGGAGGATACATCCAAAATATCTCAGGGGACTCTCATGACCTTCTTCTATTAGCCCTTCAAGTGGATATAAATTTTATTCCACGGTTCAGCAGACATGGGTTCTATTCACAGTTCTGTGATTCTAGGGAAAAAAAAAGGAAAACACTGAGGCCAGGATTTTCCTAAATAGAGGCTTTGAGGAAGGCTTTAAATCTCTGTGTGGGTTCCTGGGAAAAGTGACCAGCAAACAGCCCCAGCATCTTCCTGCCATCGGTGAGAGCTGAAGGAGAACACAGGAGGCACATCCTTCTGGACCATCTGCACTGGGGAGTGAAATGGGCTCTGGAACCCTCCAGGCAGCTCTGGCCACACTCACACGTCCCTTGTCTGGTGAATCCCTTGTCCCTCTGGGGTGTGTGTGGGACAAGCCCTGCTGCATCCCAAAGTGTCCAGGGGCTCTGGCACTCTGGCAGCTTTAGCTAAGTTAGTTCAGTTGGAATGACAGCTGGATAAGGGGAAAACACTCATTTTTACAAATAATACATCAGGGCTTTTAATAAATATTCCTTTTCTTGCCTTTGGAACAGAAGTCACTTGGAGCATGTGCTCTGGAGAGACGAAGCATCCACAACGAGGCTCTCCCAGCACGGCTCTCTGAAGTCAATAGTCCGGCTAAGACCTCCTCAGGAAATGAAATTGTCAGCCAGATTTTCAAAAGACTCTGTTTTGGTTTAATTCAACACCCACCGAACTCAACAGTAAAACCCCCAGTCTTAGAGGGAGCACTTTCAGGTCAACACTATTCAATTTCTTTCTGCATACTTATCAAAAACATGTCCAAGCACTTCCCCCAAGCAAGCTTGTAGATTTTGTCTCCAGGAACTGTATCTTAATAAAAGGGAAAATTTCTGTTTGGAGATAGCAGAGATATTCTAAAGCCTTTCCTCTTCTGCTGCCTTGTCTGCAAGTACACACATCCCGAGGACAAAGGATTTATGACAAGCTAAAGAGGGACATTTTTGTGGGTGCCCTTTGACAAAAGGTACCAGCACTGCGCTGCACAGGGACAAAATAACACAATTTAGCCTGTTGTATCCTGGCAAAGGAAAAGGTTAAAGGGGGGATTGAGTTTTGGTGGCTCAGCTCAGAAGAGGGATTAGCAAGGGGATGTTGTTGATACTCACTGGACAATATCTACAGTTGCCTTTTGTGCTGTATTAATTTTCAGCAATAGAACAGAAGGAGAAATTTAAAAGGACAGCCCCAAATGGCTGATACCTCTGTAAGACCTGGGTGATGGCCCATGAGAGACCACAGAAGTGCTTTAAACATGTTAATATAAGATAAAGCAATAATAATGTAAGTAGCTGAGGACAAACCCACCACATATAGTGCAATCTTTTTTAAAAAAAATAATTTCTTGAGGTGTCTCAGCTTGAAAACACAAGCACTGGGCACAGCCCAAATTACCACTGATTCTTGAAAATCATAGCCCAAAAATACCAGAAGGGAAATGTAGTAAGATGCTTAATAAGCTTAAGCAGAACTCTTGTTTATGCATTTTTCTCCTTTCAAGAAATTAGATTTCCAAAATATCTGCTACTGGCCATATAGTATTTTGCCTCCTCTGTTTCAGAAATTTAATTTAGCCCCATTCTTAAATATTCAGCATGCATGATGGTTTATTTTCTAATCTACCATGAAAGAAACTCAGAAAATGTTTATATTCATCTCTTTTTTTTTTTTTTGTGGGGAAGGGAGGTAATCACAGCATTGTCTCTAATGGGGTTTCACGCTTTCCTTATAGGCATTATTAGATTAACCTGATAACTCTCAAACAAATTTTGCCACCAGTGATGATCCAAAGACATTTTCAATTATAACCCTTCAATATTATGCGTATCACGATTACCACTTAGCAGATGGGAGAGCCACTCAGTAAAAGCCCTCACTGAGGAAGTTTTCTCGTATCAATGTTGAACACATTTTCACCCAGATTGATTCAAAGCAGAAATGTGTCTGTGTCCTTGGTCTTTTGCTATTGTCATTAGATAAAAATGCCTTGTTTTGCTGCCCTGTTTTTTGCTGTCAAGAAAACAATATTTAATTCTTTGGAGGTACAGGGATAATATCAAGCAGATTACCCCAAACTGACCTGTTTTTTCCCTGGCAAGACCAGGATCCAACCTTAATGTTTTTGCCTCAGCAAAACACCAACTCCCAGCGTTCTGTGGTTGTTTTCCGTGCTGCTCTGAGTTCTTTGCAGTGTTAAATTAACTGAATGGGTCTTGTGAACAAAATCAGTAGAACAAGTTGAATTTTCCTGCCAGCATGTTGGCCTTCTTAATCTAGGAGTTTAAGAAATCT
Organism: Ptilonorhynchus violaceus; assembly: GCA_013397565.1. Lineage (NCBI taxonomy): Eukaryota > Metazoa > Chordata > Aves > Passeriformes > Ptilonorhynchidae > Ptilonorhynchus > Ptilonorhynchus violaceus. The sequence continues at coordinate 660,779 of VZRJ01008656.1, read as the reverse complement.
TGTGCTCAGGCTTTCTTTCTTTATCTCTTACCAGGCCCAGGCTGATACCACGATTGTTAGTGAGTGTATTCCCACCTTTCCCCTTGAAAGGCTGGAGCTGGGTGTTGGTAAGCAGCTCTGCCTGATGGATTCTCATTAAGCTGCAGCTTTTGTGAGGGTTTCACTGCAGCAGCCATTTATCTCACACCTGAAAGGATCCAATTCCTGTAAGACAGGTGGATTTTAAGCCTCCTTTTTCTGTCTCCAGTGCTTTCACTCACTTGCTAAAAACTTGTAGCAGATAGTGTGAGTTGTTAGGGGCAGTCATCAAACAGAGGAATATGCTGGAGTCTGCAAAGAGTCTTAAAAACCGAGGGCTGGGTGTGGGAAGGTGCAGAGAGATTTAAACTCTTTGGTGTCAACAGAATTTGAGGATACTTGGTACATAATAGAACCTGACCAGGTTCAGGTCAGACTGTAAACACAATACTCTTCACCCTGGAACAGGGGAAAACAAATCCCTTGCCTGGCTTGTGTGGCTTCAGCCTGTATTTTAGGCAAAACCCAGCAACTAATGATTTTTGTCAGAACTGGAAAACCACAGGGAAAAAAAAAAAAACAAACAAGGCAAGCCAGTGTTCCTTGTCTGGACCCTGGTGATATACTGTAAGAAATCAAAATTGATCCACAAAGCCCTTTTTTTTTTTTCTGCTTTTCTCTTTTTAACTCCTACAAGCAAGCAAGGCAAAATAATGGGACAAAATTCAGGCAATAAATGGACATCTGAATTGTAGCTCATGAGCAGAAAGCACGGTGCCAACATCATCTGCAGCCATTTGACTTTTTTTGCAATACTCTTAACAAAAGTTTAGCTGGTCCCCTGACTTTAAATGCTTGAGAAACACAGACTTCAAGTGTTATTCATGGAACTATGATGGTCTCAGAGAATTCAAACAACCTTTATGCAGTTGTCAGCTGTGACTATCACCCCACTGCTCCCTCACAGCACATCCAGGACAGGCTTATTTGAAAGGTGGTCCTGGTAACTTCAGGTTTCCATGTTTTAAATAGAGCAAGATTCCCAGAAGGTGAAAAAATTTCCTCTCCCAATAAAGCAAACATTAATTGCAGTCATTACACTACAAACTTCCATGATCCAGCTGAAGCTGCAAATCATCTCAGGGATCAAGGCCACAAACTTGCAGAGGTCTATGCACATACCTTATTTCATGGAATGTTATTTCCCTTTGGCTTCAAGGGAAATATTCACTGTATAAAATCACACAGATGTCTAAATCTGAGCTGGATATGTTCCCAAAAGCTGAACAAAGATGCCAAGAAGATGGACCAGTTGCATAGTCCAGAATACACAACTCTAAAAGCCAGGAAAAGATTGTTTTGTAAGAAAATGCTCTAAGTTTCATTAGAGAATGAACAGCATCTAACCATATTAACCTGCAGAGTGACAGGTTTTTGCCTTGTTCACCTAAACCTGTTTGCTGCAGTATTCAGAAGGAATCTAAAAAAATTTGCAGTGCCTTTTTGCTCCTTTTCCCAGTGTCCTACCAGGGATAGATGGGATATGGTAAAGAATAATTGCTTGCACATAAAATGCACATTTTCAAATTCTAGGCTTTGTTTTGGGGGTACAAGTTATATCTCCATCTGCACACGAATTGCTGGTGCAAATATTAACATTTGAATGGAAAATGACCTGATTTATGAGCATGGGCCAGGTTGCCAGCTCTGCAAGTGCTAAATCCATACCCTCATTTCTAAGGGTAGGCAAGCTCGCTGAAGCTGGATGGAAACAGCCAGGATAGAAATGTGTTCCTTAAACATCTCCAGCCATTGATGGGGAGGTGCAATTCCAAAAGACTGGGGATGGCTTTTTCTAGAGTAGAAATAGCAGAGGTTTGGTGCACAGGTAGATTAAAGCAATATTTTGTCATTTGTCAATTTATCAGCATTTATCAGTAGATCAAGAAGTGTCTGAGACCTGTATGGGCACAGCAGTAAGAGACAGACCTGGGATGATTCAGGTTGTGCCAGAAATGCTTCATCAGGATACCAAAGAGTTGTCATGAATATTCAAAATTACCAAGGAAAGAACAGAACCTGTATTCCAAGTTTTACTATAACAGGCAGATAGTAGAATCTCTTCTATAAATCCCTTTCCAATTAAACTTTCAAAGAAAAAATAATTGCTAAGCCCATTTATCCAAACTTATTAAGATTATTTGTATATGTTTGTTTCAAATATTACATTAACAAATGTTGACAGTTTTCCAATTAATAAATTAGAAGCCTGCCAATAAAAACAAGCAAAGGGAAACAAAAGACAAGATTATGAGAAATCGTTTCCATAGCTCCTGCACACCTTTTAGAAGAGAATAAAGGCTATTATTGAACAGTCAATCTGTACTGACTCAGAGCAAGAAGAAAGGGATGCACATCTCTTTTCTACCGGTTTGATATTCCCAGTGTGTTTTGGGGCTTCTTTTCCTTTTTAACAAACTCTTTAACCTTGGCAGAACATGCCGAGAACACAAAGGCTGAGACTGAGCATTATTTTACTGCACATAAATTTAGGATGGAATGATGAGTGTTGCCAGTTTTCATCATTTCAGGTTTTTTGAGAGCCATCTGATGCTTGGTATTAACAGTCCTTAGGAGGAATATATTCACCCCAGCCCAGTGTAACCCTAAAATGAAAATCACCACCCTGCTCACACACAGACAGCTCTGAAATGTAAAACTCCAGGGATGAAGACCCTTGCTGCTGAGACATGCTCACTGAATTCCCAAGGGAAGCAGAGGGGAAACGTCCCCCTCTGTTGAAGCGGGAAGGCATTACTTAAGCAGCCAAACACACAACTTAATGCTTGGATTTGATGCATGTCACGTGCCCCTAAATAAATGGGGTGAGGTAGAACCTCTGAGGAGGTGTTTTTGACATCCCACAGGGTGAAAGAATGTGCTCTTCACTCAGGTGCTGGCACTTCCAAGTTCAGGAAAAGAAGGAATGTCTGGCAGTGATCAGTAACAAACTGGAAGGTCCCATGAACCAAGGTGCTGGGAAATACAACTGAATCATGTGTTTAGGGAATCACACATTGAAGGATAATCCTTTTCCTCCATAAGTTTCTGATAGTATTTCTTATTAAATTAGAAGTTCATGGAAATACATGGAATTTAAGGATATAAGGAAGATTAGTTTTTAAAATACACATTGTGTGTTAAAAATACAGACATGAAAAAAGACCAAGGGATTTGCTAGAGACACCATTGCAAGAAGTGAATCCAAATTACTGTGTGCAGGTACTTCACCCACAAACTTCATATTTTCTGTCTGTGCTTTCCAAAAATTTAAAGCACAAAAGGTCTCAATATCTTTGGTGTGAGTGAACATTGTAGGAGGAAAAAAAAATGGGTATAATGTATGTTCACAAGATTCTAAATGCATCTTTTTTCGTGCCTGAGGAGATCTGACACTTGATTAGGCTGAATCAGGTGATGCTGTCAGACAGACTTCACCCACACAGAGACAAGAGTCATGTGCTGTGACTGTGCCCCAGTTAAAAGTTCTGTGGTCTCAGGGGTGTTGAATTCCCGAGCTGAGCTGTGCTATTAATGAAAGGAGCACAGCAGACACTGCAGTTCAAGGCTTGTGACCTCCGTGGAGGATTGGCTCTTTCCACAGCCAAAAACCAAGAGATGTTATCAGCTGAAGGGAAAGGTATTTTGTCAAGTATCATTTCTCAGAACTGATATTATTTCAAAGTTCTGAACGGGACAAATTTTGGGAAATATGCACAAATTATACCTCAGATAGTTTGCATTACAATATTGATAGATTGACTCATTAGAGGAAAGTGTTCTTTCTTGGTTTAATCTTTTCTCTGGACAAGTACACTAAGATACAGTGGACTGAAATCTTAATAAGGCAAATTCACGTATTTCCTCATGTTTATAGGAAAACATGCAGATTTACACTGACAACTGACAGCTGTAAAGTCAAAAACATAGTAACCTCTGTTAAATGAGCTGCAGCACTAATGAAAATAACATAATCTACAAAACCCCCCAGTCACACAGAACTGCACAGCTCTGACATGCCAAGGTGAGCTCTCTTCCCCCAAACTGCTGATGCAGTTCCCTGCTGACCCTGGAGAGCTCTGCCATAGACTGGCAGATTGTTTCATTGCTTTGAACTGACTACTGAAAACATCTTTTTTTTTTCTGTGAATTTGGTTCTTGGTTTCCTCTGCTGAGGATACCGACTCAGTGGGCAAACATTGTGTGATTTCTGGTGCGTGTACCTATTACCTCTCCAACTTCTAACAATCTGCAGGCCACCAAAAGTCATGAAGATGATCCAGTAGGAAGAAACGGCCAATAACACCTAATCCAAGCATGAAATAATTCTCCACATGTAGTTTAAACTGCATAAAGCACAAGATGAAAATATTCTCGTGTGGTACAATCTCATTAAACAGGAGCAGAGCATCTCGAGGACTGGGGTAGCTCTCCCACGACCTAATGATGTAGGGGAAGGTATCAAACCAGCCTGAACAGCCCCAAGACAGATCTGATCCCATCCTGATATCAACAACATATTCTTGGAGATTTTTGGCAGCCTCACCCAGTTACATCAAAAAATCTCACACAGTCTAACTTGATTTGTTATTGATTTCCTAGAGGGTGCATTTAAATCAGCAATTTTAGTGATCTTCGGAGTGGAAATGCAGGGCAAAGAGAAAGCTTTGCTTGTAAAGAGGGACTCGAGTGGTCACACTCCAATAAACTGAATTCAAGGGATTTTTCCAACTGGGGCAAGAAAATCTTTGCAGAAAATCTGCAGTTTTGGGGAGAAATGCAAATAATTTCAGACATGTTATCTGCTTTACTAGAAATCTGCACTACTTCAAATTCCAGCACCTGGCTGTTAGCAGATCTGAAAATAGGTATCTTATCTTAAACCTGGCATATTTGTGACAGCTGTCACACATTTGCTGACATACCAGAGATTGAACTGGGGAGCTGTTGAAGCAAAAAAATGAAGCTGGTGTAGCCTGAGCTGATAATCCCCAGACTGAGCTGCGAGCAAGCTCTTTCCAGGTAAGCCACAGAGCAAGGTGTGTGCTCAGCTGCTCACACCACATCTGGAACTATGACATCTACAGGGGAGGGAAACTCTTAACATCCAACTGGAATGGAAAATTTCAATGTGCTCCCACCCATGGAGTATCACGAGGTGTCACTAACAGAGATGGCTGCTGCATAAACTCTGGTTTGGGATTAAAGAGTCTTTTAGTCTGACTTCAGAAGAACATCAAGCATGGAGTCATCACATGTCAAAAACTCATGGTTAGAGCAGAAGCTGCAACGGGGTGGGAGCCAAAAGAGATACAAGAAAAATGATTCTTTACCACACCAAAAGAAAGATCTGCCATTTTCAAGGTTCAGCCAGTCTTACGTATACATAAACCCATAATAATTATCATAGCTGCAAACAAATTGTATTTTCATATCAACGGAAATTACATTATGTCTATAATCACCTATAAGTACAGACATCTACTGTGATCTCTGCAAAATCCACTGAAATAAAAGTTTTTTCCCTAAAAAAAGGTCTACACACAGATTCTCATACCACAGCTTACTTTTTGTTATTAGTTTGCTTATACATGCCACTATTTTTTGTGGACCAGCACCAACATTTTTGATCATTAAATCTAAATTAAATGTGTAGCAGTATCAAATGTGATGATTTAATGTATATGAGGTTATATATGGACGAGGTGGAGGGGCTGGCTTGCTTTTCTTTAAAGTTATATCTACTGTAGGAGCCTCTAAATTCATACCTCCATGAGAATTTCAGATGGCAATTATTCTAAGTTTGGTAATCATTAAACCATACACATTTGATGTATTTTGAAATCATCTGAAATCAGAAAGAGCAACCCAGAACAGCTGTGTAAAGCACTAAATGAGTCATCTCTGCACAGTTTTCCTCACTCCTCTCAATCCATTTGCTCCTGGCAGCTCCAACAGCCGCTGCCAAGAGAATATGTAGGAGACACAATGCATTTGTCCTTGTAAGCCTTTGTCAGCCCATTGCTAATGTGATAACCTATTTTGTTTGATTAAAATGCATGAAAGTAGCTTTTGAAGCACATCCTACTATGGAGTATAATCCTTCCCCAGCAGAAGGGGAACTGAAGATTTTTGTGGCTGTTTATTTATACCAACACTCAAGATAATCACAGTGCTTACATTTGGCCGGGATAGAAATTCCTTGTCTCCTCTTACTTGGCAAGGTTTTGAGATTGTTTCAAGTTTTATGGAATTTTCAAAACTAAGCACTGCAAATCACATCAATTAATATACTGAGCTCTGGAGGAAAACTTTGGAGGCAATTTTTTTGTGTTGTGTATATAAAGATATTCATTAAGAGGAACTGAATATCTTTATTTATACAACACACAAAAATTGTCAATAAATATTTTCCTGAATTTATTTATTCAATCGTCTGATATGCCATGATTTTAGAGGCAAGTTTTCCCAGCTGTATCAGTATAAAAAACCAAAAATGTGATATCAATGCTTTACATCCTTTCAAAGACTAAGCTACTAGAATATATTACAACCAAAACTAAAATACAAGTTGGTACAAAGCTTTATTTATTTCCTGTTACTTTAATGGAAGCTCTGTTATCCTACAATGCCCTACTTGTGACCTGGCTCCTTAGAGAGTTGAAAAGGTCTTAGGTGTTTTACCCCAGAAATCCCACCACAAACTACTCCAGGATTTTCTGTTGGTGTCTTCTCATTTCTAGACAAACTCATATGCACTGAGTTGATACAACAGTTGCAAATAAAACAGTTTGTGATAAGTACACAGATTCTATTATTATAACTGCTCTCTTTCAACAGAGATTTTCAGTGATATTAATGTGGTTTTAGAATGGACAACATTTAATTAGACAAGTAATTTCATTTTGCTGCAGTATTTAAAAGGTGGTGAATCTAGCACCCACTTTTTCTGATGTTTATGTAAAGACCTCTCAAAGTCCAAAGAAAATCAGTGTGCACCTCCTTTCTCAGTATTCTGCGAACAACTTAAGCTTCCATTTTCCTTAAACAAATACCCTGAGCTTTCTGCAAACCTCGACGGCAGGAATTCTGCTTTGCAAAATGTGGATTTCACCACTTCCTTCTGAGGACTTTCACTTAGCATCAGTTGCTCAGATTTCACAGTTGCAGGCCATTAGTTGCAGTGTGTTTACTCTTGGTTGGCAGATGTGTAACTAAGATGAAGCTGAATGCCTCAAAAAAAAAAATCAAACTAAGAAAACAAGTGATAAAAACAGCTTTGTTTTGTCTCTTAATAAAACTGATTTTTAATGAATGCAATTCATTCAAAGCTGCTTCTCTCTTCCAGAAAGCTTGAGTTTTAGGAATTTACAGCTTTGGGAAAAACAAATTAGCTCAGAATTACAGCTGAAAAATCACAGTGTGGCATGTGATGTCAGGCTGCATCAGTCTTGCTTTATTCTGTGATACAACTCACCAGGAGTGACACAATCCAAAGTGACTTTGCACAATACAACATGTCAGCTAAAAAACCTGAAACAAATTACTTTTATCAACATTATAGCTTAGACAAGTCCACTTTTAAGAATGACAATTTACTACCTTCAAAAAGAAAGGTGAAGAAAAAGAGAAAGAGATATGGCTAAAATGTTTGTAAACCATACAAGGACAATGTGTACACCAGAGACTCCAGGGATTTTATTAATTTTCCATGTCATCTACACGTTCTGGGGCAAAACTCACACATTTCTGTCATCTGCCAAGTGCCTTTGTACACCCAAAGCCGATGAAAATCTAATTCAGTAGAAACACAAGCGATCATTGCCAACACACTCGTGTATCCCCTCCTCTCCTAAACTGATCAAAAGCTGTTCCTCCAGATAGGGCTGAGATCAAGGATCACCTCCAATCATTCCCCAGTTAACGGGGTTCCTGCATGCCTCATGCACAAAGCCTATTTGGAATTTCCACAGTGGTGTTTGCTCTGAATTCCCTTGCTGTGCTCGGGCTTCTTGCTCACTGATCTTTGAAACGGGGAGCTCGCTCTCCTCTTGTCTCTTTGGGATGCTGCCTGTACTTGTGTGAAGGCAGCAGGGATAAAGCAGATGCAGGAAGAGGGTTCACAGGAAGGCTATGTGGTCAAAACAGCCAGTCGTGCTACCCAGCTAAAAAGTTAATTGATGTGTTATAACACTTCCCAAATATTTCCGTTCTTTTTTCCTTTTCCTCTTCGCACAAAGGGTTCCTTTGTGTCCTCCCTCCACCTAAAGCCACAATTCCCCCAGCTATAAAACCCAACTGAGGCCGGATTCAAAGCCTGTGCTAGCAGGGGCCGCGGTTCCGTGGCAGGGAGGTGCAGTGGGCGTCAGGTGGGACGTGGAGATGAATTGAGGCTGACACCTCCCAGGGATGTTGTTGCACATCTGAACTGCAGAATGTGCTGGGTGCCAGCTCCGTTCAGTTGACAGCAGAGGCTCCACACTGACCACATCCCACACCTACAATCGTTCGAGCACAATGGGATTTTCTTCTTGCCACGTTTCGGGAAACGTAATGACTCAGAGGTTTTATTAAGGGCATGATCCGATACGAGGCTGAAATCAAAGCGTTATCTTTAGCCTTCTTGGGAAAAGAGCAATTTTTAATGCATTTTAGCAGGCCTTTCAAATAATTCGTAATCCAGTAATGTTATCTCTGCGCTAAATATATTCAGTAAGAAGCAGAATTTGCCAGATATTTAGATACCTACTCTGTAGGGGGAAATAGAGGAAACAATTGAATTTTCTACAATCTATCTGAACTCAGTGGAAAACGTCCCACATAGTGCCTAGAAATACTGCTTGCTATTAAGACCTCAAATGCCAGCTATAATCTACACATCTGTAATCAGCCAATCAATACTTACTTTTCACAGGAAAATAAGATAAGAAACCATTTTCTACATATCATCCAAAAAAAAAAGAGAAAGCTTTTCACTGCACAGAATCATATGCCTTTTAAATTGCTGCCCCTAACTTTACTCCCACTTATAAATCAAAAACCAGAAAAGGTACCAATATTTTATGCATTGCACCGTAAAAATTTAAAATCAGATTAGAAAACATGGTTGCCATGGTACCTGAGAGCTACAGTTTCATGCAAAGCAATTTAACAGATGCAAAAGAATTGAACCTTACAGCAGGCATGGTATCATTTTTAGATAAACTTCAGAAGAAGCTGTAAGGGTATTTCCAGATGGCTGGATGGCTCCTTGTTCTGCATTTCAGGAAGCTGCAGCTCTGTGTTTGCAACTGCTTCAAACCCTCTCCGAGGGCTGAAACGTTCCAAGAGTGAAAGCTGGAGGTTATTTCGAGTCAATGGGGGTTTTGCCACTGACTTCAAACAAGACAAGGTTTCCCCTTGGCTCTTTGAAGGCGGATGACAAAAAGAAACATTTAGGGAGAACAGCGGCCTCAGGCCGAGAAGGTCAGGCTAACCCACGCTATGGCCCTGCTCCTTCTCTCACAGGAAATGTTCCTGCAGCCTATTTTTACAAAAGCTGCTGCTCTGGATCCCCTGAATTAAATTTAAGGGGAAAAGGTTCACGGATTAATGAGAATAATTTCTATTTCACAATACGATTGCAGGTGTTGTACATATTCTTTTCTTTGTCCGGGGGCACCATTAAGGAGAGAGAAGAACAAAGAAAGAAACATCAGGAATACTCCGGCACATAAAAGCCAGAAATAATAGGGACTAAAAAAATACATCGTTTTCTATGCAAGAGATTTTTTTTTTTCCCAAAAAAAGGAAAATCACCTTTTTGTATTCTTCTTCCAGGAACATTGCACTGGAGAGCTCCTTCTCCTGACATCACTGAAATTTGATTCGCAGAGACATCTAAGTTGCCCAAGAAAAACCTACTTCTTTGACAACCAAGGACAGACTATTAAATTACTCGTCAGGAGTCTGGGCTGGCCTTTCAAATTGTTTAACACCTACGATTTTCTGTTCTGGCAGCAAATTAATGGTCAGGAGAGCAAGCTGGTCATTTTTCCAGATTTTTTTTTTTTTCCCGACCTGGTCAAAAGACCGTAAGTTCAATGCTTTTTAAAACTTAGTCATTTCAGCATGACTAAATGTTAGAAAGGCTTAAAAAAATCCGTTCCCAGCGGTTTGCTCCATGTAATTTATAAATCTCGGCCTGTGAGCTCGTTAATAGCGAGAGCTCAACCTGAAGATGAAAAGCTGCCTCCTGTTTTGCTGGGCCACCAAGCGGCAGCGCTCTGCCTCCCACTGCACCTCATTCCCTGATTTCTGGGCTCATCCAGGAGGAGCAGATGTGGCCAACAGGCAGCTAGGAAAAAAAAAAAAAGGAAATTGGCACCAGCTTCCTTCAGTGCTTTAGTGAGATTATTTACTCTGAAAAACACACTCCTAAAAGCAACTTCTGATCACGTCAAGTACCACGGAGGGCTTTGTACACGGAGAGAATTCCAGAGAAAAGCGAGGCAACAAACTGGGAACGTGCCCCGGACAAGTGCCTTGATTGCTGTTATTCTGCAGCCCGACGGGATTGCTGAGCAAGAGAAAAGATCAAGGAGCCCTTTGTGGGTACTTGCAATGACACAGCACACGTGTATGCACATCATGTAACACCTTCCACTGCTTTATCCTCTGCTGCTGGGGCTTGGTTTTTGAAGGAATTGTCTCACTTTTTAACACGGAGGATTGCCGGTGGTTTCGGTGCGGCTTTTAGGTGGCTATAACTCCCTTTAAAAATAGCATTTTAACAGAAAGGGAAAAATAAAAATACAAAATTCCCACTCTCTCAATGAATAATTTAATGTTGCCAAGGAAAACGAGGGATTGCGTTGGGACAGCAGCACAACGTGTCACATAAACTGCTGAGGCAATATCCCAAAGCTGAAGGGCCACACTCTTCCCTCCTCAGATGTGTCCCTATCTCTCCCTACAGCCAGATCCCACAGAGCCACCTTCTGCTCACCTTCCTTCACCATCAGGGAGGCAGAGAGTGAGGAACAGGAACAGCCACCCCCAGCCACCAGCACATGGGGTTCATTAGAGCACTGGAACAGAAAATCGCCTCATGGAAATTCCCCTTCCTGCACCTGGAATGTGCTTTCCTCCAGGAAGCTGCACTCACAGAGTGACAGTGCCTTGAATGCTGTGTCTGGGCCTCATTAAGAGAACTCACAAAAACTTCGGATTTTTAATTTATTTCCAGGTTGCAAGGAAGGAAGAGTGGCCATCCCACCCAGTGTCTGTCCCTGCAGACTCAAAGAAGGGAATGTGGGATGGGAATCCTTTCCAGGTTAGCTGAGGCACTCTGAGAATCTTCCATAGCCCAGAGCAGGAAAAGAAAGGGACATAAAAGGCTGCCTTATTCAGGAACTGAGCTGGAGATGCAACATGGTTTCTTGAACTCACCAGAATGGTTCAGATGCCTTGAGACGCTTTTTGAAGGGCTCGCCTATTTTGGTATTTTATCTGTTATTTTTACAGATCTTCATAATTTCTTTTTCTGGAGAATGAAGTAATTTGTAACAACAGAACTGCAGCAACATAAAAGGGTTTTCTTTACTAACCTTTGTTGTGCTGATTTTGGCAGAACAAACTTTGGCTTGAGAGTAAATGTGATGAGCCACCACCAAAGGAAGGCTTTTGTCTGCAGCCCATGCCTTCTCTCCATCCTAAAGAATCCATCTGTGTATTTCACTCAAACCTCTGCTGTTTGTATAGACACAAGAAGGCTCAGCATTACATTTCTGGTTCTAATTAATAAGTTTAGAATAGACTTGATTTTTAGGAAAAAGCAACAAACATTTCAATTTCCACTCTTCTTTTCCTTGCTACCACTCAGCCTATTCAGAAAAATTATATAAGGTTCAGGCTATTTAATTCCATTTTGAAAAATGCATTCAACAGCACTTAAAAAGTGATACCATTAGCTATTCATTTTATCCAATATGTTTCGTATTAACAATAAAGTATCATAGTGCAGAATGATTATTAAAATCTAAGCAATAGGAGCTGTAGAATAAATGAACTGGCACACCTGACTAACCTTGAAACCTGCTTTATAGATTAAAAGTGCTTTTTTGCCATGAACACTTCAGTTGCTTCACTTTCTTTTTATTTTTCATATCTGAATTGTGTTTCATTCTTTTCCTTCATACACCTGATTCTATTCAAACAAGGCAAGTCGTTCTGAAAGCCCTGAATGTGCACCTGATCACCGAATTTCCCTACTTCTAGGTCATCAACAATGGGATTGTACTTACACCAAAGTTCTCAAAGCTTCACCAGTGAATACACAAACCCTATGCTCATGTAGATATTGATCAATTTGCGATATATTTATGCAGCTGGTATGTTTTATTACTCACTTACTTAACTCCAATTTTAATGCTGACTTCTAGGTTTAAAACTGAATAACTTAGAGTATTTAATTTAGGTATCATAGAATATTGTGTTTAGCAACTACAGCGTAGTGTGAATTATGACAACAGTTTGTAATCAAAATCCATTCCAACAAGAACTGTACTTCTATCGGGAAAAAAAACGGTAACCCCCCCAAAAAAACTAATAAAGAATTCACAACGAGATATTACCAAAAGGGCACAGGAGAGAGATGTTAAAATGAAGATAAAATGGATAGGACAGAAGAACTATAACACAGTGTTAAAAGAAATGAAAGAGGGGAAGAAATGCAACAGAACTGAAAATAAACTTGCTCCTTTGTGGTTTGTGTACACACACAACTGAAAGGTAAGCAGCCAAAATTGCATGAAGGAACAACATAAAAGGGTACTTGAAACAAGATAACAAGCAAAATCAATGTAAAGCCACTTCAAGTCCAGAAAGAAATGAAAAGGAATAAAATAAAAATCAATAGTGTTTAAAAGGATTAAAAACAATAGGCCATCCATAACACACGTTTCCCTTTTGGTTTTTAATTGACTTTAACATCTAGAGCAAACAACACAGGCCTCAGCGCTGCAGATGGCTGCACAGCAATATTTTCCTATAAGGAAGGCTTTCAGATCTGTTAATTTATCTCATTAGCAAAAGAATCAGTCTTGAGATGAGCACAAAAGCCTTTGACGTTCTGTACCTGAGAAGAACAAACTGGTGTTGGGTGGGCAGAGCACAGACCCGCAGCTCTCAGGCAGGGCTGCTGTGTTTGCTGGGGATAAGTGTTATCATACAGGCAGGGAAAGGGCCAGCATCCCTTCCTGCATGAGCTGAAATGGTCATGTTTGCAGGGAAAGAGACCTTGGGAATCTCATCCTAGCACATTGCTCATACCCGCGGATGACTGTACTGCTGCAAATGCAATTGGCTTCCCTTGCCAAGCAGGGAATGGCTAAAAGCAATGGATCCAGGTAGACACAGATCTGATATTTCTGTCTGTTTGCTGCTCTTCCACCTTCTCTGGCTGCTAATTCCCAGCTCTGCTGTGTAAGAAACATGCATGAGGTGCACAGGACAAGAGCTCTGCTCTGCTCCCTCTCTCCTGGGGAGCAGCAGCACATTTGGGTCGAGCAGAAGTCGGAGCCTTTGGCCATTACAAGAAGGTGTGGGATGAGAAGGGTTATTCTGACAAGAAAAGGGGAAAAAAAATCATGAGAGGAAGGGTCAAGGCTCATAGTTAAAAGCTACCGTTCTTCATGAAATCTTAGAATATAAAATTATTTCCCCGCATTCTGCCACGGAATTAAAATATCCTTTTATTTTACTCCAAGCCCCAGTTTATTTACAACTCCATGTAGGCAGCTGATTCCTGGCACTGTCTGGCCAAACAATGACTAATTGTTACTGACTTCCCAGATGGTCACTCTAATAACTGGAGAAGGGCAACCAACCCAGCAATCAGGTTTCATTTAGCTGAGGACAGCACAACAGCTGTCTTTTCCTTTCCTACACACTCCAGCAGAGCTTTCTGTTGTTCCAGTACTCTCCTGAGCATGCAGCAAATAGAGCTCCAATGAGCTGGAAAGTCCTGCTTTAGATGATGCTTTGCCGAGTTCTCAGCCCCCTCTCCTTCCACACTGCTCTGCATTTCTGTCCACCGCAGTTGCACAGGGATGTTTGGTGGGGAAATAAGCACAAGTGTTAACCCCAGCCAGTTCAAAGCATTCGTGTTCAAATGAGAGAGTATCCAAAGGCCACACACAAGTCAGAGCCTTTGCAAACTCACAATTCTGTTGATTTAGTTCTCACCCAGCTTGGGATGAGCTGATCGGTTCCTGCAGTTCTTGATACCATTCTGAAAGAAAGGCACACAGCTCAAATGGATAGGCCTTTCCCAAGGAATATTACAGCAATGGAAAGCCAGAGAGGTCAAACTGTTGCCTGGTTAAAACTGTTCTGGCTGAAAGGCCAAATAAGCAGAGGAAGCTTTGAGGCAGAGACCGTCTGGCACATGCTCTGATATAAACACTGAAACCAGGATGGTGTTCCCTGGAACTGCTCTGGCTGCAGCAGAATTAAAACTCTTTCAGCTGTGTGTTTGCACTTCAGCAGCAAACCACTTCCATCCTAAAAATATCTCTGAATGTGTTATGGTTCCTGATTCCCAGACTGATACGCTCCAGCCAAGTGCTGATCTCGCAATGTTATCAGCGAATGAGTCTGATATTATCTCAGGTGAGAAATCCCATCTCCTCCATTAATTTGCCACATTTCTTTCCTTGGCTTTCCAGTCCATCCTTTTGGACCACGTATTTGGTCCAGCATAGCCCACGACCGTCAGGTTTAACAGACCACACATAAGGCAGGAGACGCAGGATGCGAACCTCGGAACGCTGAGGGAAGAGGAGTTTTTTGGCAGGCACATCTCACCAGAGCCTTGCCCCGAGCCCAGCTGTCCCCACAGTGAGCCAGCTCCCAGTGGTGCCAGCAGCAGGAGCCCACTGGCTGCCTGCCCTCTTCCCGTGGCAGGATTTGGCTCACCCTGCAAGCCCCGGGAGAGCAGAGCTCCTCTGCTGCTCGCATAAAGCAGCTCCACCACTGGAAACCATCCCCTAACAAGTCTCGGGTGACCTACCCTACATCAGCCATTTGCAGAACAATTACACGGGTAAATGCTACAAATAGCTAATCCCAGCACGGTTTCCCCTTTGTTTCTTTTCCTTCTAAAAATACCAGACCAGGGAAGTCGAGACTGGTAACACAACAGCGTTCCAGGCTATTTCTTTCCTCATAGTTTTTCATTGCTATCATGTTGGAAATATGAAGATGGAGTTATAAATTGTTTCTGAAATCCTGTCACTGGAAAATACTATCATCTAAATACCAAGAAATGAGTTTACAAATAATACATTTGCTTGTGTATCTGAAGGGGAATAGATTACCCTAAATTTTTAGGTAAGCCACACCATTTTTGGGGGGGCTGGTAAATCACTTTACAGCTAGACACAATTGTTGCAAATGTAGCATATCAGACATTCTGAATGATTAATTTCCAAGTGCTTTTAATAAGACATATGGCTTTTTATAGATATTACTTTTTATGTATAGCATTTCCTATGAAACCACATAGGTACATAAAACTTGTGTACCAGAACTGGGTTATCCTAAAGTATTTGAAATTTTTGGATTCAGAAATCATTCCACATCTTTTCAGCAATTATCCAGACTTATGAATACACTTGGTTACTCTCAGTTAATGAAACATTCTCTAATATAAAAATTAAGAAATATCCACTGATTAGTGCTTTTCTTTACATTTGGCATCTTTATTAAAATATCATTGGTGCTAAAATTTCTGAATTTGGGTCTGAGGAGTGTTTCAGGCATGTGAATCCCGGGTGGGGAGAAGAACATAACCTCAGGGTATATGGATTTTCTTCATGACTGGAGCTGAATGTGAAATCTTCAACTTAGAATATGAACTTCTACTGGCTGGGCAAAGAGTTTAAACTCTGAGCATGAGAATGCAAAGCTTCAACATTAGACTGGCATAGAAAGGACACTTCACACACTGTAGCAAGTAGCTGTGTTTAGGGAGACTGTTAATGCCCAATAAATATTTATTCCTGCAAAACCATCTCCAAGTAGGAGCCTAACTCAAGCCAAACATATCTGAATCTAAATATGAACATAACCTAATAAAATGTTTTCATTTTTAAATTATACATTGCATTCAGGATTTTAGAATGCATCAAAAATTCTCTTTGTTAGCTTGGATTAATATTTTAAAGCTGGAAGTATGACAAGGAGACAAAAGGAGTATTGTAGCAGATTAAACAAAAAACACCCTTGCCACATTAAAATAGCTTTTAGAAATAAAGGGACAGCTGTTCACAGGATGAAAAGAAGTTGGAATAAATGAAATAACTACATGATGCCTTGATAGCCTGACGTGTACACTCCAGTGCAACGGATCTCTCTTTGTACAATATTTATATTTGTTTCTCAATAAGATTAACTGTGTTCTTATTATTCATTTGCATTTATGACTGGGTTTCAGAACCGCTCTCAGATCCCCTCCACGTCTCTGTTTTGCCTCAAAGTGTGATAGGAGAAGAAAAACAACACCTGTGCCCTGCAAAAGAACAGTTTTCCTGCAGAACACACACTAATGAGAGGTCAGGCCACTTTTTTTTTTTTTCTTTTTCTTTAAGAAATAGTCTGAGCATGAGCATTTTTCCTTCTAATTTTACTTCTATAACAAAGGAATAGCTAAAATTTTCCACAAGCTCCTTTGGACAAGTCAAATAGCAAATATTCTACCCTGTGACTGCATCTGATTGCCCAAGGGAATCCCATTAACACTGGAACTCAAGGTAAGGATCACTTACAGAGGTCACAACTGCATTAAAAGCCAGCACACACAGGCAGGTGGGACTGCAAGGAAGAGAGGACAATTAACAAGTTTTCTGAAATGTAGTTAGATCAAACATGAACCACGTGTTTCCCAGCTGGCTCCATAACTGGTTTGACTTTAGGGCTGGCAGCTCAGCCCCGCAGCTTCCCCCAAATGGGGGTCTCTGCTCGAACCCCTGCGCACCTCAGACATGAGTGAGGTAAGGGAAAGTTGAGGTGTCACAGTAAGAAAACCTTGGAAGAGTTTGTCTGATCCCCCAGCTCAGATGGAACAGCAAACACAGGGAAGGTGCCTTGATAAAAGTGTCCCATGGCTCCCAAAACCTGCACATGGCCCTGACACCCACCATGAAAACACCCCTAAACAGCCACAGGAGCTTCTCACCAGGCTCGTGCTTCCTTCTGCAATCCCTGGAGGAATTCTGCATAGCAGAGCCCTAACACCGCGCTGCTGGTGGAAGCACTGCCAAGCCTCCTCAGCACATGGAATTCCCATTCCTGGAGAGCAGCTCTCAGGGGATTGTCCCTGAGGAAGGAGGGAAGTGCCTGTTCTCTGCCAGGCTCAGAGTTGCTGTGTCTCAGAGCTGCCAGGGTGGAGGGGAAGGGGACCTGCCCAGCTCCTCGGTCCAGCAAGGAGGGATGGGCACAGCTCAGGGGGGAGCAGTCAGTAAAAGGGATGCTCTTCTGTCTCTGCAACCACCATTTCACCAGTTTACCCTTCAGAAGCACAGCGTTTTGTCTGCTTGCAAAATTACTCCTCAGGATATTGATCCATACAGGCAGTGCCTGGCTCTGAACTTATTCATTAGAGAAGGATTAAGGTGGGCAAGAGGAAAAAAAAAAAACCAACAACAACGTTCTCTAGAGTGTATAAGCAGTGTGTTAGAAATTAAGCACCACAAAAGTGAGTCATAGGGTAGAACAGATCGATGGTAAAATTCAAATGAATGCACTTGCAGCTAACAAGTGATCCAGAAATGCTGATTCTCCCTGCAGGGCAAGTGCTGTGCTATAAAGGAAACAAAACAAAAATGAATTTATCATACTGTTCTTCACTTGAAGCAAAGTGTGAATACTTGATAAGAAAAATGTACGAAGTTGAAAAATAAGATGAATGTAAAACAATTTTGCTCTGCTTTTTGTCCTCTTGCTCACAGTAAGCAAAGCTCTCTACACGTTATTAGTCCACTATGAAACAAGAAAAGTTTCAAGAGCAATCTCTAGAGAAGTCTTGAAGGCAGAATGGAAAAAAAAAAACCAACAAACAACAGATCTGCTTTCCTGCCCTGTAGCCAGCTGGCCCAACACTTGCTTCATTTGTGTCCTGCTTCATTATCGCCTCACGAGCAGGGAATGAGCCCATCCACATGAGAAATCCACACATTATCCCTACCTGAAGCTCCCTAAACAAAGGGCAGATGAGAACAGACTTAAGGCTGTTTTCCATTCCACCATGGGATAAACAGGATACAAGCTGTCCCAAGGTTTGGGAGCCATAAAGGCAGAGTAGAGTCCCTGGGTTTTTAATATATTTTTATTCTGCCACCAGCAGAGGTGAGGGTTGACTCCTTTGCTCCCTGCTGAACAACTTGGATGCATCTTCTTGGACATGTTAATGTTCGGAATTGTTTTGCTCAAGGTCTCTCAGGAAGCGTGTGCCAAAAGAAAGTGATTAAATAACTGGCAAAAGCCTCCTGTTTACCTGAGAAATCACTTCATGGCAGACACAGATCTAGAACATTGCTGTTTTTCTGATTACGTGTGATTTAAGGCAAAACTGTATAAAGTAGCATTAACATGATGTGTGACCAGCCTTTCCCCACCATTTCAGTGTCACAGTCCTGCCACACATTTTGGGGAGTGATTTGTCACTGGCTGATAGTCTAATGTACGTGTGGCACATTATCCCATGTGCCATCTCCATGAATCTCAGTGATTCAGTGTCCGCATGAGCGAGGAACACATGATAAACAGGGCAGGTTTCTGGATATATTTTCTAAACAGGAATGGCAGAATTGTTCTTTGTTATTTTCAGGTTAAGCTCTTTTTCTTTGACTGTGTTAGAAGCAAACAGGAGAGACAAAATAAATCCCAGACTTTTCTGACTGTATCTGCTTCCTTCCATTCGATGGTGGGAGTGCATTGCTTCCTTTAGGGTTTCATTCCAGCTTGATGGTTTCCAGTAACACATTTCATGTCACTTCTAGACTAGCCTGAAAATTGTTCAAAGTATTTTCATAAAACTCAAAACAAGCTGAACTATTTATAACTGTAATTTGGCAAAAAAACCCAACAATAAAAGAAATACGGCTTGACTATCTTGTGGGCAATTACACAAAGCCGCTCTGATATGTAAATAGTTATACAAAATACTTGCAAATATCGAGTAAAAATAAAAAGTTACTAAATACTAGAGGTGGGTTACAGCTAATTTGCACACGCTTCACTGCAATGTAATGAAGAACCTGTAAAACCTTTAGGTACTTTGGAAGCTGCAAATTAAAATACAAGAATTTTTATAGAGCCAATTGTCATTTGCTAGATCATTTCTTTTCTAGCACAACTGAAGAACATTTTTATAATATAAAAATTCTTTTCCAGGTGTTTTTTTTCCAGAGGCAGATATTTTTCTATTCAATGTTCTGTATATGATGCAGATTATAGATCATTTGTACAAGTATACACAGTATAATGAACAGTTTAATTAGGAATATTAGTATGAAACAAAATGCTGGGTGCAAGCATCTCCTAAATTTATATGGGTTAAAAATCTGGGGATGCATTATAAACACTGTGGGCTGTTTTTCAGACAGAATACCTTAACCAGAGAGACAGAGAGCAAGAGACACTTGAGAGAGAAGGAAGGTGAGAAACTAAATGAGTGGGGTTGATTAGTACAGCCACCACAAAATAAAAGAAACAGCAGCTTAAGTGAAGGAAAGCATAAAAATGCTGTTATTTGATGTTTCTGATCCCTGATTTTCTGCATGACTGGAACTGTCCTCCTTATCCCCGACTTTTAATGGCTGATCTACCCATGAAGGAGCACAAACCAACCCAGCGTAAACCAACAGACTTTAGAGAAGACCATGGCTTGTCCAAATAAAAGAATCTATGTCATATGCATTTTCAAAACCAAAAATAACACAGCAGATACATTAAAGAAGATCTAACTGTGGTTCAGTTCCCTCTGGGCACCATGATGTAAACACACTCGTTCTGCATCAAAAATAGCACCCCCGATCAATGCTCGGCCTTTGAAACATCTTGAACAAAGTTTCTCTCAGGATGATCAGAGGCAATCACACTGTGGGTTGCTGCTTAAAAGCTTTTACAAGGGTGTTCATAGCAGAATTCACGTGGCTTGAATACCTGCTGTGGTTACCTGGAAGAGTAGGGATGCTGCTGGATGCATCCCACAGAGGTTTGGGTAGCTCTGGAGCTGGTTATCCACAGAGAACAGAGCAGTTTCATTGGTGCTGGAATGCCTCTTAGCAAGACAATTTCTGGAATTAAACAGCAGCACCAGGATAAGCAATTACAAAATAACATCTTCTAAGAGCAATCTCAATTTCCAGATTAAACAAACAGATCCAAGGACTCTGCTGGTAGCACAGTAAAATCTCAAGGGATCAATCCCCTGATTGCAGCACTCCCAGGAACCAGGAACACATTCCAGAGCCACCTCCTAAGCCCCCAGGCAGGAGGATCAGGCTTTGCTGACAAATGGGTTTCATTTCTTCAGACACACACACTGAATCTGATGGTTTTTTTACATTGCATAGGGGGTTATATACACAAATACCAACATAGCACTTCTACAGCTGCACTTAAATCTACAGCTGCACTTAAATCTAACCCTAAAGTGTCTTCTGGCTCAAGACAGTAACAAAATAGTCCTTGAGAGACCAACAGTGCTGTGTTTTGAAGGATGCAGAGTCTAAGCCTGCATTTATTAGAAAATCTGGCCACTCATCCTGCAGCCTTCTACTAAGATTTGCCAAACTAAGTTGACTCCAAATAAGCATGATCAGCACTCGCTCACTTTGTGCTGATATAAAAGCAGAATTCAGCTCTGTGATATCGCTGCAGTTGGCTCCTACTCCGGTGCATAAAAATTATTGATCAATTTGCAGACCACTTGGAGAGGCAGCCTGAAGAAGTGGGCATGAGATACCCACAGAAAATGTGACAATTCCGCAGATATTTTAAAGGTACAAAGGCAGATAAATAACCTTTATGTAATATTAGCCAATGATTTAAATAATATTTAGATTTAAAAAATAAAGATAAATAATAAAGATAAATTTTAAAGATAGAGCTCTAAGGTATAGAGCTTCCCCTTCTTTATAAAGGGGAAGGTTTGTTCCTAGAAGAGATCTGTCCTCAAAATTGATATTAATTCAGTTACAAAAAACTTTTCACCTTTAAGGATAACAGCTGTAGCAATGCCAGTCCCTTTTATACCTAAGCTATTAAAAAAGAGGAAGAATATTCATAAATTCAAAAGGGCAAAACCAAAATTTTAACCATAAATAGGAGCAACACTAAATACTCCCCCAAAGTTGGTTTGGCCTTGCTGTTTTATTCATGATAACCAGAAGTTATGGGTCAATTACAGAGTCCATAATCCAATGATACAGTTATACAGAAAGATGATGTATTTCATTCCTTCTGTCTAAAACTGACTTTAAACAGCATCAGTTGTCATAAATGTTGCAACATCAAACTTGATGCACCAGATTTTGTCATAACAACCAAAAATACTCAGCTCTTTCTTGAACAAACCTCCTTAGATAATTTATTCCACAAGTCCTAAGCATCTTCAATTCACAAAGTTATATTTACTGCATAAATAATCAATAACCCATCACTAAACTCAGCAATTCATATTTTCAGTCAATGCAATAGCTGTCTAAAACCTTTTTTATTGCTTCTGCCTATAATATTGTACTCTGGCACTTCTGAATAATAGGTACAGATTGTGGAATGTTTTTAGTGTTATGATGATTTAATTGTTAATTATTATGTAGTTTTCCATGGCTAGAATATGAAAAATGTCACAAACTGCTGCAGAGATGTATTATTCTTCCAGATCCCCTACACCAACAGTCAAATACAGTAGTCCTTTGCTCACAATTTTCAGAGATATGCTTTGAAATTTAAAACAGACATCAAAGACGAGAGATGCCTTTCCTTCCCTAAAAATCTGGAAATTTGGTTCCCCCCACCCATTCTGCCTACTGACTCTGTTCCTCTCTCCCCCTCTCCTACAGCTTCCTCCTACCAAGGTGTGTCAGGAAGGGTGAGGAGCCCCATTCCTTCTGGCAGTCCAAGGGAGAACCTTGCAGAAATGGGAACGGTGGCTGAGTGTGTAAAGGACTCAGTTCTCTGCTTTTAGGAACCAGCCGCACTCAGAATAATGGAGATTGTTTCCCGTTCTAGGAAACATCTTTCTCAGGCAAGATTCTTTCCCATTTTAATGGGATATGAAAAGAGGGAGTAATAAAAGCAACAGTTCAAAGAGAGGGTTTGCAGAAGAAAGTGCAGCTCGTGTGTCATCCCATGGTGCACTCAGAGCTGGAAGTGAGAAATACATGGGTAACCCAGCCCTGCCTGCAACTGCACCTCCAAATGCCTCTGCAAGAAAATCTTCTCTGCTTAATTTTTCCTCCCAACCACTGCATCTCATTTTTGGAGCAAGAAGATTTTTCTTCTTCCCAGGAGCCACCCCGCTTGCTAAGCACTTTTGCCATAAACCGGGTAACACAAAAGAATGAACCTCACTGACAACTTCATGCCTTTTTTTTGGTTGTGTTTTTTAGTGTTTCAAGCCACAGCTCCCAAAAGGAGGTAAATACTTCACTGTGTAACTTTAAAAGACACCAAAGCTATAGAGTTTCACCAGGATCTTTGGAATGCTTTGTTTAACAAAATTCCAGCAAGTCCTTGTACACAGAAAACAAGTTTCTTGTATTTTGCAGGTAATGGTGAGGTATGAAAGGCTATGATTTTTTTTTACTATTATTATTTCTTTAAACAAGTAGATACTATTTAGGCCAGGCTTTCTGAAGCATTTAGCCTTTTATGATCTTCACCTCACATCTCATTGCAGAGTCTTCTATGAATGAAATACTCTCCTTACTTAAAGTGAGGAACTGCTGCTCTACCCGACTGTGTGGACTTTGTCCAATGGAGAAGATTGTGAAACTTCGTGGCCCTGAATCCTAATTCCTTTGGGATGTCAGGCAAAAATACTACAGGAGCAAGGCACGAGGCCTTGGTGCTGTGAGCAGGTCACATTCCTGAGAATGTCTGAAGAACAGAGTAAAAGTTTATAGACATTCGTTTTCTTCAGCAGGAGCTTATCACAAGAGTTGGTATTCAATATTTAACACCTTCCCCCTGCCAAATTCACACTTAGGTTGAAGGAATGTTTTAAATAAAACATTCATGTGCATACTATCGGTAGGAGGGAATAGAAAATAAAAACTATCGAGATGTTAAGGCTTAAACACATCATTATTTCCTGTTGGTTCCCTTTATGTCCCAGGTTTTGTCCTCAGGATACCCAGAGGCTGTAACCCCTTTGTGAAATGTACTATTTCTTTCTTCTGCTTTCAGAGTTTTTTCAATTGATTTGGGAGAAAAGCAAGTCTTAATGTTTTTTTTTTTTCTTCTGCCTTAAAGACAATGCATTTTTTCATCTTCATTTAATGATTTTCAACATCAAAACTCTGGCTTTAATGTGCTTATTTCCCTTCTATTTACTTTCTTGCTTGTATCACGTGGAAATTAAGACTGGTTAAATAACTCCTAATTTCTTATTCATTAAAATAGTTCAATATTTTTTCACCCTTTATAAAGTAGCCTTTAGGAACAGATTCCTTCATCTGTAAAAAAGCATGTGATAATATCCACCAGAGAAAGAGAGACATGGCTGATAACGTTCCACAGGTCGCAGCTGCCACACCAAATCTTTAAATGCCTCAGTAAATTGGGTAAACACATTTAACTTTCATTTGGGCTGCAGTAAAACCCCAAAGTTTTGATGCTACAGCAGAGTTACTTCCGTAGCTGCAAGTGCTCAGTACCAAACACAAATCCCTGCATAAGCAGGAGCGAGATGAGGATCTCAGCTGATTTTCTGAGCAGAAAAGGGGACACATTGACACGAGAATTAGTCACTGATCGGGGATGAGCTGCTGTAACCTACTGAATCTGTGCTTCTGCTTTGTCATTTGTGCATGCCAAGGTTGTCTCCACTCTGCTTTAAAAGAAAAGATAACAAAGAACTTGAAATGCTTGAATGGCTGTAATTTTCTACACAGAACCTATAACATTATAAAAGAAGTAATGTGCAATCTGAATAGGTAAAAGAGAAAAAATAAAATAAATTGGTCTAGCAACATTCAAATGACGGCAAATGTAACTTTAATATAAAACCATATTAGAACAATTGAGGATCACGAGAGGCTGATTTATTATTTATATGGCACACTAAAAGTTATCTGTAAAGGAAATTGTGTAATATGCAGTAAATTAGACAAAGCTGCACTATAAATTGGGATTAAATCTTAAACTGGTTTTAATATTTAATGTGCCATCATGACTCACGTTTTCAATAATGGTTGTTCAAAGTTCAGAGAGAAATGTGAAAGCAGACAGAGGAGGAGCAGTTGCAAACCCTTGCCTCCTGACGATGCAAATTAAATCAGATCATCTTTAATTGCCAAAACCAGACAGAAGTAGCACATGTCCTGGGTTGAGGACCTGGTCCAAAACTCGATCACAGTAACTGCACAGGGGGCAAGGAGATGGGCTCTTGTGTATATGAGAATGCATTTCCTAAGCTGAAATTTGTTTATTTATGGAGTTCCACCTAAGGTCATGTGGAACACTGATTTCCAAGGGTATTGACCTGCATGGCTTAGTCCTGCCTCGGACATTTAGTTTTTGCACTACTGTGAAAAAAACAATTGTCTCACTTACAGTCTCTGGCCTTAACACCCTGTGCAAAGAAAATAAATCAAAGCCCTTGACCGACAAGGTTTGTAACTGAAGATGTCAAACAGCAGACAGACAAAAGCAGGGACGGTTCAAGGAAACCATGACACAGCTTTGGTCAGCACTTTAGGCAGTGATCTCAGCACACTGGCAGCCTGACTCCCTGGGCAGAGCTTTAAAGAGGAAAATGGCTTTGTTTCACTCAGGGTGAGAGGGAGCCTCAAGGGAAACGTGGAAAAGGCACCAGAATTCTGCAGAGTCTGTGGGGCAGTGGTCAGGTGCGGAGAGAGGTCAAGCTGCAATTTCTTCATCCTAGAAGCTGACAGAAAAAGTGGGGTATGGCTTTATAGAGGGAAAATTATTAATATTTGACCCAGTGAGGAAGACAATCAGAGAATCTAAGGTAATATTTCAGCAGCAATGATCTGAACGGGAATGAGTGGGTGACATTCTTGGTCAATACCACAGGAAGGGATTTGTACTACCAATGAAGACACAAAAGGATTCTTTATCTGCACAATACTTAACTTGTGGATTACTGAGAAAAGTCATACCATGGGTATGCTTTGTGAAATAACCTGCAAAATAAAAATATATTTATATCTGTGCATATGAATGGGGAAATGTCAGGGTCAAAACACTACATACTTCAACTCTTCTCTACATTATTAAAATGTCAGAGGTCTAAAAGTATGAATATACTGAAGCAAAATCTGACCAGTCTGTGTGACACTGCAATAGTTGGATGAGTTCACATTAGACCAGTTCTCTACCTGGATTCTGGACAAACCCTCAGGAATTTTGTTTGAATTTAACTCAACTTTAGCAGTTTAACTCCTCTGCACTGCTCTGCTTCATGCCCATCACTCCCCTAAAAGCATCAGAACTGTGAGGGGAGCAGATTTAAAAATAAATGGTGTAATTTGCAGCTTAGACTTTACTAATCTTTTTAAGGCTAATGTGTTCTGCACAAGAAATAATATTTAGTTGTCTGGAATGTTTTGAGCTGCTTAAAACGCCTGATTGTCATTTTGATGAATGTAAAATAAGCATAAGGCAGATAAATGTGGTCCACAGTGAATTGGCATTACAAACGGTAATACTTCCTAGCACTGCTGCTGTAGGAAATGTAGATTTTGATTAATATTTTACTTTGAAAGACATTGTTTTGCACATGGCACAGAAGAAAAGGTCTCCTCATCTGCATGAACTTCAGACAGCTGAGCTAAGCTGTGTGGCTGAGGTTTTCCTTGAAAGATGAAGGAGATCCTCCTTTTACAACCCTTTTGGGGACACAGCTTGTCCTGGGGTCACCTGGGTCTAGGACAGAGTTGCTATACTAAAAGGTGTTTCTACCACACAGGACAGCTGCCTCCCTGAGTCCCTGCAGCTCCTGTAGTTTATTTCTTCCTTATGTTTAAAACTAAAGTTTATTTCTTTGTTGTGTTTAAAACTAAAGCTTCTTCATGGCTAGTTATGATTTCAGTCAAATGTGACACAAATCCAAAATTCCTGTGTATTAATGGAATGGACTTTTGCTTGTGTCTTCTGCCAGGTTTAACAAATTTAGCATACTGACTGTACACTATTGCTGCAATATCTGGGCCTAAATAAACAACGAGAAAAATGACATCAAAAAAGACGAATACATATGGGGAAAAAACCCAACAAGAACCAGCAAAAACTCCTTCAATTCAGGTATTTTGGAAACCAGTCTGATTTGTCTCCCCCCACTGTCAGAAAGAGGTTTAGACATTACACTAAGTACATTTTGTTCATTTATAACATCCCTTCTCTTTACAATTCCACAATAGTACAACATCTAGATTGTACTTGTATCTTTGTATATCTCCCCTCCCAGCTTTAATTTATTTCCATCTTCGTTACACATATCTGAAAGCCAGCAGCAGTGTTTGGGAGTTGGCCTGGCTGCTTTTTATTATCTGGCAAAACTGGCAAAATCTGTGAGGATGTGTTTAATTCTCAAAACTACCCAATCACTTTATCTGTTGTCGAAAGAAAAGTGACAAATTTTTGGTTCTTAGGGGAAAGGAGGATTAGGAAGTAAAGATTTCCATGAAAAGCACACCATCCTCTTTCTGCACTACTAGAGTCCATGTTTATCAGGAGCTATTTATCTCTATATTTTCCCAAAGAATATTGTAACTAAAGGTTTATCGATCTCTGGAAAGGACAGGCTACTTTGCAGATTATGAAAGAAACTGCTGAACTTTTTTCCTAAAGACATCTGATGCTCAGAAGGTAAAGGATAATAAATTAGAATTCCAGACATTTTCCGCACCTGCTGCCTCTGGACTCAGTCCCAGGATCACAGCTACTGAAATCATCCCTAACAGCACGGGCTTGACAGCAATGGGGACGAGACCCACTTGTCACTCACACATCATCTCCCTCCGTAATTAGCGATTTTAAAGGATATTCCTGCAGACTGGGATCCCTATCCTGTCACCTGGTGCACAGGGCCACAGGACCAGGTCTGACAGAGCTCCACTGGCTTCAACATTTGGCTGGAAAAATCACACAGGGTGGAAATTGGGATACAGCTCCAGCTCTGCTGGGTTATGTGTGGTACACAAATATGACCCTCTAGCTTCTCCCACGGGAGAGGAAACTCTGGGAGTGCTTCTGTGTGTGTTTGTTGCCCAGACCAGCACCTGCACATCCCTCTCACTGCAGATCAAAGATGATAGAGTAGACAAATAGTCCATTCAGGTATTTTCAGGTGTGTCTCTCTATATCTTATTACCAATTCCTTGGAAAAATGTAGCTCAGATAAATGTAAGCCAAGTCTCCTTGTGGAAGAACACACTCTGAAATATATTTCTGGTGCTGATAATAAGCTAAAGAATAATTTATTTAAAAAAAATTCTCAGCAAGAACATATCCAATCTTTATCATGATATGAAAAAAACATTATGATTTCCAACTTGGTATTATTTTTATGAGTTCCATTCTTTCTTAATAGAAACTTGAATAAAAACCGGTCCGGCCAAACCTCTCTATTTTATTTCTTTTATTGTAACCATTAAATCAGCTTTCATTTCATTACTCTAATTGTGCCTGGGAGCAGCAACTGCCACCTTAAGGCACATAACCTGATTTAAAATGCTCACAGCTCATTCCACCTTAAAATATATTGCAGTACTTAGGTTCAGCACAGCAGGTCAAGCTATACAACAGCACTCTTGTGATCAGAGGACTTTTTGGCAGTTAAATCAGGAGAAAGACTGAGGCAATGTAAAAAAAAGTAACATTTCTCTTGCTTAAAAGATACACAGCAGTTGACATAACCATTTTTTATTTGTACCTTAAGTGTCTCCAGAGGATTCTTATTTAGGTAGAGATTTCTCACATAAGGAGCATTTCTTGGCACAGCACACAAACATCTAATTCACTTGGATGACTTTTACTGTGGGGATTATACATGTAAAGAGCCACCTTGCTGGGCTGTGGGGGGAAAATCCATAATGATGATGTATATGTCTGTTTGTGCTACTTGTGTGGGCCTTTCTCCCATTGTTTCTGACTGTTCTCCATCTTTATCTATTCCAGCTCTCCCTGTAAACTGCACATTTCCTCTGTTTTACCGATGGGGAAGTGAGACACACAACAATTAAACAACCACCTAACATTGCAGAGGGGTGCAAAGAGAGTTGTCATTTAAATTTAGGTCTCCTGCTTCCCAGGTGAGTGCTCCATATAAAAGGGGCTGTTGTACCCACTCCTCCTCTCCTCTTCCATTACACAGTGAACAGACTCACATTCCCATCAGCACCATTTCTGAAACACTTTCCTGAGGCTGAGGGATTCCAGCCCCTGTAAACAAGGCCATAAGTTGAATACTCTGCTTGAGGAGACCTGGGGAAGATACTCATTAGCAAGAAGTGCAATTAAAACCTGAGTCCTGCTGGAAGGTGCTATAAAGGGCCAAACCAACACTTCCAGTCTTTAACATCTCTGACAAACCCAGGAGCACATCCCACCCACCTGAAATTCCTGTCTATAATGCTCTGGAACTCAGTGCCTGCTCCCTACTGGACCAAAAGAAGCCAGGAAGGAGACAGATCCAGGAGGAGAGTCAGGATTTGTGGGGTGTGCAAGGTCCAAGGAAATTCAGTACAAACAACTAATAAATATCCACAACTTGATTGTTTGCTTTGGAGAAAGTAAGAATATTTTCCTTTGTCCTGCAGGGAACCAGGCTGATAGGAAATCTCCTTGGAAGGCACCAGCTAAGGAGCTGCTCATTTCCTGAGCTAAACAGACTCTAATTGCACCTCAAAGCAGAGGAACTGATAAAGGACCAAGCAGTCACTGGGCTGGACATAAACTGGGAATGGATCCATCCCACTTATGCTGCTGTTTTGGATATGAGAGAGCAAGAGATCCATCAGTGGATCTTGACCAAAAAACCATCCTAGCCCTACTCTGACACGTACTAGGGTGTAACATCTGTATAAGTACTTGCACAAACACATATTTATATATTTCTGGATACACACATGCCCCACCCATCTGTAAAACAGATTCTCAGGACAAGTGCTCATCTGTTCAAATATGTGTTCAAAAAAAGGCAAAATACAAATTTTAAAACTACTTCTTTCTGCAGATATTTTTAAACAACTTTTCCCCTTCAAACAGATCAGCATATTTTAAAAATTCTTCAGTTGAAGTGTCATTGATGAAATACTCCAGGCTGAGGAACTTCACTATGTGATAAGAATGACTTAGCTGGGAGTTTAGGCATCCCAAAATGACAGTTTTCAGAAAACCCTGATTCTGTTTTCATAATGTAAATGAGATGATTGAGTGGCATATGGTTATCCTGTTGTTATGACATAGCCGTGTGTATTCTCTCTGCATCAATAAAATTAAAACTTGAAAAAAAAAATCACTCATTCAAATTGGAACATGAACAAAGCACTCATTTAAACACATCATATATATAAGGTGCAGGGATATAGATATATATGCATATGCATAAGGTTGATCCTCAACCTGCTTCACAGGTAAGGACACAACAGGTCACTGGAGACCCACAGTTGTTCCATCAGCCAAACTGCAGCTCCAGGGTCAGGTCATGGGCTTCACCTTCTACTCAGAGCAGGAAGAGGCTGCCTTCCACAATATGGCATCATTTTATTTGAATTCCTCATTATCAGGAGCCTGATTCTCATCTTTTAGTCGTTGCATTGTTTTTCACAACAGTGCCAAATTTAGTGAAAACACTTGCAGTGCTTTCCCTCAAACATTATTGATCCCTCCTTCACATCCTTTGATGAATATTTAATTATTTTTACCAAGTGCAACAGCCCAGGTAATGGAGACATGAACCAGTTGCCTCCATAGGTGCTTCAGGGGCAGAGGTTCAAAAACCTGCCCCAAATTTACCCTGGCCACACGACTGCTTAATTTTGCTCTCCAGCTGTGGGATGTGGGCACATCCTCCCTCCTTTTTGGCTGTGTCTAAAGTGTGCCCAATAAATACAATTTCACCAGAGAATCTGCAGTACTAAAACCAGTGGACCATTAATTTTGAGTATCTTCCCTGGATACTTTATCTGAGCAGCTCTGGAGCAGAACACAAACATCTATCTAATCCATGAGGATTAATTTTTACCACAGAGATTACCTACCGTAAAATGTGTCATGTAAAAATCTTTGTGATGCCCTGGTGGGATCAGGGCATTGGAGACAGTGCTTGTTTTGAGAGTTGTTGGAATATAAGTGAAAAATAAAGTTACCTGAGGAGACAGATGAGCCTATGAGCACCAAGGCCATGTTGAGGCAGAACTGGCAATCACTCAGGAGCTGCCTGATGGCTCCTGTGATGCAGTAACTTTTTTGTGCACGTTGGCAGCTTCCTTCTAAACTCAACTTTGTAACCCAAGTCTCCAGCATGTTTAGAATTGCAGATGTGTGTTCTGAGAATTTGCAGTGTTTGCCAGAAAGACACTATATGATATTAGCACAGTTGGTTCTGAATTTTAAACCCAAATCTGATGTTCTATGACTCACAGCCTCAGGAAAGAATTAGATGAATATCTCAGAAGGGGAGAGACACTGCCTGAATATCTTTATAGAGGAGATATGCTGAATAATAACCATTATCTCCATATGACAAGCTACCATTCTATTTAGGATACGGTGTGCTGCTACACAAGCAGAGAATGCCACACAGATAGTCCTATCTGAATTATCTTTAATATACAGAGAGTGCCAGAAATCAATGAAAGCTGCAGCAGCACAGACCTCACTCATTGCTTTTTCCTTCAGTTCATGTCCAGGATGCCTCACTGACACCCCTGGACAGACCACTCTGAAACCCAGGCTGTCCCAGCACTTCCAGAGTTGCCGGATAAAAGCTGTCCCAGGTATCCTGCTTGTGCTGCAATCACACCTCTCATCACAGCACTGCGGAATCTCCAGTTAGGAACCATACAATGAACCAGCATTTGAAATATAGAGGGTATTTACAGCAGCCTCAAGATAGCTGGCCCTTAATTTAGATAACCAGCACTCAATTTCCACGTACACCTTTCTTGTAACGAAGTCCCTCATGGCACCAATGTGAATCTGGCCCCAAACAGATCTGAGAGGAATTTCTGTAAATAAAAATATTTAATTAATACGGTTCTGACATGCTTGGGCCATCTCATTTATTCTGATGGTTATTAAACCTAGACTGACCTTACTTTCAGGGTTTCCAGATTCCACCATGGGCTAGGATTTCTAGGATGTGCACTGGGTGTTCCTCTCTCTTCCAGGGCTCAGGAGCAGAAGAGTTGGCTTCAAGAACTTTCAGTAAACTGTCTCCAAAGAATTATCACACAGCAGTGAACAGCTTGTGGCATTGTGAGACTTGTGGTCCCGTGTAAGTCAATCTGCTCCAAGAATCCCCATCATAATTCTTCCTGAAAGGCCCAATAAATGCTCATATAAACTGATTATAAATCACAAATCCTTTAATGACTTACAAGAGGACACTGCTTTGCATGGGGAGGAGGTGCACTCTCATTTGGCTGACTTTACTGCCTAAGCAGTCTCACATCTGGAAGAGCAGGATTTATGGCACCTTCAAGCCATAATTCTGTGAGGGTAACATGGAAACAGCTCCTTTTGTTGTGCATCTCCAGGAGATGCCCACACCAAACAGCTCAAGAGTAGCTGGGTTGCTCCTCTCTGACTTCTCATGTATTTTGTGTTCCTTTTTTTACAGAGAAAACCTCATCACATCCTCAAATACCCTGAAGTTCAGCGGTAGGATGTAACAGGAAATATAAAATTTCAAATAACACATTACTTGCTATATTTAACACAATAACACTTAAAATGCCTGACAGAAATGGGATACTCACCGAGCCCTGCTGCTACAGGCACACACAGTGTAAGTTCCCTTGTTCTGGAGAGTTCACTGTTCAATAACCCAAAAGGCCAAAGATTGGAAGGGACAACGTGGGTTAAATTTTTTTGGTACGGTTTTAGGGATGGTATGGTGTTTCAGCACTGCTTACCTCTTTCTTCCTCCATCCTTTACTTTTCTTTGTCCCATTTTCTGTTTGGATTCACAGTAAACCTCTGGCTTAATCTTTGTGAATAAAAAGAAGACTACACTGGCACGTTTGCTCACTTGCCCTCCAATTTCTGATCACAATCATTGTGAGAAGAGCTGCAATAGAAATGGGTGTGTTTTAACAAATATCCAGCATTTCCAGCTCTGTACTTTTACATCCCTGGTACCATTTCTAGGCTATTCCCAGGATAGGTTTGTGTGCTAATTCTTGCAGATATGGCTTGGGAAAAAAGTCTCCGTAAATAGAATTATCCTTTAAGCATCTGTCCCTCTCCTTCCCTGCTGTGCAGCATCTTTCATTTTTCACTAGGTGCAAAAAGAACCTACTGATGATAATGTCCTTTTGCTCCTCTAGAAAAGGAAGCTCTTGAGCCCCTCCAGCAAAACATGTCCCTGTTTAACAAGGAAGTGAATAAATGCAAATTCCATGGAGCTTTGCTTAATGGGACAAGCAAGAACTTCAGTTCACCAAAGCTGAAGAAATCATGGATGCTAACTTCGAAATACTCCTTTCCTCTGAAGTTCAGCTCTACAAGGAAGCAAGGAAATAAAATCAGCTGAAAAAATATACACAGGTGGAAAAACCCACAAACTTCTCCAAATTTCAGGTATTTTTCTCCTTTATGTCCCTATGCTCTTTTAAAAAAAATATATACAGAAAGTGAGCAATGTCCAAATTTCTCTTTTCTTTTTATCTGCAATATTTCTTTTATGATGCTGAAATGTTCAGTCATTCTTCAACTCTTGCAAAGGTCCAGGATGGAAAATAGAAAACCTAAGAATTGGAAGAAATAAAGCAGCAGGGAAGGAATCCCAATACCTGAATAGCAGGAGGCAAATAAAACATGAAAGTCTTTGTTACAAACTAAATATTCTGAGATATGTATATAGATAAAGTGATTTTTAACTAAATGGCAAGAAAGACATGACTTTTCATCAAAAATTAGGCTGGTGTGGAAGGACTGAGTGGAGCAGTGCTGGTAAGTCCCAGATAAACCACAGCAAAGCCTTCATGACTCAAATACTAAACTTTGAAAAAAGCTTTTGTTTCCTCCTGTGCTGCTCACCTAAAGAGAATGATTGGCAAACATCTGCAAAGGCACTGCTCGTTCCCTTTACAGCCCTCCTCAATCTCCAGGGCTGTGATGGACCCACAAAAACAGTGACAGCTTGAATTGGACAGCTCAGCACCGACACTGCTGCGTTACAGCTTAAGAATTATCGTCCCCTGGGTTATTCAAGCTCCTTCATGAGCATCTGTGGTCTTTTTCTTCTCCTGAGAATGCAAGATTTAGGGAGAAAAGACTGGATTTTTTTTAACTACAGTTCTTCAGTACAAAGCGCCTGAAACAAGAAAGCAGCAGCAGCAGCACCTCCAAACCTCTCATTTCCTGCTGCACTCTCATACCTGAGCAGTTGTAATGAGTTCCTCTCCTGCATGTAGAGGACAACCCCAAAAACACATCCAGCACCCATGGTCTACGTGGGTGCCAAATGGTAATGTTCAAATCCTCTTTATTCCAACGTTATTCCTTGTTTGGGATGTCAGATATAATTTGGAGGCTCATGGCAGAAGTTTCAGGGCCCAGAGGGTGCAATAGAGAGCTCTCCAGAGAAGTGTGGCTTCTGGAGAAAGGGCAAAACATGAACCTAAACGTTTCTAAGGGACACAATTAGTGGTGATAAAGTGGGAACAAGGTTTAGTTAGATAGAACTAATCACTCATGATAGGGGATGAGAGCAAGGGCTGCTTTGGCAATAGAGTCACTTATTGAAAGCAAGGAGTAATAAACCTAAATATGGGCTTGATTAGGGGAAAGACTTTCAAAATTCAATGTATGGAAGTATTTAGACAGAAAATTAGAATGGGAAAAATGGCACCAAATCACTTGGAGACACACTATTAAAAAATTAGATTTTCTTCATCCATGACATACACAGGGGACTAAAGCTCCTATTTTCTGATCAATCGTGCTTTATCACAAAGACATTTATTTTCTAGTCATGAATGACTGGATTCAATTAAAATACAAGCTCACCTGTCAATTAAATTAAAATAGGAACTCTCTTGACATTCAGAAATAAGCGTTAAAAATCACCAATTACTACCAGAGGTCGCCACACTTAAAACTCTTCACACACAGGAAAAGAACGTATTTTGTTGCTGGATTACTATAAAATGTGAGTTTCTATTACCTTGTGGGGGTTAATTTAAAGAAAGAGAAAAATTACAGTCCTTTCAAAAGTCTAAGTATTTAATTTTTTTTCAATTCCAACAACAAATACTGCAATAGCAGTATGATGTAGAAATGCAAGGGTATCATAAATTATTGGGAGACTTAATAAAGTCACTTTTCATCTACACTTAAAACCTGCCAATTATTTAGTAGATTTATTTATTTAACCTGTCATTTCATCCCTTGTAGTGAAGTTTTGCTGACATCTCAGCTTCGTTTAACTTGCTTAAGTGGAACTTTGCTACCTTTAAAACATGTGTTCTTAGTTTCAGGCTCTCAGCTTATTCCACATCACTAAAAATAAAGTGAGATACCTGTGGTACTCTGAGTACAATATTTCCTTCTGACTTTGGTCTTGAAGCTGTACTAAAACAACTTTTGAATTGCCTCTGGAGGAAATAAATATTCATATTTCATCTCTCATATTTCCAAGTCAAGACCAGCCCTTCAGTCACCTCTTGTGTCCCTCAGCTGCCAAGGACCCATGCCCAGGGTGTGGTTTTCTGTGGCAGGAGCTCTTTATGCTGCTCCTGCAGAAGGAATGCTCTTGGCTCACTCTGTGGTTGTGAGAGAATTCACTTTAACATAAGCAGGGATTGCCAGGGACGTGCCAATGCAAGCTGGCCTCTCTTGGGAAATTTTACCTCTCAAACAGCATGAGGTTATTGGAACTTTACTGGGATTTCTCAACTGTCAGGAAGCAGAGCTACAGTTCCCTGGTTAATAGCAAGTGCTAACAGATACACAGCAGTCCTGGGAAGCAGAGTGGGGTTAAACTGCTCCGAGTCTGTCAGCACCAGGCTTTGGGGTTTGTGCCTTTTTTAAAAGCAGGCCACCAAAAAGGTCACTTGGCGCTCCCATCCTTTTCATTAGTTTTGCGTTTAGCAGGATTGTTCTTTATTCCTTCCCTTCTCCTGTTGATCCAGGGGGAGAGGAGGCCCAGAGGGAAGATGACAGAGAGGCTGCACTTGTCCCTTCCCTCCTGTCATTTGTGCCAGGGGTGAGTGAGTGGGAACGGAGGCAGCCTGCTCCACGCCGCGTGCTGAGAGCTGGGAACGTGGCCCCCAGCTAAAGCACAAACAATTCCTATGCATGATGAATCCTTTCAATAACGAGAGCCCTGCTAATGTGGGATCAAACCACAGTCATTAGCTCCTGGCACTGTTCTTAAAACGATATAGAAATCCAAGCAGCATCCAGCCCTGTTCCTGCCCCACACACACCGACCAGGATTTCAGCTGGCAATTCACTTTTTTCAGCAATGTGCTCGTATAATTAGGGAAAAAAAAAAAAAGTCATCTGATGGGATAAACTCCTCTAAAAGCAATAACCTGCTTAAGGAAATGATGGATCATTCTGAAATAAGGAGCTGTGGTGTGAATGTATTGATGGATGAATTGATTCTGGGAGTATTTCAAGACCTGCGGCCCTGTGTGATGGGCGATTTTCTGTGGCAGGTAACAAACTATGGAAACAAAGCCACATACTCTAGTTCTTCTCAGTTTCAGTCAACAGTGCCTTTTGAAACCGTGGCAGTCACAGAAGGAGTCACACTTACTGCAGCAAAAATGCTTTCAAACTGAGTTCAAGCTCTTTGACCGTGATCCAGAAGCTTCACATAGTCATTTAGAAGCACTTCTTGTTGCCTCAAGCCATCTTTTTCTTTAAATTCTTTTGTGTTATTATTTTTACATAGTCAGTGGTTATATTCCTATTCTAATTTATAATACTATTATTCAGTATTTGATAGAAAAAAATTTGTTATTAATATCCTGCAACGTGTAAATTATATACTCTCTTAAAATCCCTAAACAATTACTTTTCCTCAGTTTAAGCATACGTAGTATTTTATTTTTAAACAGCACTTTCTTGCAAGACTTTTTATATCTGCACTTGCTTTCAGTAACTGTGCACCCATAAGGATATTTTACATTTTATTCTTAATGGATTTTTCCATGAAAAGAAAACTAGTAATTAGTAAAGAGTTCTACTTAGATGGATGCTTCTCTATTCCCTGTGTTACTGTTGTTTAGGGAACAGTGTATGGCAAAATAGATACTACTATTTTATAAATGAGGTTCACAGAAAATTAAACTTCAGCCTGTGTTTCACATCCCCTCAGTCCCCAGGCTGTCCCCTGCCCCCTGTGTATATTTTTGGCAGTTAATTCACTCACATAATTACAACTTTCATAAATTCTCACCGTGCTGTTGGATTTGCTGCTCTGATACACTGCTAAAACTGGGGGTCTGCTCAGAGTTTGTCAAGCTGAAATGGACTCCATTTGTTACCCAATTAGGCTGTAGAAAAACGCTGGGTGATGAATTCCCTGGAAGTTCCAGCAGGACAGGGAGCAGGGGGCCAGGCTGCCCGCTCAGTCTGGAAGGAGCCCCCCAAGAGCAGCTCTGGGGCCTTTGTGGACACCATGGAATGTGCAGTTCTCACTCTGCCCCAATCAAAGGCAGCCCAATAATCAAAGCTGGCCTTCTAGACTGTGGCAAAAACCCTGCTGGCCAAATAATTCCAAAAATGCTTGATGTTTAGCTAACTGCAGAAGCATCATTAAGCTGAAAAACCAAATACTTGAAGGAGGCTCTGCTACCGATCCCCTCTGATTTAGTGTTTTAATTCAGCACAGAGCACTCTGCTGCTCAGATCTAGAAAACATCATCAGATGCTCAGATTTGGCCATCCCAGAATAAGACAGATTTCACCCTTCCAGGCCCAAACTCAACAATATAAGAGATAAAAGGTTGGTGTGATGGCCCTGATACCTTTCCCTGTTGTTCTCTGAATTCCATATAAACACAGTGCTGAAAGAAACTGTATCAAATTGAGCCAAAAAAGGGGATCAAGAGCAATAACACTTTAAAGCTGAATCAATACATGCTTATTTTGAAAACAGGTTTTTATGATGCTGCCAATGTGATCTCTTCTGGAAGAGATCAAACCTATTATGCTGATTTTCTATGCAACGTTGATTAAAAATAGAGGATTTATTTTGGAAGTAATTTTTTTAAGTTTGAAAAGAGAATGTATTTTTTTTTAAATGCCCTGNCCACCAAACAACCCACCTTAAAGGCATCACCTTAAAACGATTGCTCACCTCACTGAAAACATCTGTACTCCTTCTCCTGGGATTCTACTACAAAAACTGATCAGTACAAGAGGACTCTAACCAAGAGGAGGGAAATGCAGTGCCTCTAGAGAGCTGATTGCACATTTGTGTCTAATGACAAAGCTTATAGAGAAATATAACCACTCCTTTATTTAGGAACATCGGATCCTGTTCTGGAAAACACCTTAGCAATGACTATATGTAGCTCTCCTCTCTTGCAAGCTACCATATTTTACATGTTCCCTCTTTTAAACTAGAATTAATTTGCTATAATGTAATATGAAGATCAAAATTAGAACAATATTTTCATCTTCTCTTCAGTCAGTTTGTTTCATCTAAAAGAAAAATCACAGCTTGAGCTGTGTAAGCTGAGCCAAAGATAAATCTCAGTTTATTATGTATCAAGACTTCCTAGTAAGCCATTTGGCTGAATTAAGCTCATCCTTCCTTTTTTGTGACAACTCATGTCATGACATTAAAGGTCATGTTCCTTCCTTTCTGTCACTTTAAATTATGCCATCAATAGAAAGAAGTGATTCAACAGAGAATGTAATGAATGCTACAGAATTATTAAAATCATGCTAGGTGGCTGCTTTTCACACATTCCTGCAGCTCCTTTTAGGATTTCAGCTAACACTTCACATTCCTAACAGGAAAAACAGGTGCCTTGAATATAATAGGGAATAAGTTGAGGATGCAAGTGTGGGAAGGAGGAGGAGGAACTCAAATTCCAGTCACGCCGTGCTATAATCGTGGCAATAGCACCACGCACGCATTCATTAAGGAAACATTCAGTTACCCTCTCTGCCATCACGTTTAAAATGATTTAGCTCAACACTCTATCCCCAAAAGCATACATCTGGACTAAAATAAGAAATAAATAATTTAAAGGGATAAATGTTTGTTGAAAACATTTGCGTCTGACTCAAGTGCTTAGTTGTTACTTTTCAGTATCACTGTTTTACTTCCGTGTTGTTCTTTGGTTTTTTAAATGAGAAATTTAGGTTTCATTTTTCAAACAAAGCACCTTTCTGTTTTCCCCACCTTCTGGAAGACAGTCCCAATCTACTTGCTAGAAGATGACTTGGAATTCCCCACCGGAAACACAAATTGAAGGAGTAATCCAGCTGTACCCACACCATTTATGTTAATAGTTGTGAAAAACCAACCTGGAGAATTAACTGCCACACAGCAGCAGAATGTGTGTGCTCCCCTTGTCTGAGAAAGCAGCAAGAATGCTGGGAGAAAGAGATAGAACCATATTTTTGTAATGTGGCTGCAGATTGAGATATGGCTCTTTTCCACAGGTTTAATTAGTATGGAGCCAGAGATTCCCATTTTGTAATTTCTCTTCCTTAATTGATTCATAGTTCTATTTTTGAGTTAAAATTCTGCATCCAGCTATACACATTACACGTCCCAGGAAGCAGAAACAAAGTCATTTGAAGAACAGCTGAGCAGCTCATTGAGACATGGACAGAGGTGACTAAAGGGTTTGTTGTTTAAATAATGTGAAATACACAGAACAAGGCTGTGGGGAGTAGGAATATCAAGGGAGAAAAACCTTTCAGTAGCACTGGAGTTGGAAAGGCCAGGGGAAAAAACTGACTGAAGAGCACAGCAGTGAAAAGAGGAATGAGAGGAAGGGAAGGGGGAAGAGAGGACTGAAGCAGCAGGACACTGAATAAAGGCTGCCCCAGTGATCTGCAAAAAATAAAACTTCACACAGACATAACCCCTGGAGCCCTCCCTGGCGAAGGGACTCAGCTCACACCTTCCAAGTGAGGGAGGTCTGGTGGCCCTTCTTGTCTCTCCCACCTGGAACTACATTTTTTTTGCCCCTGCAGCTTCCAGCAAGATTCCTACCATGTGCTGAGATGCTTCTTTTAACCTTCCCTTTTTACTCAGGAAGGATCTCTCCACCTCGCGTTTCCTCTCCTCCGGGAGCGATGTTGGGAACGGACACATTCAGTACTGAGAGCCTCTCACTGCAACCTCTGCTGCTGAATATGAGAAGGAAAAACCAGCACAAGAAGCCTTCTCTCTGACTTTTAGCAAATTTCCACCATTTTAACCCTAATGCCAACCCTAACCTTTTCCCCTCCCAGTATTTCTGAGGAAACACGGTTTGCCTCAGACAAAGAACAAGACAAGACAATTTTACTGTGTTCATTCTAAGCTGTGTTCTTGAATATCTCTGAGCATCCAACTTTAAATCCAATTGTTTGAAGGACAAATTGAAATAGCTCTATAGGAATGATGTTTCATAATGAAATATGAATATTCTAAAATACTATTAGAGAGAGAATGCTTTATTTTTTTCTTGATGAAAGAAGTAGATAGAATATTTCTCAAATGTAATTCGAAATTTCATTGGTTTTCAGTCAGAATATTCCAGCAACTTCTAGTCTTGTTTAGCACATTCCTTAGTTTTTTTGTCACTCTGATCTTCTCAAAACGACGCGGTCAGATCATTGTGGACTGCTGTGTTTGGTTTCCTCCCACACAGACATTTTTCTGCCTAGGAAGCAATGGCTATTAAACTGCCTGTTGTCTTTCTACCCAGTAATTACAGGCAACATCACTTCTGATATTTAGAAGCAAACAAAGGACAAGGACCTTCTTTGTCTCCCAGTCCTCACCTCCAGAAAAACCAAGACAGATCCTACAAACTCTTTAGTGCATAAGTCCATTCAGGCAAATCTTCTTAATGAAGTCAGTATTTCAATTATAAAGCCAGCAACCACTCACATGTAAAGTTCTACAGCACTAAACCCAGTAAAAAATGACAATGATGCAGAAACATCAAGCTGTATGTATTATAGGCTCAGGTCTCAAAATATTTGGATTTCATTATCTCAGCGACGAGGCTTCCACTGCATGCTAATCATTCATTAATGCACCTCTCCTCAGAGAGAGGACCAAGGCAAACATGTTCCTTTTAATTTGATTTTGAAGGAACATATATAATATATGTGAACTACACATAGTTTTGGACCTCAAGAAATAATCAGCAGTAGCTCATTGGGCCATCGTATTCTGCAGGGAATCTTACACAACGAAGAGAAAAAAACTCTGAATAATTTACACTAAAATCTGCTTGATTTACAACCTTCTGTTCCATCTCTGTGGGAGACAGCCACGGCAATGAATCCTCACAGTAAATCTACATTTAACAAAAGAAGTTCCTGAGCTCCAAAGACTGGCCAGTGCAACTTAAATAACCCTGACAAGGAGATAACTAAATCCCAGAGACTTCAAGAAAGAACAGAGAGAGCTGTTCCATTATCTGATTTAAACTACAGCCCAGCTCTGTCTGAGTCACCACGAGGCCGTAATGGATCTGACCCTCTTGTGTCAGGCAAATGCAGAACAAAGACTCCCAGGCCAAGGATCTTGCAGTGAAAGCACAAAAAAAAAAAAAAAAAAAGGGAAAAGACGGATCAAAACGAACACTGGAATCCAAGGAAAAAGGAAACAAAAGCACAGCATTAGCAAGGGCTGCAGCAAGCCCTGCCAGTGCTAAATTTCTTGCAGCAGAGGGTTTGAAGGAGCACAGAGGAGGAGAGGAGCACTTCTGAGATATTTCCAAGGAGCCTCTGGCAAGCACAGCAGCACAGGGGAGAGCACAGCCAGGCTGCCCAACGCCTCACTCTGAGCTGGGCAATGCTGGTATCACCCACCACTCTTTGAAACACCACATTTGAACATTTCCACCAGCTCTGGAGGCCAACACTTGGACTCTTACAGAGGCAAAAATGCCCCTGAACAAGCAAAGTGTTTGCCAGAAGATAGCACGAGTAAAGGCTGAGCAACACCCTCAGGTGGTGCAGCCTAACTTTTAGAAAAGGTTCCTTTTTAAGAAAACTGGGGACTTTTAATGAAAATTTGGTGCTGTTGGGGAAAAAAAAAACCAAACACGGTTTAGGTTCTTAGAATCCTACTTCTTAACAGGAGATTGATTCTTGAATATTCATTATCTTCCTGAATTGGAATGAGTGTTGGAAAATGAAAAATCAGGAGATGGCAGGAACAGGGAAAACAGCCAGACTTCCTCTGTGTGAAGCATATGTGGTAGTTTTGTTGAAAAATAAGGAGGGAGAAGTTCTTCAAATTGCAGCCCATAGGTGACTGTTTGCACAAACAAAACTCACACCGAGATCCTCCTTCCCTGCAGCCTACCCTTTGAGATCAGCTCAGGCATTCATTACATAAACTACCCTGCTGCTGACAACGGGGCACAGAGCTCATCCCACAGCTGGGAAGGCAGGAATTTGGCCTTGGGGAAGCTTCTGAGTGCGGTGGGCTATTGATGCTGGTTACTAATGGATGCACAGAGCAGTTACTGACGCTGCACGAGGGTCAGGTGGAGACGCTGCTGATTCTGGGCATGAACAATGCAGACAGTGGCCATGAACACGGCACAAGTGTTTGTGATCCCTGAAGAGGCAGCTTTGGAAGGAGTTCTACAGCCTGGGAGAGGGGAAAGGTTGTCCCTTCCAAGGCTCCAAATGCAGGTGCTGGGGTTTTTTTAACCCTAATCTGCAAATCAAATTCTTAAGGATCAGGTGCCAAGGCTCAGCTTTGGAAAGGATGTTTATTAAAGGATCTTCTTCAAACTAAAGGTGTAACAGATAAAAATAAAGGGAGCTGTTGAAGGGAAAGAATGCAGATGTGGTGCTGATGAGGATGCTGAGGACCAGAGGTGTAGGAATGACTCTGCTCAGAACATTTGGCTTGTGAAAGGTTTCAATGGCCGAGTTCAGTAAACTCTTTTTCTCAAGGTACAGAACTTTATCAGAATTGTAGGCCCACAGGACTAGAGGCATTCAGATGTGACTTTCCCATAAAAAACCCCCAAACCACTCAGAGGTATTCCATAATTTTGTACTGCTGTTATACTTTAAGATATTTATGAGAGAGAGAATATTGGCATTCTGTATTTCTTATGAAATTAATTGTTTTATGCAGTATTATTATTATTCTGATTGGAGGACTGAGTTCTGGAATAGCCTCTCTCCCTTCCTTGGGCGTTCTGATTATCTGCAGGAAAAAAGGACATGGGTGTTTTAAAGGAGATATGTTTAGGTTCCACTAAAATACCATGACAACCTTCAGAATTATTCACTTTCAAAGCTATTCCAGAATAATCTGTAAAGTAACATCAAATATTTCATACCATTATGGCAGAAAATGAAAAGTGTTCCATTTCATGCTTAATTTATTTTGTAATTATAAATCTGTTGGTAAACAGTACCATAATAGGCTTTGCTTTGTGTCTGCTTTATGCTTCTGAACTCTTAGAGTTTTAATATGTTTTCAATACAAAAAACATGATAATAACTGCTCCTGGAAATGACTGGCTGGATGAGTTCATCCCTAAGTAAATTCTAGCATTAATCACATACACTTGCTAGTAAGGGACATTAAAAAAATAGATGGAAAAGAGTCTGGCAATTTTTAAACATCAGAATAATAGCGGCAATAATTTATAACTGGAACAGTTGAATATTAATTCTACCATAACAATAGTCTTTTCAGAAAAAAACAGCAAGACAATTTTTAATTAAAACCACTTTTTGTATAAAAATGTTAAGCTAACGCATGGGTGACATCTCACAAAGCCACAGTCTCATATTTTACTTACTCCCTCTGCTGTACTCCTGAAAGTGAGAGTTTTGGCTTTCTCCTGACACGAGTGAGTGCTTTGGCTTTCTGTGGCTCTTTTTGAAGCTTCACAATCACTTAAGAGAGTGGGGGTAGGTATTTAAACAATTATATTACCAAAATTCTAGCGTGTTAATTCATTATCAGCCAGCCTTTCCTGCATTCTGGG
Organism: Ptilonorhynchus violaceus; assembly: GCA_013397565.1. Classification (NCBI taxonomy): domain Eukaryota; kingdom Metazoa; phylum Chordata; class Aves; order Passeriformes; family Ptilonorhynchidae; genus Ptilonorhynchus; species Ptilonorhynchus violaceus. Next base: position 617,076 of record VZRJ01008656.1, on the reverse strand, counting down.
AGGAACACCTTTCCTTTTGCTTCTTTGTGGCAGCACATTCTCCTCCCTAAACCAGGATAAAGCACTGTCTGTACAACCATCCATAAGTCAATTGTCAAAAGAGCCTTCCTATTTGGATGTGCAAAATCCGTGTGTAATTAGAAACATATTTTGAAAATAATCTCTCTTCCATGAGTCTGTGCTTGTGTCTGTATTCAGCCTTCATTGCTGAAAGTATCATCACGTTCTCGACTATTTGTAGCACACCCTGAGTAATTTCACATTTGCCAAGCTGTTAACAGCTTCACCCCCAGCTCCCACGAGAGCTGTGGATTTGCAGAGCACATGGATATTGGAACATCCAAAGCAGCAGAAACAAGCACAAATATTTGCAAGGCTCTCAGGAAGCGTCCCCGGTTGGGTGAGAAGCATTAGGAAAAGCTGGGATTGCACAGGAGATGAGAGGTTCAGCTCACACGGCCCTACACACAATCTCACCCAGGTTGGTGTTTCAGCTCAGGTCAATGGGAAAGTTCAAGCAGTCAGCTCCTTCCTGCCATTGAATAATTGATCAGCACAACTGCACTGCACACTCCAAGGCTCTTCCGTCGCTGTGCCCTGAGTGGGAAAGGAAAGTCTGCCAGGCTGTGTTGAGCAGAGCTGCTCCCCTTTCCGAGGGAGTGGCTGTGCTGGGAATACAGATTTAAAGGCCAGTCCAGGCAGGTGTTTATGCAGCGAGCACTGTGGCAATTTCTCTCTGAAATCTGTCAAAACTGCATAATCTTGTGCTTTTAGGAAGGGAGATGGCAAGTTAGTGGTCACTCCAATAAATCAAAACACCCCCTGCACAGAGCGACTCTACCTGCAGGAGGGAATTCCCTTACAGCCTGTCTCTCCCAGCAAAGTCGCTCCTAAGAAACAATCAGGCAGTGACTGCAGGATTTAATAGTGCAGTATATATTTAAAATAGTGTGTAATAACAAAAAGAGAGCATACAGGTACATAGATAGAGAAACTGAAGTCAAAATTCAAGTGAGATCTTAAGGTGGTTTTTACATAAACACATTGCCCACAAGTTTAAAAAAAAAAAGTCTTACAAATATCTTCCCTGATTTTTAACAGATTATTTTATAGAAAATAATTTAACAAGTAATTTTTCCAGGTTTACTTCTTTCTATATTTACTGGAGGGATAAATACCTTTATTTTATATTGATACCTTTCTATATGCAAACATCTGGTTTATTTATCAAATTCCAGTTTATATCCCCTACCTTTTGTCAAGATTTAAAACTGATTAAGATAAAGCTTTAGTTCTCATTTAGTTTCTTGGAGGCATTTAAAAACCTTTTGATGTCAGGACTATGAAAACTGTATTCTGTTGTATTTTAAACTAACTTCTGTTACCCAGACTAAGAAAAGAATTAGCTACTTAAAAGATTAAAATTCCAATTTAAACTTGTGCAGTGTGGTAAAAGACTGAAATTTGAGAACTTAATTATTAATCTAGGATGCAATTAAATTATTTTCATTTATACAGTTTACCAATATATTACATTCATCAAATTATCTCATTTATAACAACAGAAATAAAAAGCGAAATTGCATAATTGCAAACATTATTCATGAGCACAGCGTTGTATGAAGTAATCCCAACATTTTCGTTTAACTCAACGTGACAGTTCAAAAATTTTCATCATTACCTCCAGAAATTTTCCTTATCAAAAAGTGATTACCCATTATTCATAATTTACTGTTCACCTGAAAATAAAAGAAGCCCCAAAAGCAAGGCAGAGGCTCTAAGGAATTGATTATGAAAGCAAGAGTAGAACGGAAAAAGGGAAAGGTTTGGAAATCATAATGGGCAAGTCAGTGTTGAAAGTCAGTGACAGAGGAGCTACTCTTTTCTTTGCCCTTTAATGCCATCCTTCCCTGAACTGCAGACAGGGCAGGTCTCAAATCTGTTGATGGAATTATCTGTCTATAGAGATAACAAACACATTCAGCACTTCTGCCTATATGTATTTATCTGCACGGGTATGTACAAACAAAAGCAATTAAAGGCAAAAGGGTGTCTTGCTGGGTAATTTCTTTGCAACAAATTATTCCACTAACTTCATGGAAAGTTATTAGTGATTCTAATTTATGTATTAATAAAATATGCAAAGAACACACATGCTATCTCTGTGTTTGCTCAGTACACAGGGATCCTGGTAACAGCTTTTACTTTTGTCATTTCTTTCTTTCCTTTTTTCTCTCCATAAGAAGAGATTTCATTCCAAAAATCTTTGTGGAACTATCACTACACTATAAAAAAAAAAGCATTAAAAAGAATTTAAAAATCTTTCTATAGAGCTATAAGGGAAATTTATTGGTATATTGAAAATTGTATTTTAAAAAAAAAAGGTACCAAACCTCTGTGAGGTGAAAATTCTGGGAATTATTCCAAGGACAAAAAAATTTAAAAAATATGGAACCAAGAGTTAGCCCTGTCCACTTGTAAAAATGTTTGGATCAGTACACCAAAAACCTATTGTGACTTAAAAAATTCTGGGATTTCTAGACTGTACGTGTGGCTTTCCAAGAGCTGCAATCTTGACCCCTCAGAGAGGACTTTACCAAACTGAAACACCACGTTCAGGTGCGCAGGAATCTTGATGCCAAAGCTGCTCATTAAAACAAAATGTGAATTGTATTTCACGTGTCTTCAGGCAACACAACCCCCCCAAATTGTACCTGACCCCAGGTCTGGTTGGGCAGAATGTACACAGGACTTCAATTGGATTGATTGAGAAAGGCTCTAAGTTTATTTTCCCTGTATCATCCAAGTAGAAGGTCATTTAAAAATCCTTTAGGCTGTGCATTTTAAATGATTTTGTCATGAGAAATTAATTTACAGGCTTATGGACTTTGCAGAAATGATAGATTTCTAAAGACTTTTTGAGCAGTGAATAATGAACTTTGCCAGCCTCTTCAACACTGACTGATTTAGTTTCCTGAATAAGTGAGGCAAGTGTTGGTCTTATCTCTATACTGAGGTCAAACGATTTCTGATTGGAAGCAGCAAGAATAAAAGACAAAAATTTTCACCTTCTCACACATCAGACCTCAGCACAAGACCACATCACCCTCACTTGTACAGCAGCACAGTTCTGAACCTCTTGAGCAGTAATTCTTGAGAATTATAAACTGGAGACCTTGGCTAAAATTCAACAATGCAAGTCAAGAATTTTATTTCCCCTCCACACTGAAAAAAAATTATGTTTGACATCTAAAGGGTGCTAATTTTCTTCCTATTTTGAAGCAATCCCAGAATCAAGTTTGCAATTTTTGAAATAAAATCTCATCTTTATCACTGAAGACTTTGTATCTAAATGCTATAACGACTATCATTTGGGAATACTTTTTTTCATTTCATCTTAATATTTCCTTCATTAAATCCTCTGCATCAATGCAAAGCAAATAAAAGATAATTTCTCTCTGACATAGAAAGTTGCTTTAGAGAATTTGACAGTCACTACATCTGTGGCATCATCTTAAGCTTGGTTATGGGGCAAAATCTGGACAGCTTTGATTTTTTATGGGTGTTACCCTAAATCCAAAATCAGCAGCCAGCACAATCAAGGCTAACATGTGTATAAACACATATGTGTTTATATACTCCTAAAAATTTTGCTCAGTTTCCACTTTACAGCTCTAAATGTCACCTGTTCCCAGCAGTCCCACTCCAGCCACGTTGCCCCCTGCCATTATGCATTCTAAATTCCATGATTCTTTAGAATACATGAATTTATAGCCTCACTTTTGTCCCCGACCCAGCTACACGTTGATGAATGAGATCTCAGACTAGATAGGTAAATAGAAAGAGGGTGAAGGATGGAAGCTTGCAATGTATAATTTATTATAAGCGCCACAAAATACCAGCGCTGAGAGAAAACAAATTATTGGCTCCTCATGCAGTGACCATGAGAAGGTGATAAATATTTCACTGTATAGTACTCATCAGACATTTGAATAGCTCATCTGTCCTATTTATGCCAGCTAAAATGAATTCAACCTATCAGAGGCAAATGTATTTTTAATGTTTCTCTACCTTCTGTGGAAGGGGCAGCTAAAAAGTCCCTCTTCCCCAAGAACCACATTATTCATTTGATTGCATACTGTAAACTGTTTGTTCTTGAAGAGGCTTTTCTTGTTAAAGCCAGTCCTTTACATCTTCCAGAAATTTCATGTCCAATGTTCATTCCACTTTCTAGGAAGCAGAAGTTACCACAGCTGTTTTCCAAGCTGTGAGAATGTGGACTTTTCATGGGAAAACATTTCTCTCATTCTAAACTTTACAAACATTTGGAACATCTATGGGCTCTGCTTCCTTCAGAAAAGAAAAACCAAGCTGGATAACTCCAAGTGGCCTTTTGTAAGGAACACAATATTGTAAAATCAGCCTGAATTAAAAAGGCTCATTTCAGTTGAATTTGTAGGTGTTTCCTCTCAAGGCTGTGCACGTTTGCTTTCCAACTGAGAACAGAACTTTCAGAGATGGTGAGGAACTCCAAGAGGGACATGAGGTTACAAGAACCTGCTACAAATCACTCACAAGAATGAGTAATCAGAAGTTCTTGTTACCAAGCCTCAGTCAACCTCCTTGGAATATGGCAAATGCTGTCAACATTCCCTTTATGTTGTCCTTGCTGTTCCTGACTCCAGTACTATCAACTATTACAAGCAAAAAAACAAGTCCAAGAAATTTGCAATTCCTGGTTCTAGGTCTCAATTTACTTTCCAGAATTCACTCTTCTTGCAATCATTCAGGCTGGGAGCCATACTGCTCCTAATCGTAAATAAAACCTTGGAGTTTACAGGGGCTTCAGGTGCTCCTCTAAACCAAAAATCAGGACTGAAGAATTCAAAAGACATTTATGTAAATTCTCTGCTGATCCTTTGGAACTTCTTGTATCAGGAATCATCCAGGATCAGGCGTTATTAACTGCAGTTAGTTAGTGTTGACTTCTAACCCTAAACTTTCCAGAATTATAGGAATCATCCAGAAATAAAGAATGGTAAATTCAACTCTACTTGTGCCAAACCTCTGCTTACATATTTGGATCTTGTTGAATACCTCACTTATTTGGACATACAGCTTCTGCTTTTCCTCTGTCTTCATCCTGGCCTTTCAAAGTCACTTCTCACTAAAACTTTCCTCACACTGCCCGCGCTGAGCTTCCACAGGCAGTTCTTCTCCTGGCTTTATCCCTGGAGACGGAATGGGCAGGAAAGCGCGAAGAACGGAGAGCCCTGAAAATGCGACTACCAACAGCTACTGAAGGCTCAGCTTTTGGGTTCAGAAATGTGGAATTCCTTTCATTTCTATACATCTCTGCCATCCTTTGACTTGCACCACTCGTAACCATCCCTCTGTTGCCACGGTGTGCGTGGAGCTCTCAGTGGTGAGCGGGCTCGGTGTGAGTGCTCTGACAATGACACGGAACACAGATGGCCACTGCAAATATTCCCACTCCCTCCCTGTGTCCTTGTGCACTCCATGGAGTCTGGGAAACGTCTCTTACTCCACCCATTTAATATTGACCGCCACAAAAGCGGTTGGAGCAGCAATAACAAGATGGAGCACAAAGAGTTTCAGAAATCGCTGCCTGCCGGTAATAAAAACATACACGAGCTCCTACATCAGAGACAGGGTCCTAGAAGGGGTATTGAAATGAAAAAAAAAAAAAAATAGGGAAAATATGCTTTGATAACAAACACTTCCTTAGGTGGAGCAAACTCAGAGAATCAACAGTAACCTGTGGCTGCTTGTAGGAGTTCAGTTCTCTGGTCCTTTTTTGATAAAACCACCATTAACACAATGAGTAGCATGAAAAAAAGGGGGAAAAATGGCATTTTGCCAAGAATCATCAGCTGCTAAATGAGCTGATTCATCAAAATATAGCAGAGAATACTTCATCCTTTCACACTGCCCAAATCCCAGTGAAATATCCCGTCTTCCTGAGGTTTTCAAAAACATTCTGCCTTAGATATATGTGGAAAAATGTTCCTCTGGTGGAGGCAGAGTATTTTGGACACCAGTAAGCAAAATATGTCTATCAAGCCCAAAGGATAAGGTTAGAAAACAATTCTTGTTAACCAAACAACTTTGAGGTGTCAAAATATCCTTGTGGGTGGCCAAATATTTAAATCTCAGAACAGCTTAATTTCAAAAAAGCAGCTTTTATCTGAAAGCCAATTTCATGCAAAAAAAAAAAAAAAGGTATGAAACAGAATTTTTGTCTTAGCATTTTGGGTTTGAGCACTCTGGTTCTGCTCCTCTGAGTGCTCCAATGGATCCCAACGTTAACACTGTTTCCTCTTTTTCCATGCTGTATTTTGGGGATGAGAGAAGAGTATTCTAATGCAGCATTTATTGTTATGTGAAACTACATCAAGATTGGACCAACAGTGTCTCTACAATCTATCCAAATTATTTAATTCTTGTCTCTGATTGACAACAGGGAGAGGCAAACAGTCTGAGGTGTTTTTAATATGCAAACCAGAGACATTATTTCCACTACTTGTAGTAGAATTTATGATAGACACAAATGTTTTTGAAAGTTATTTTCCTTAAAGGAATGATTTTGCTTCTGATACCCCACTGTTTTGCATTTAGTAGCAAGTGATTTATGAAGGGAATCAGTTAAATATTAGAAGTTCTGGGTTTTTATAGTTCATTTTTTCTCAACAATTCCATATATGCTTTTGCTCTGTTATGAATTCTGAGCTCTGTATTCAGTAATCACTCTTTCTAACAACCTAAATATGTACTGTATTATTTCTGAATTAGAGAGCAATTTATTTAGGAATTCCAGAAAATTACTTTTCTTCTTGGTAATATTTTGCAATCTATCCATTTTGTCTTTTATCTGAGATTGCCTCTATGGAACATGAGCCTTAAGAGATATTTCATACAGATGTGGATTGCAGGATTTAAATACAAAGTTTCAAAGAAAAAACAGGACTTTGCACAGGTCTGCTGTTATACGAATATATCTCTATAATGAGGTTCCTACAGCCACACAAGCCTGGATCTGCCAATCAGTTCCAAGTTCCTACACCAGTATGAAGCAGGATTGCCCCAGCATCCTCCTAAACTTCTTTCAGAAATTTCCACACTGAAATATATTTTTCCTATGAATTGGATGAATTGGTCCCACCTGACCCTAAAATATTCATTCAGTTGGACTTTGTGAAATGTGTTCCTCACATATTGAAGTTAAATGAGCATTAAAGGTTTGGTTCAAGACTTGCACATCCATTGGAGGCACCTGGTGCAGAAGTTTAAATAAAATGTGGCCACAAAAAGAAAATTCACATTGCACAACAAGAAACACTTGGCAAACTGCATGATCCACAGCAGCTAAAGGAACATATTTGTGCTACACATTTAATGTGCTAATGTGCAGCAGAGTAAGTAATTAACACTTAGAGTTGAGATATGATTTAGCACTTCTTTTTCATGTGTAACCCAGGTGCCAAAAAGGCCACTTGAGTTTCTGCTGCCTTCTCCTATCTCACCCTAGTGAACACTGCATGCAGTGGGAAAGAAAACAAAGGCTTTTGTATGTCCTCATTAATAAATAAGGTGAATTTTAGAATTTCAAGGGTCTGGGCCACAACCTAAGAGGGCTTTCCTAACCTGGCAGGAAGGTTAACTTCATCTTTTGCCTCTGTGCCAAACTATTTTATAAAACAGTTTATATAAAAAACACAGAAATGCAACATATGCAGAAACCAACCCACTGGAAGGAGGAAAGACTTGTATCCAGCTGGTCTTGTGCTAAAAACAAACCCACCCGACAGTCAGAAGCACTATTTCCATCCTGGCTGGCAGCCACACCAGTACCCTTCCCAAAGCTCCTCTCCCTCGTCACGTCCCATCCACTGGCTCAAAGCTGGTTTTGCACAACTCCTCAACCCTTCCCTTCCATAGGGAGACTCCACAATTTGCCTCTAACACCAGCTCCCAGCTCTCCTGGGGTCTTCTAGGAGCCTGCAGAGACAGGACAAAGCTTTTTGTCTCTCTTTTGACTCAAGTTTCAGGATGTGCTGGGCCAGAGATTGTTAACTTTAAATTTTTTTTCACATAAAACTTCCTGTGGGCACAGGCTGGCAAATGACTATGGATCTAATATATTGAGAATTTATTATTGACAACTTATTATTGACAACTCATTTACAATTCAGCAATGGGAAAGTGTTGATTGTAGAGCTGGAGTAACAACTTCAGCAGTAATACAAATGACAGGCCCAACTCAATGATGGTCCAAATCATGGAAACACGTGCATCAAATTCACATCCAGCAGGGAAACAGGATGAAGGCACATTCCCACACACTGGGGAAGAGGACAGACCAACCATCAGAAAAGTGCAAAAACCAAGATGCCCTGAGTTAGATTCCCTCTGGATAAGAGAATCTAGGTCATCAAACCCACATCATGAATATTATCCTCATCTCAAGTAACTCAAGGGGTAAAGTTTTCTTACCTAGAAGTACCCATTTAATAGGGAAAGTTTCCTCTCTGCCTTGAGGTGCTGCAAAGGCCTGACACATCCTTAAAGACTCGTGTGCATAAACTGTTCTGGAACCGGTTTTTAAAAATTTGTAAACAAGTTACAAACCACATTTACCAAAAAAATCTGGCCTATGACTCCTGTGTGTGTTTTTGGAGTCAAAGCTTTTTGCAGGCTCCTCAGTGACATTTAATTAGAAGTCTGGGTAGCACATTCAACCTCATGTCAGCAAAATACCTTGGGTAAACAGCAGCAAGCAAACTTCAATGGGTTTATTTACCACACAGTTAATAACTCGGGTGAACTATTTATCTTGGGTCTAATATTTATTTTGGCAGAAAACTTGGTACACATCCTTTATTCTTTTTGACTCTCATATGTACGGAAATTTTAGAAATATCCATTGACAAATAGCAAAGTTCAGAACCTTTTCCTGAAAATAAACACTGCTCTATTGCTTTTGTATCAAAATGTTACAAAGCACTGAATTCACTCAACAGAAAACAGAAGGTTCTGCTGCTGTCTTGTACTCGCATCCTTCACTCCTTTTAAACACACAGAAAGGCTCTCAAGAGAACATGCACCACACTGAATTGCTTTATTTTCAATAAAATCCAGCAGTGGTACTATAGTAACCATCTTCGCCATGATTAATGTAGGAAACATTTGGAAAACATGTTATTATTATTCTAAATTACATTTGCTTGAGTTAATTTTCATGCGTGGTTACTAAAATATAAAGAGTTCTGAATTGCTAATTGCAACATTCATCCTTCTGAGGTAAGATGAGATCTGAAGTACATTTTGCTGAGAGGTTTTTAGTTTGAGAATCTGCAAACTAAAGAAAAGGGTGCAACATATTGTAAAAGTCAATCTCCAGGCTATCAAACCAAAAGATTATAGTGCCAATGACATCCTTAATTAAAGATTTCTGTTAAACCTCAAGACCATAATGTACTTCCAGCTTAAGGCTGTGACAGAAAACTCTTTTATTCTGCACCTATATGCTGTTTTTCCTCTTATCACTGTTGCTGAGTGTTAAATCCTCTCTTGTCCTACAACAGCATTATCTGTTTCCCAGGAGAGGTAACGCCCTTCCTTGAAAAGGTGTGATGGATTAAGATGCACTGGGATTATTAATCACAACACAGAGGGACCTGGGCAGTGCTTCTCCCTGGAGATTCTGCAGATTGTTCTAATGACACCTTTGGAATTCCTTATCCTCAGCCCAGGCAGTCCCCAGTAAATGGATGTTTTGCACATAAGCAGGTCCTGGTTTGTTTCATAAACAGAAAAGCACATTTGCTCCAGTTTTTCTTAGCAATAGCCAGACTAAGTAGCCAGAAGAAATAACCTCCCTGTTTGTAATCAGCTACAGCACAATTACACTTTCTGTGCAAAGATTAAAGTTCAAAAGAATTGAGAGATGCTCAACTCCCGTAAAAAAATAGATGTTGCATCTCAATTTGGCATTGCTGCACGGAATTTCCTTTCAATAGCAGTCAATTCATTTTGTATTTGGTCCATAATTGTCCTAAAATCCTAAATATCAGCACCACAAACCCAAAGTGCAGCGTCAATCACCATTGATTTTTGATAACTACCACTAGCACCATTTTGAAATGTATCTACAGAAAATAATCAATAATTCATTTTATATTCTGAAATGCTTAAGTGGGACATTAATCAGTAAATCAGGAAAAAATTATATTTAACCCTAAAAGTGAATCAGTTGCTGCGAATAGTTCCCTGTGGTTACAACTCTGCTTTTGCAAACTTGCAGTCTGATTATTCCATGCTTCAACACCCCAAAGGCAACCATGCATTTTTCAAAAGTTATTGGATCGTAATCAGTGCTTTCAACAAGACTTCCAGACAAAGCCTACCCAATGCCTTATTTATTAATAATGGCACATGCTTTGATTCATATTGTATGCACTCAGCCCAGAACCGGCCTGTCTCTGGTGGAAAGCAAGCTCCCTCATTTAGCGGATAAAGATGTTTCACCTTCAGCCCACACAGAGCTGCTGAGAAGTCAAAGCAAAGCCGTGGGCTTGGCCCGGTGGGGAAACAACAGATGCATCATGAAAAGGGAAAGCTGGGAACAGGGAGAAGGCATGGATTGCACAGAAATGTGCGGAGCTGCCACGTGCACCGTGGCAGCAGCGCTGGACCCAGGCAATGCTCGTTCCTTTTGCCTCTTGTCTCTGCCTCTCGAATTCAGGGAGCAACTATTCCATAGGAATCCGCTGTTCTCTCCAATAAATTGTTCCTCTTCCTCCTTCTGGTTTTCCTCTGTGGTTGGAGAAATAAGGAGGTTCACCATCACCTCCTCTATCTGCTCTAATTTCACCAGCCAAGATCTTCCTGGTCCGTGCTTTCCACAGCCGAGAGTTCATTTATTTCCCTTTTTGCCGCTTCAGGCTTTCATCTACGCTCAGAGATTATTCCTCCATAAACTGCAGTGAGACTTTAGCTGGCGAAAAAGAGGATTTAAGGATCACAAGGAAACTGAAAGTCACGTTTTTCTTTTTGAAAAGTGGATTGGTCATTTTGCCTGCTTGAGAAACCACTCAGAAATAATGAATAGATTCTCGCAGTTTTAGGAGAAACCTTAAAATTATTTCAAAAGCAAGTAAGAGTGTTATAAGAGCACAAAAAGAAGTTAAAAAAAGCCCAAACAAATTTAAATATACACTACTGGCATCCACTTCAAGGCACCTAACTTTTTGAAAACTCTTTTATTCTTAATACCTACTACTGATTCCTTTTTAGGTTGAAACCCTCTGTACCCTCGAAAAATTTTTCTTCAAATCTCAATTTATAAAGTATGGCAGCACAAAGACATTTGAGAAAAGCTCGAAGGTATCTTACCCTGCCTAAAAATATTTTTTACTACGAAAAAAAATAAATCAACAAACCAAAAAAACCAAAGAAACAAACGAAAAGGAAGGGAAAACCCAAGGTTCTATGTTTATTGCAGAATTGGCCATATTTTTGCTGGGCTGAATTCATGCATCCCCATGAAGTGTGAGCAGTTACCATGAGATCAGGGATGAGAGTGAAGCACATGCTGTACAGAGAAGTTAACTTTAGAAGACTTTAGGTCTTATCTGGGAGCCAAGTGGCTGCCCACGACTGGGGAACATGATCCAGTCAAACCAGAGATCAGTTTTGGCACTAACATGCTGAGACTCCAATTGAAAGAATATCAGTCCTAGGAGATATTCAAACTTGATGGTCAAGGCCCTGCTCGGCCTGCTCTAAGCTGGTCCTGCTCCAAGTGGGGTCTCAGCCAGGTGACCTCCAGAGGTTCCTTCCAGTCAATTATAATAGGATTTTATTTTAAGGTTTATTTTAAGGTTTATAAAGCCAACAGCTTTCAGAACAGCCCTCTAATCAGGATAAAAACTTCACTGCACCAAGACAGTGACGCAGTAAAGAGACTTCACTTGACAACACCATCGACGGCAAAGAGCAAGACTAAACACCCAAGTTCTCTTCCTTTCTTGTGGTCCTAAAAAAAGATGTTTAAAAACCAATTCCAGAACAGCAGACAATATCCAACAGACATTCCCTGCACTGCCATCTGGCCTAAATTTCTTTCCATTCCATCAAATTACTTGCATTAGTACCTGGCATTTCAAAGGGAGACTCTCCACACGAGTGCTCTGTTGTCACTATGATTAGTTCAGCTTTTACATTTTAAAGTCTGGGTTTTGTCTGGAAAAATGTGAGTGCTACCTTAACAGCTAATACCTGTGAGGTGAGGAAAAATGGTACGTGGTAAGATATTAGTGTCTGGACAGATGCTATTGAGGAGTTCATCTTAAATCACTGCAAGGCCAATACATTTTATGCCTATAATTGCTGCTCAAAGTTCACGGTGGCATTTTGCTGATGTGCCCAAAATAGTCTTTGTGGGTGCTGTTGGAGCTGGTTTGACAGTAGGTAAGGCACGAGGGGCAATGATCCAGCTGAGTGCCTGTCTGAGTCATTTTGATAAGTGTAGAGCCTCTGCAGAAACTTCTTAATTGCTCCAATATTCTTCAGTTGTTCCTGTTCACAGAGTCTGTGAGAAAGGTCATCAATCACTGAGTAGGTGAAGTTTTTATGTTTTGCTTGCCTAACAAAATACATTTTAAAGAAAGAAAAACCAGTTAATAAGAACTTCAGGAGGTTATGATGTTCCCTCTCCTAATAGCAAATTTGGAACATGAATCATTTAGTATCTGTATTACAGGGAGGCACAAGCTTAGTGTTAAACCTTGCTCTTATTCATGCTTTGCAAGAGAAAATATTGCCTGTGGTATTTAGATGTGATAATGGCAGTAAATACCATTATTAAAACTTGTTTAAATAAAAACTTGTGATATATGGAAAAGGGCAGACTAGAAAACCACATATTCTGGTCCTGGACTTGCCCCTGAATTCAAGACAGGTCATTCAGTTGTTTCACATTTTGATGAGCCACGAAAGAGCACAGCCTACACACAGTGATGTGCAACAGGGCTGGAGAGAGCTGAGGACACACAGCAACTCCCCAGATTTCAGGACACTCTCCTCACTTCCACAGGATCGGGGCAATACTGGCCCTTCCTCTGGGGCACAAAGAAAGCTCAGCCTTGGGGCAAGGCACTTCTTTCCTGCCTCCAATCCAAGGGTATCCATGAAGAAGGTGACAAAAAATGAGCGGGTTGGCTTTATCTCACTGGTTGGTCCCTTTGCTTGGGAACAATCTCGATGCACAAGGAGGCACTTCCATTCCTGGAGAGACACCACGCCCGAATTCCACCCTTTGTGTCTGATACCGTGCACATTTCAGATCGCATCAAGGTTGCCATAGGAACAAAAAGATTTGTACTGAATGGCAGAAAATTCAAAAAATATGATATATGAATCCTGCATAATTTGTTGACAGTAAATATTCATTGCCTGAGGCCTGTATCACTTTAAAATTACACATTTTTGCTAAGAAAGAAATGGAAACCTTGATGAAGCAATTAAATTTTACAGAATATTCACTTTTTTCCCCCACTTGCTGCTTTAGGAAATACTTTTTGTTGAATATATATACATACACCATTTCCAGTTAGGGAATTCTCCCTGCTTCTGCCAGTGAGGATTTTAAAGAGAAAAAAACCTGTCAATTATGTAAAAAACAGGAAAAAATAATATTAACTTCTACATTCCCACTGTCCCTTTATATTTGCCCTTCCAGTCCAATCTCTCATTATAAGAACATCTGCAGTGCTATCTCCAACAACTCTCAGTTGTGAGCATTTTTCTACTCCCCAACATTAAGTAGCCCAAAAGCTGAACTTTCATTATATTTCCTTTTGCTGCAGAGATTTCCACCTCTGCAACTCCAACATTCCAACCTCAAAGCCTTTCCTTACAAACCAAACCCATACCAATAAGTTCTCTCCCCCAGACTTTCTTTGATATAGTAACAGATGGATCCCCAAGTGTAGAAAGACACCCACTGGCTGCAAACCTGGAAAGATTTAAAATGCATGTAAATTGTGCCAATTCCCACTGATTCCCACATTCCTATGGAAAACTGGAAAGGAGAGGATTTTAGGCTGCTGGTGTAAGCATCCTGAGAAAACCCCCAGCTCCACACATGGAAATGCCTGTGACTGCTCACAAGAGCACTTGTCTGATTTGGGGGAATTTGTGTTTAAACAGATACCTATGCAGTTTTGTCCAAAAGATATTATTGAATTTGTTTCATTCACAGGACAGGAACTACTTTTTGAACAAACATCCTGCAAGTCACTCTTAGAATTGAATTTATTGGTTTTTTTGGACTTGAAATATCCCCAGAAACACCGTGAAATAGTGCAAGAGATGTTTTCATATCTATAAAGAATTCAGTATAAAGAAATTATACTGAAAAGGGGATTTGGTGCATTTTTGTTCCTCTGAACAAACTAAGAATCCTGTATCTGACATAGACTCAGTGTAGCTTTTGTTGTGCAGAGACCAGACAAAAATCTTGCATATCTGGAAAGGCTGAAGCAACAATTGTTTCAGCAATGTAGGGGCTGAGGACTCTGCTGGTGTCAGTGACAAGCAGGAATGGCAGACACAAACATTCCTTCCCTTTGTCCTGTCATTGCACAGCACTGGGTGGGAGCTGCTCCATTCCTTACTGTGAGTCAGGATTTTCAAATTGCTGGCATGTGCAAGGAGGGTTTTTCAAATTCTACTCTGTTACAATTCTTTGAATGAGTTTTACAAAACAAAAAAATTGGGTTCTCCTGCACATTTTTATATTAATAACCTGAGGCTGAAAATTAATTATTAAAATAATAGAGGTCAAGATGACCTAAGGTACACTCCTGTCTCTTCATGAGTTAATTTTAAGGACTGCATGCTGGAATTCTTGCTGCCCTGTGCTTCAGCCCTCTGACATTCTCTCACAAGAGGTACTTCCACTCTATCCCAGACAGGAAAGAATGCAGCAAAGACCAAAATTATTAGCAATGTTTGTGTGTGGTGCTTTCTCAACACCAAGCACTTTAAATTCATTATCTCTTACATGTTAAACTATGTTATAATATAAAATTATTATTATTATTATTTAGTTAATTCTCCAGTTAACTCGTGCTTCAGTCAAGTCAAAATTTTTGTTCATAATTAGAGTCTTCTGTTGTGCCTATTAACCTAAACACTTTCAAAAGTAGTTATATACAAAAGATCTGGTTTTTTCCTCATAATTAGAAAGAATTTCAATTTCAAGCCCAACCTGGGCCAGCAGAGGGGCTCAATAGAGGTTTGTTGGAAGCAAATTTAAATCTCTCTTTCAGAAGTAACTTCACCCAGAACAGCTCCCGTGCAGCAGGAAATCTCTCTCGAGATCTTTTGCAAAAACACCAACAGGTGATTCTCAGGATTTACCACAACACTGACAAACCCCAAACCGTGTTTTTCACAGGGAGGAGCCAGCAAATTTTTTTCACTCTTAGCTCTGAAGATCACGGGAAATTGCAGAGATTCACAAGCAATACCATAAAGAGATTTTGGACACTGAACTCCCAATGTGCTGAGTAGAGAAGGAATTCCCCCTCTAAAAGCTTTTATCAGATGCCTCACAAGATAAAATCATTCCTCTTACTTGCATTGAATAATTAAATGGAGAGAAGAAACAATATTACACAATCAATCATTTCCATCCAGCATCTGCAGCATTGACTTCCCAGCAAACCCTTTCCACAACCAACAGAATTAGAAGAAAATAAACTGCAAACTTTGTTGAGTAAATTATAATACCAAATGAAATAATTTTGATCTTTTTGTGGACATTCTAGAAATGGAAAATAATTTATTCCCTAACGTCCTTGAATGATGAATATTTGGATTTATTTCAAAAGGAATCAAAAGAGGCAGAGAGTGTGT
Organism: Ptilonorhynchus violaceus; assembly: GCA_013397565.1. Classification (NCBI taxonomy): domain Eukaryota; kingdom Metazoa; phylum Chordata; class Aves; order Passeriformes; family Ptilonorhynchidae; genus Ptilonorhynchus; species Ptilonorhynchus violaceus. Next base: position 601,131 of record VZRJ01008656.1, on the reverse strand, counting down.
GAATGTAATGAATTTTGCTGCTGATACTGGGTAGAAGTGCAAATGGATCTATCATCTTCTTCTTGCCCATTAATGCTAATGCATGTGCATTGAAAAGAGAATATAATCCATAATATATGCAAAAAATCTGCATTATTGTTGGTAGAAGAGTTACACTTGTCCTTGGGCTTTAGTAATATTCTCTGCTGGTGCCCTTTTGTTTAATAAAAGCATCATTATTTTTCCTTTTAATTGAATAGTTACACTTCAGAGCAGCATTAGTAAGACGATTTTCAACTGATTTTTTACTCTAACTCCACCATCCTCCCATTTATATCTCTTTAGGGATGAGTGAATCTGCCTCCAAAACTTGATAGGAGCCAGATATGATTGCCTTTGAAGGTGCCAAAAAGTTAAAAAACCTTCTCTTACGAAATAATTTTCTAATTTCTTCTCTTCTTAAGCCTTGCATAAAATATAAAATATGGCTTTAAAAAAAACCAAAACAAAACCAAAACAACAAAACCAAAATGACCCCATTGTCACAACAACAAACCAACCAACCAAAATCCCCAAGCAGAATTAAAACTAAAAAGCCCAATGATAACAGGTGGGGTAGAAAGAGAGAGAGTTGGGAATAAAGGAAATACTAAATGTTACTACACACTTTAAGCTTCCCCCTGTCACCAGAATAGTATTATTTAGTAATTAGAGTTTAATTTCTTATACCATTCTGTGACTCCATGAACTGAAGCATTAAAAACTACTTCATCCCATCAGTGTCCAAGCTTAGGTGGGAATGCACTTTGGCTTGTTCTGGTCTCATTTTCCATTCCTTGTCCTTTTGTGAGACAAAGGTATCATTTTCTGCAACAGCAAAATAATTAAAATGTTTCTGGCTGTACAGAGGAGAAAAGAAACCCCTGATAGATCTGAACAATCCATGGCAGAATCCGTCATCTGGAAAAAGTGTTTTTGAAAGCAGCCGTGGTTTAAATGTTCAGGTAAATTACTATATGACTTCCCCAAACAATTCTGCATGTTTGTTTTGCTCCTGCCGAGGAGAAAGGAGGAAATGTCTGCATTTGGTAACAAATAAATACAGCAAGGATTGTTTTCAGCACTTTCTCTATGCAGATCTCTATTACAAATATTCTGTAGCAGCCACTATTCACCGATTCAGTAAATTGTGCAGATGACAGGCGATCGTCTGAGGCAGACACCTCCCATCTGCTCAGCTCCTCCAACTTCCAGCCTGCGAGTCTTAGGTGGAAGCATTTAATCTGAATGCTTTTCTAACACACCTGCACAGTTTAATTCCCTTTTTTCCTTCCCTCGGATAGATTTGAAAACAAAGAACAAACAACCCCCGCCCCTGCACACCCCAGACTTCTGAGTGTAGGGGAAGGTTAAAACTAAAGTTGCAACTGATGGGAAGGCAAACCAGAACACACACCTCCAAAAAAAAAAACCAACAACCTTAAAGCTTAAATTATTTTCAAGCCATTTAAATATTTTTCCCCACTCAATCACAGTGCTGAACCCAGAGAGGAATCTGAACATGATTGTGCCTCGTGGTATGAATTAAATTTTCATTTCAGGTCCCATAATGGAAATGACCCTAATTCATATTCTTTAGAGAAGATGTTTGCCCTTGTCATCAGCTTAGATTTAATTTAAGAGAACACGGAACAAAAATTAAAAAATTAAAAGGTATAAATCCCATCCTCGTGTTTGTTGTACTCATGATTTTTGTGAGGGAATGCTGGAGAAATAAAGAGCAAAGAGAGCACATGAAATGTTTTGACTGCAAATGCTTGTAAAAATGTTTTCTTTCTGTCAAAATAAGACACCAGTAATAGACAACTTCCCTAAAAATGAGACTTAAGGCCGTAATGGCCAATGTAGAAATGAATGGTGAAGCTGGATCCTTGAAGTTTAAATGGGAAAGGACTACCAAGATTTGATTGTATAAAAACAGCACATAAAAGCAAACAAATGAATAGGTGTTTTTCCTTAATAAAAGAAAATAAATTACTAAAACCATGCCAATAAAATATGATCATAAGCCAGATAACTTATATTAGTGGAAAAATCACAGCTTTGTGCTGCATCAAACATCCTACTCCCATTGCAAGCCCCCAGCATGGTTCTCCTTCCTTTAGGCCAGGCCACGGCTCAGGAGGTGCTGCAAATATTCTGTGTGGGTAGAAATTTTCCTAGCAGAGAATGGTGACATTTTGCACCAGGCTGGTGCCACAAGCAGCAGCTCAGGAACCAGAAAATTGGTCCCAGGACTTGAAGGGGCTCAGCATATGAACATGAGGCACATTTTTGCACAGTTGTGAATGGCAAAGCTACAGGAAAGCCTGTGACATCCTTGTGCTCCATATGCCTGTGGTCAAGGGGACACAAATATGCTTTTATCCATCAGGTTTGGTAATTCGGTTGTTCAGGGTCTATTCCCTCCTTGAAGATATTTTTCAGCGACTCAAATGATGTCAGGGGACCAACAGCTCTGCTGGTCATCGGGGGAGTAAAATAAAAGTGGTTTGTTTCAATCTCTGCACTTTGGCACTCGTGTGTTCAGGAGTGTGCACCTGCATGAGCTGCAAGAGCAGTTGGGTTAGGGAGGGAAACAAAATCGAAGTGAGCACAGACACCAGAAGGGCACTCAAATGTTTCGGTAGGAATTAACCCCACAAACGGCAGAACCAATGTGGTAATTCCACAGACTTTCTTGAATCTGATTGTCAACAGCTCCTGTATTGTGTCAGAAACGGTGACATTATGAAAAACACGATGACATTCTTAAAATCTGCATTTAGATGAATAAATGCAGGTTGAGTGGTTGCACTTGAGGCAATTATTTTGGGAGAACTCTGTCACGGTTTCTTTTTTTTTTTTTTTTGCTGGCAAGTTCCAGCTCTCACTCTCAAGCTTAGCAAAGGATGCCAAACACACAATTAGAGATGCTCAGAGTAATCAAGTAAGAAAAAATTGTTGATTCCTTATTGTGCTACCTTAAAGAAATACAAACGAAAAATCATCCTGATATCTTCCCAACTTGGATCCCACTTCCAAAATACATTAAAAAGAATAAAATCTCCTTCCACAAGCTTCCTGTTAGTAATAAGCATTCTGTGCCCAGATATACAGCACAGTAACACAATTTATTCTATTTAAATGTAAAAACAAAAAAAGTCCAAAGTGCAGCTATTACCCAGTGGCTGAAAGGTATTTTCTCCCAATTCAAAAACCCTTAAGGATGTTTTAGGGCAATTAGTTAACAAGCAAGTTTGATTTTTAGATTTCAATGAATGCAGGAAGCATTTTAGACACAAAATTGGAACATTAAGGCCTCCAGCATAGGTGTGATGTCAGGGAAGGTGCACGGCTTTTCTCCACATTCCTGCTGGAGTCTCTCCAAAAGAGGAGGGACAGAGGCATCAGGATAAAGCAGTTCCTGTCTTCAGCAGCACGGGGTCTGCCCATTCTGTCTAAACCTCCTCTTGCTGCTGAATTTACAGCTGCTCCGGGAGGTTCAAGCCATGGGGAGGTCTCCTGTCAGGCAGAAGCCAAATCTCCAGGGTAGACTTGCAGAGGCTCTACAAGCTGCACCTAAATTATGTCTAAAAGGTGCCTCCCCCAGGGAACACAGCCCCTGCAGATGGGAAAATGATGTTTCCTGGTCAGTACTGAAGTATCTGATTGTGTTCAATACACAAGGCACACAATATTGCAATTAGTCTCATATTCTTCAAAATGACAATATTCTATTTAACTCTAGTCAAACAAGGATGGGGTGGAGGGACAGGGCGTTTGCAAGCATTTTGAGTGGATACATCCTTTTAGAATTTCAAAGGTTGTTTTAATCCCTCTTTTCCCACCAGCACTCCTCTTGGCTTGAGTCAGCCCTTTGCCTTTTGGTGGGTGGCAGAAGCACAGAGTGTCTGCTCTGAAAGTCAGTAACAGCAGCTCTGCTCGGCATAGATCTGTGCAGACATCACTTACCACGAAATTGATAAAACACTTCACAATTTGTCTCCAAAGTATGAATTGACATTCAAGTCTTTCAACACGTGCTTTGCTATTGATACTTGCCATAAAAAAAAATGAGGATTCGAAGATGCCACTCAGTTGTCACTCAGTTGTTTCACTGCACAAGGAAAGCAAAATACAAATGGAAAACCATATTTGTATCTGAATAGTGCAGAATAAATCCATAAATTGCATCAGACAGTGTACAAGTCACTGTCCCTTTCTATTAGCAGTGGTTGTAGGCAGACCCAGTGTTACAGAATGTTCCATTCTGCATTTTTCCTTTAGGTGTCACATAAATTAGCCAGGAAAAAATATTTAACTTTCCTCAGGAACAAGCTGTCTTTGTCACTTTGTCTTGACTTCATCTGTGTGCATCAGACCCTGCCTGAAGAGCTCTTGAAGGCTCCTCAACATCAGAAACAGAAGCTTCTCCCTTTAAATCGTAGTAACAGCAGTGCCCAACTTAGCTGGCAAAACAGAAGGAAAACTGTCTCAACTGCAACATTCCTGAGGTCTGCACAGCGAAATCCTGGATGCAGGGAAAATAGGAACATTTTTCCACTCATCCATTCCGACTGAAGGCCAGAGAAAAACAACTAAAGAACAGAAATTTCTCAGTGATTGTTTCTTGGGGGGTTTTTAAAATAATTTGTCAAGACTAAAAATGTTTACAGAAACACAATGATGGCTGTGAAATGTTTTTCAGAACATAATTTGAAACAACTCCAGAAGTTTCTTGTACACCAAGTCTCTGTAACATCGTGAATACGAAAAAAATATTGAGCCAGACCTTTACATAGTACAAGGAACATGAAAAGCACTGACTTAATGCTATCTTATTGTGATTCAGATCAATTCAAGTCATGCAAAATTTCATCACAGAAGTGAATGATAAAAGGGATATAGATCTCTGTGATGAAAGGCATTTCTCATTGAGCTATTTCAAGTACCTTTAAAATTACTCCTTGTAAAGTAGTTGGTTTAAAAAAAATAAAATTAGCACACACAAAAGATAATAAAAATAGATAATTCTGATTTACCGAGACATCTTTGAGTACATTGGCTTTACAGGGCTCACCATCCATCAGAAGAAGAGAGCTTTTGGGGCTGGACTTGCAGAGCAGGGGGTGTGTGTGGGCGGGTGGGGAATGCTCATGTTGATGTTACACCACCACAATGTGTTATTTATCCTGCAATGTGCTATCAGCACAATGTGTTATTTTAGTTCTGGTATAATGCTTCCTCTTACAGAAACGTCAAATACAAGCTCTTTCTCGCAATTACAGACTGTTTCGATAGATAAAAAGAATTTGTCTGAACAAGAAAGGGACTTGTCTCTAAAGTTTAAAATATATACTTGCATATGTCTGTAGAGAAATAAATACAAATGGAAAAAATCCATCTGAACACTGTCTCCTTAAAATAATGCTGGATTAACCCAAGATACTTCAAATTGTCCCTGGTCAGTGCTCTGCCACTGGAGTTTTTCTTCTGCTCCCTCTTGCTTTCATCTTCAGAGCAGAACAGAGTTCAGACCCAGCACAGAAGCTTTGGTTTCCCTGCACAAACACTTCTGTCACTCCATCTGCTGTGACAGATCCAGTGTCACCCTGGCAGGAGCTATGGCAGCCACAAGCAAGGCCAGAAAGGCCCCACCACGAGCTCTGGGACCTTCCCCTGGTCCCTGTGCCAGAACACTGGGATGTGTCCTCCAAGTCACGACAAACTGCACACAAATCCAAACCTTGTGGCCTCTCAGGCTACATATTTTAGATCAATTACCATATTTTAGACCTATCAGACCAAGGCAGGCACCAAGTTTTTACAGTTGCCCATGTATTGTTTTAGTGCCACCTGTTAACGTGTCAGCATTTTACTGGTTACTGAACAAAGACGGGAAACAGAGACCAAAGCCTGGTGTTGGAGATAAGTTACTTTAGGATATTTCCCCTTCATTGATCTGGATTGCATTACACCTGGCAGGTGAAGGGGTTTAAAGTGAGCTGTGCACCCATGGGAGCAGTAGAGGTGGGAAGAACACTTCCAGCTGCTCATTCCACACCACCACCACCGGGAGTAGTTTGCTCTGGTCACACTCGTTAGCAGCCAAAAAAATTGTCCTCTCCACTTAACTGCTCACATGAACATTGTCAGTCCCTTTAGTGGCTGGATTTTGAAGATACAGAATCCTGCCTTTAGCTTCAGAAGGATCTACTGTGTTTGATGAAGGACCACTTGTGCACATCTCTCTGAGTTCAAAAAGTTGCCCGTGATAATTGAGGTAGACAGGAGGCTTAATTCAGCCAAAGCTGTTTTACAGGAAATAGCTTTCTTCTGATTGTGCTCCACTTCAGCAGTCCATACATAATTTAAGACCAATATATTTTCAATTATTCTAGGCTCCCTAAACAAGAGAATTTTTATGGATGTTAAATATAACCAGGTAATCATTAAAATGTTGCTTGTGTTGCAATTTTTTTTTGCAGTTCAAAAGCAATGTTAAAATTTCTTAGTAGCAAATGAGACCTCTAGGGAGGAATGGTTAGAAAGAGGTTTAATCAGATTTTCCAGAAGAAAGCAGAGGAAAAAGTCCAGCAAAATTGTCTTCAATTTTCCTGCTCTTTTGGAATCAAAGTCAAGCCCAATAACTCATCCATAGTAGTTATTCCATAGAAATATGTTCCTAATTCCATGCAAAAATACTGTCCAGGAGAATTTAGCTGCATGATCAGAAACTTTGAGCTGCATCAACCAAAATGCTCAGGTTTGTAGACTGACATGACCTTATTATTGCTAAATTAAAATCAAAGCCTTGTAGGATGTTTTGAAATGCCTGACAGCCCCTAAATCCTATCTCAGGGACACCTTAGGAAGCCAGAAGAAAACAGCTTCATCTTCCTTGACCAACAGCTCAGTGTTCAAACCACGAGTAGGCTACAAGCAAAAATATAAAAATAGTACAAAGCTATAAATAAATACAAAAGTAGAAAATCTGTCTGAGATGGACAGAGGTGTTGAGTCTTACGGTTTTCTGCTGATTATAACAGATTTTGTCATTAAAATCCTTCACTCACATTTAGCATTTCCTGGAAGTTGATTGTGTTTTGCCTCAGGGGAAGAAGTTGCTTGCCAAGCATCCATCACATCACCTGCTGCTCCACTTCTGAACCTCCAAGTTCCCTCTTTGCAGTTTGCTTTTACATTTTCTGGGGTACCATTTTCAAAAGCACCATTTCAGTGCTTATGAAAATGGTTCTGGTTGCATTCAAAAGGGATTGGTGCACTACAAAAGCTCTCAGTTTGCACTGCACACTTTGAGGCTGGGAGATCTCCAGCCTTACAAAAGAGCCTGGTTCACTCCTGGCAGCCCCCTGAGACTGCAGAGCATTATAGAAATAGCTGCAACACATCCTATGTTTTCTCTAGTTTTGAAGCCAAAGCAAGTTCTCTTATCTCCACTTTATGCATGGGTATATCAAAAGCCAGATATGTTAAATGTCTTCAGAAGTCTGACTCAGAGAATCCCTTGCCTCTGGCATTATTAGACACACAAAAAAATGTGCAGCTATTTTTTCATCCACGGGATGAGTGGTGAACTCCAGGCCTTTGTTGTCAAGTGACTTTGTATAGTTAAGCAATACTTGAAAGCAAAATGCACTTTTAAAGAAGTAAAAGAGGAAAAATTATATGAATACATGCTGAAGCACCTCCTTGCTGTCTCAGCATATTTAAGGTGACAGCTTTTACCTGGTTCTTGAGGAATCCTTAGGGAGGAGTTAGGAAAACATCTCAAGGCACTGTTACATGGTGCCTCAATCACATTTTATGCATTCAGGGCTAAACTAAACACAGGGAGAATGTGAAGTGGCTCCACACTGCCAGAAGTGTTCCTAAAAATCCTACAGTCTTTATGCAAGGACTCTGCTTCCACAGGGGAGGAGTTCTGTTTCATTTTCTTCCTCTGAACTTAGGAAGAAAACAATCTAACAGCATCTTGACTTTGAAAAGTTATTCAAACTGCAATCGTATGCAGCCAAAACTACCAGATAAACAGGAGGCTTTGCATCAATTCTCTGCTTTCTTGACATTTAAAAGCAAGTTTGTATAGGAGTATTTAGCCAAATTTTAAAGAGTGCATTAAAATAAACCATTAAATACAAGACCAGCAAGATTAAATGAACTCAGATACATCGGGAATGCTCTTCTAACACTCTTCATTTCTGTCACCAGGAAGAAGAGGAAGAAAACATAAGCTCCATGAGACAGCTGACTGTCAGGTTGCTAAGAAGATAAGAAGAAATGTCAAAAGAAATTAAACTGTCTAGAGTTCCTATTAATTTGTTTCTTGTACATTGGAGGAATTACAACTGAGAGGCATTCAAAAGAAGAAACCTGATCAACAATATTAATTTTGGTGTGTAAATAGCTTGAGGATAAACAGTGATAATCTCCAGAGTCAGCAGAACGCTTTCCTTTATTTACTGAAGTAAACAATATAAACATGTATAAAGTCTATTTACAGGAAATGAATTTACAGCTCATAAAGCTCCTGTGTCAGTGCTCAGAGCTACTGAATTACACCCTTTGTAACCACACCACACCCTCTGGCTTTTAGGGGAACAAACCACAAGTGGCAGACTTCAAACTACAGCTGGAAAACTCAGATCCTTTTTGTAGTGTTTGCCCTTTTACCGGTGTGTTTCCAGGTAAATTGTGTAAGACAACTCCGTGTGCCATCTTCTCTTTGAAGAAATTATTTCTAACCCCAGTCCAGAAAATCTGAGGAAAGAAGTAAAATTTTATTTGGTGCAATCCAAAAACTGCACCATCAGCTATTTTTGCACAACTCCATTGCTCCAGCACTGTAATAGCACTAATTACCATCACAGGAGCTGACAGACAAATTCTCTGCTGCCATAAAAAGTGGTGTTGGCTTCTGGACTAACATTCCTTCTGCTGCTGTCCAAGAAGGAATGATGTAACACAGAACCAAAAACCAGATCCACACCTGAATATTCATTTTCTAGTGGGATGATCAAACTTCTCCATACACCACAACAAAACTGGAAGTTAAAATTAACCCCATTTTTTTTAGGTTCCTCTATCATTGCTATTCCCTATTGAACAGGGGGATCATAGTAAATATTTAGTGCATTGCATGAACTCTTCCCCTCCTGTTTTGCTGCATTGGTAAACTCAGTGAGCCTGAGATTCCCCTCAGTGACATTGGGATTTACTGATGTGAAATCAGCTTTGCTACACACACTCAGATTTAAGACTGGGTCTTAGGAAATTAGCTGGAGCTGTGCTCTGCAGTTTCATGCTGGCTGATTTATTTATTCTTTAAAAACCATAACATACCATTCTGACAAGTCACAGTCAGCACAGCAACTTCGTACTCAACAGATCTCGTCCCTGTGCACATCCCATCTGTTCTGCTGGCCAAGTTTTGCTGGCCCACAGCTCCAAAACCCAAGAGCCTGCCTGCACCAAGCCCAGGGGCCACATCCAGACCCATTCCAAATCCCAATTTAGTGAAACAATTGAGAAAAACATGATGAGGTCAGGATACAAAGGGTATTCAGGGAGGAACCGTGAGGAGTGGGCAGAAAAAGAATGGTGCATCAGGAGCTGGTAAAAGCCAGAGTGAAGAAATAAGAAAGAGAATAACAAAACTGGAAGGATGTATAATTTAAAGGAGAAAACAGAGGAGTGAAACAAGGGAATGCTTTATTACATTCTTCAGTTACAGTGATAAACCAAAGTGATATACACCTAGCGAGCACAGAAGAAACAGAAGAACTCAGAAGAGAAGAAAAACATGCAAAGACTCCATAAATTATTTTGCAAGGTATGGCATTGTCTGATAGAAAATTTAGTGCTAGGATGTTACAATAAATAATCCAATAAATATTAGCATTACTATATGGAATAGAACAAGCTGGGCTGGGAACTTGTGCTGGAGTTCATGGAGGGCAGGGAAATGCCTAAAGCAGGGCTGGTGCTACTCACCATTTTGGGCAGAGATGAAGAGCATAAGAAATCCATCTTCAGTATTGCAAGTGATATGAGTTTCTAAAATATGCATCAAATGAAACACCAGAGAGATGAAAAAGGCCCCTCTCCAGCAGAAAACTCCAACCTTGCTGCGGAGATGGGATGCCAGGGAAACAGCTCCGTTTGGGCAGCTGGATCAGAGCTGGCTCCACTCCTGTGCCTGGGGGATGCTTCCCTATCCACGAGCAACATTTATTTTTCATATTTTTCATCTAACCTCGATGGGCAGAAAGCGATACCCGAAACAGGCAAGATAATTTGTTCCACTAAGACACAGATTTGCTCCACGAGTGCTGAGGATTAGACTCCTAAATTACCTGATTTAATTTTCATTTTACCAAAAATCAGGCACTTCAGTGGAAATAAGGCAGTGAACTTAAGTCTCCTGAATGTCTTGGGGAAAAAATTTTTTTCAGGCTGAGAGCATGACCTGAAAGGACCTGAATGGTTACAACTGGTGAAACATTTCAGTGTTTGCTTCTGTTATCAAACTCCTATCTTTTATTTAATCCTTATTTCTGAATATCAGAGCTGTTAAATATGTCTCATATTAATAGAAAATTAATGCCTCCCACGCTTGTACAACATTAGAACCTTGATAAACATTTTTCTAGGCATTGCTGTTAGGAGATATTTTGTCCTGTGTGTTATGCTGTGGTTTATGGTGTTATGTGCAAATGACACTGAAAGCCACAGAAAAACAAACATCCAAAGCAAGGAATAGTCTAATGAAAAATAAGAATTAAAACATTGAGGAATATTGTATTATTTTTTCTAATCAAACACAGTCATCAGAGGACATGTAAATGATCATATATGTGTACACATATATGTAAAAATTAACTTGTGCTTTGTGGAGCAAGCCCCAAGATGCAAATCATGAGACTTTTTGGAACTTCGTTATTTGTTTTGTAAATTTTGTAATCCATTTTCTCAGAATTGAGGCAAGAAAAAAAAAATAGCTTGGATAAAGAACAATGAACCTAAACCAATGCATATTTAATCTCATCTTTAAGAAAACAATTTAAAACTCATTTTGAGAAACATGGAGGTGTTGCCCAAGTTTTACCTTGTATGTCAAGCTGATTTGATATTTAACATTCAACGTAAACCAAACAGTGCAAACAAGCTTCCTTTAGAACTAGAGATGAAAAATGGATAGAGGTTTATTGATTCAACAAAACTACCATTTTAGTACAAAGTTCAGCTTTAAACTTCCACCAGAATAACTGCAATGGGGAAAAGGTTATTTATTTAAAACATTCACAAGTGTATTTTTCGGGGTGGTGGGGAATGATGGGGAGCTGGGGTTACACACAAATGATGTACTCTGGTTTTATCAAACAGGGGAAAAGGGAGGGAAGAGAATCCAAACCATCAAACATGAGAAAATTCCTTTTCCATAAGAGTATTTTCTTCTGTTTGCCTGATATATCTAGACCACATTTGTTTGGGTGTGTTTTGTATAATAAACAAGCCCTCAAATGTTTAGCAGCTCACCTTGAACTAATTCCCTCCAACCACTTGAACAGCTTGGCTTCTTGAAAGCGAGGAAGCAAATGCTGGGAACTTGGTAAAGTTGCAGTTTTCCAGACTAGGTTTTTCAGTCTGATTCTAGCAAGATTTTAAATTCCACTGCTTCCAGCTTTACATTCAATAGCCAGAAACCAAACCACCAAAAGACCAAAGCACAAGTCCTACTGAAGATATCAGGGCCCAGAGTTACAGAAGTGCCCTATAAATTGTTCTGCCAGTACAAGAATGTGAAGTACTTACTGATTCTTAACACTAAACTGTCATAGGAATTATTATTTGTAATGAAATTTTTAATCTGGTTGTTTAATTATCAGGCTACAGGACTACCTGAACAGGGTAGAGACATAAGCAGACAATTTGATGTTCATTGCAGCACTTTCAAAGTCTTTTTTCTGGGTACTGATGACAGACACAGAAATGCTCCCTCTCACACAAGTGATTTCAGATGGAAGCATTACAGAATGCTTTACAAAAACCCACTCACCCACAGATTATTTCAGACTCAAGCTGTGTGTTCCAAACGTTGATTCACTCTATTTTTCCATTTTAGACCAATATATTGTTTATTTAAAAGGAAAAAAGTCAATGTATGCATATATACGCATATATATGCACATTCTGTTTTAAAAGTCTTGCTCAGAGAAACGAAACAAACTGAAACACTACAGCAAATGTAACATAACTTAGGCATTACTAAATTTCTTGTCTTTTCTGCATAAAGCTGACATAAGTGGGAGACACTGGATACGAGTGCACTTGAGTAACTTGGCAGATCCTCGCTGTGGGCTTCGTGTCTGACACAAAAATCTCACAGCCCTCCCTCTCAGCTGTTCTCTGAGTGGAGACAAATGTCCATGACAATAGAGTTCACCCAGACCCAACCAACAGGGACTGCCACACTCCCCCCTGACACAGGTCATTGTTGCACAGAGTTCGTGGCCCTTCCTTTCCAACAGCAAATCTTGCATTTCATTGACTTCAACAGGATTTCTTACGTTAAAACATAAATAAATAAAAAGCCGCAAACAAACAGCTAGACATTCCAATTGAATTACACATAAACCTGAGTATGGACAGTAAATACAATTTCAGAGCTTTCAAATCTATAAATCAAAGTTATATATTCAGCTCCTGGTTTAAGAAGCTGGGATATCATTCGTTCCTTCTCTTAATTCTTCTGAATTCAAAAACAGGGAATGTGTTTCTTCAGCTGCATTGCAGGGGAAAAAAAAATATCCTTTAAAGGAATTGCTGTACAGGAAAAGCATGCCTGATCACATGGGAGGCTCACACCAAAAATCTGAAGTCACCAAACTCAGGGATGGTGGCAATTAGAATCCATCACAGGGGTTATTTCAGGTCATGTCAGATGATCTTATCAAACCACCCAACCCCAGAAAGCTGAGAGAAACAAGAACTCGTTTTCTTTTCGTGGTAAAGAACCAACTCCTTTGATGAAAAGCTCTTGGCAGACCTAAAATCTGCCAAACCAGCTCCAGGGGAGGACTGTCTGTGTAGCTTCAGAGCTTAACCTTGAATGATTTGCTCACAGTCCTCATTTTCCCAGGCTCATACCTCACTCGCTCTTTTTCTGGATATGATGTTTATGCCTAAAATAATGAGAAATGCACTCTTCACTATTGCATAGAAGGGACTGAAATAGCAACTTCTCACGTTGCTTGATCTGCAAAGGATCTGTTGTTCTCTTCCCTTTATGGTTTGTTGCTTCATTTTAGAATGAAAGGTGCTGAAAGTAAGGCTCCAGCAAAAGCTTAACCCAAGATTATATCCCAGACTAATTATAGCAATATTACAGACTAATTATAGCTGTTCTTGTAGAAAGCTTTGTTTTTTTCCAGGGATCAACTGCTCCAGCAAAGAAAGGGGCAACCAGGGCCAGCCAGAGTAAAAGGACACCCTAGGTAGATAAAATATGTGAAAACAGATTTTAAGTAGGGTATATGAAAGTCTTAAACCACACCTCATTAGACAGTTTTGCTTATGAATTAAAGGAATAAAAGCCCATCTGCTAAGTAATACCCTGTTGTTCATGAAACACAGGCATGATTTGTCTGATTAAAGTGGACTAATTTTCTGAGATGAAAGCAGAGAAACTTGTGAATGAGCCACAGAAGACATTTTGAACCACAAGAAATAAATCAGATATAGCCAATAACGAGACCGTGCCGTACTGAGTTCTATAACACCATTGCTGAACTTTCCTAAGAGACCACAGTGTTTACACTGCTTTGCCATTAATAACACAAGGAAATCCTGTGTTAAAAATCAGACAGTTAAAAAGAGAAGTCACATGCAAGGCATAAAACACATTTCCTTTCATTTTAGGTGCTCAACTGCCAATCAAGAAACGTTTTTCTAATGCACACTCCTGAATTTCCTCTGCAAATTTTCAGCATAGTTAGAACATCTGCCTGGCCTCATGATTGATGTTGCACTACCCACAGGGTGCCAGGTAGTTGGCAATGCCTGAGGACATAGCCAAGTTATTATTTAATGTTGGCATTTTAAAGCATTTGAAGCCAGAATCTCTGTGTCTTGGTGAGGACAGCATCTTTTTTCCAGCAAAGTTCCTTCAAATCTCTGCAGTCCTTTTGAGGTTTCGTAAAAACTTGTGTCTGCCAGATAATTCAGATTTTATCCCTTTGGGAACTATAAAGACCATATAGAAGAAAAATGGAAGAATCTTAACCCTTACAGTCATCCAGAAAGGGAGGTTCATTGCTCCCCACGCAGCCTCCACACCAACCACCAGCCCACAGTCTGAGTGCCAGCAGCAGCACCCTGGCTTTGTTTGACCTGACAAAGTCTCACCTGCAGGTGCCATCAGAGCTCTCAAAACAAATCTCCAAGACAAGTTCAGGGTTAGGAATCATTCTCATAACGAGATAAATACTGTCCTGATTATATCTAACAGATACCAGGCACCGTATTAAGACGTGTGGGCTGAAGGATGGGTGGGCTTCAAAATGAGATGTATTTTCAAACTACGAAAGGTATTCATTTGTAAGAATCACGTTATTTTAAAACCCAACTGTTTAAAAAAAAAATTAAATGAATGGGAAAAGGATTCTCGAAAGCAATCCATTAATCCCTCTTCTTTATCATAATGCTCAAATACACTTAAAACACCCTATTAACCAGGACACTAAAACTTGAGTAAGCTCAGCAAGGTGTCTCTCTCTCGATTCATTGAACTCATAGTCGTAAATAGTGAGCAAATTATTGATTCCTGTTCAGCAAGTTGCTATTCTATTGTTGTTCAAGAGAATTTTTTAGCTGCAGCCTGTCATCCATCACATCCCAAACATTCACACTTCCATATTCCATATAAATGCTGACAGAACAGCGGCTTTGATGCTTTGTTTGTGTCAGTGCTGCAAACACAGGGCAGCCTGTGGCAGTGGCCTCCATTTGTAAAGAGATAAGCAAAAAACATGATCTTGGATGTTAATAAATCCAGTCTAACAGTCCTTCACATTACATAAATAATTCCATTCCATTTTTATCAAACAGCAAACATTAGGTGGAGAGATGAAACTGATGTTTGTCGAGAAAGGATCAATGGAGATGAAAGAGCTCCCTTTATTGATTGAACATGTTCCTTTGAATTAAAACACCTCTAGATAATGTTTCAATGTTTAAAAAGCAGTGATCTGCCATTTTTTTCCTTTAGTGAGGTAGTTGCTGGATGAAATTTCCCTTTAGCCATAAAGCCTCTATTCAGCATAAATTAATTATTTTCCTAATTTATTTTGTTCAGCTGTATTAATGCTTTCAAAAATATAAATCCATTCTATGCAAATAATTAATTGGATTAATTTTTTTTTACCTAAAACTACTGGAAAATATTTGCTCAAAGTTCTCCAAAACCCAATAAAAACGATGACTCCTGACTTTTAATACCCTGGGAGCTTGAACATTCAGAAAAGAGTAACATGTTGAGATCCTCGTGTAGACCTGAACAGCTCCTTGTGAAGAGCTGTGTGGTTTGAAGGATGGAGACAACCTTGGAATTCATCCTTCAGAATCCTCCTATATTTAGTCCATTGATAGGAAATTGTGTTTGTGTTTAGGTGTCTCACTCCCCCCTTTTAGGGGTCTGAAGTATTTTGTATGAGCAGATCTAAGAACTCCTCATGCCACAGAACCTCTTAGAAATTTTCGTCAGATCTAGAAGAGCAGGAGGGGGAAGTTGTACCAATATTTGCACACAATAATTTTAGTTCAAGTGGTAAAACTGTCACGAAATACATGGGATAGACTGAAAAAGAACAGTCAGGAAATGGAGTTTCTGCCTGGGCCATTTGCAATTTGTACTGAAGCAAGAGGGGAGGAAAAAAAAAAAAAGAAAGAAGAGATCATTGTGATTTAGTTATTCAGTTTTTGCAATTTAGCTGCCACAATTCATTTCCTTAGCTATACTGAAATAATTTGCCCTGAGTGTTAAACAGAATTCACCCCCCTACACACACAAATGATAATATATGTAAAAAGCCTTTGGGGCTCAATGAATTATGTAACATATGTTTTCCTTCGGTAGGACTGGAGATCACTTGTGGAAGTTTAATAAATATAGGAAATTATGATTATAAGAACTGGGGGAGGTCAGGTTAGTAAAGGGCCTGATCTGCTGCTTTTGTTTTTTTATTTCTCATTTTTGTTAAATGAGCTTATCCCACGAAACAGCAATTATACAGGAAATCCAGTATGGCCTTTAGATCCCACTGGAGAGAAGAGTTCATGTCTGTAATAGCACATCAATATATTCATATATTGCCAGGATCATGCTGCAGTGCCCGCAGGAGAGAAATCAGAGCTGGACAATCTGTGAGATTCCAAAATGCACATACAGAGGGGAAATTAATCTGGAGAAGTAAGAAAACCAAAGCCAGCAACTCCATCTTGCAATTGAGACCACTTGTAAATGTCTTGAAGAACCTTTAAAGGTGATAGTTCCTTCAGAAACTTTGAGTCTGAAGTTTTTTATTTAAAAGGAAAGTTTGTGGTTCTTCATTTGCATTAATTTATAAGACTTAGAGACTTTGAGAGAACTAGTGGTAAAATTCTAGGGAACAGAAAATAAAAACTTGTGTCTTGGTGTCAAAAAATGGATATTGAAATGCTATTGTTGTCAGGAGAGAGTGCACACTCATATCGGTGTATACTGACATTACATGGTGTAAGAATTTTCTTTAACCTTAAATACTTCTGGTTTTATAATTTAAAAAAATCTTTGATATTTATATATTCTAGAACATAAACAAAATAATGATGAAATGCAGTAAACTTTTACTATTAGTTTTGCTAAGTAAAGTTTCCTATCAAAGCACCAAATTATTTCAGATCCACACTCATAGAACGATTAAAACACTGAAAAGCTGTAAAAGTCACTTTAAATACACCACCTCTTCTTTAAAAAGGCAAAGGACCGTGTTTTGACCTCTGGAAAACAGAACTGCTTGGTGTTTTGGTTAGTACCTGTCACCTCACAGGGTTTTTTCTAATCTTCAAGGACCTTGGTGTTGTACTAAACTTACAACCTCTCCCCACACATTTTAAAGCCTGTGAATATTTGGCTGTGCCTTCACTGAACAAAGGTGGGGCGGAAAAGCAGCTTAATTTGCAAGTGTCACAAGGTTCACGTCGTCACTTTGCTTCACTTTCTTAATGTTCTTAGTCTTGTTCATTCTCCTGCACTAATTCTATCAACAACACTCAAAAATAGCTGTGCAAAAGAAGCTGCCTATGGGAGCAGAGGAAAGGAAAGCAGGCAGAATATCAGCAAAACCACATGAAATAAATAATACAGAGCAGCCTTGTGCTCCCTCACAGCAACCGGACACCAGGACTTTAATCTGCTCTCGCAAAACCTCCACAAAGTCTGATTTTGCAGCTCTGTAGAGCCACTCTCATTTCCAGAAAGCCTCTGTTGTCCCCAATCCCCCAGAAGAGCAATGGCCAACGAGCTGAATTACTATAAATTCAGCAATCAAATTTACACAGCTCTGGAGATGCAAGTAAAATGAGTATTGTATCTTCATTTCCTTTGTGGCACTTTATCAACCCCTTCCTCTGCTGATGGTAGAAGTCAATAAAATCCTATTAACACTAAGATGTTGTATTAAGTTTGACAGTTTACAAATTGCAGGGGTTTTCATTTCAAATATGAGTGGCTTGAGAGACTCTGGAGTTTCACTGTATAAAATTGTTAAAGTTGGAATAAAGCAGATAAAATAATTTGGGTGTATTTTTTTTCCTCTCCTTTTAAAGAAGGCAGCAGAAGGAAAATCAAACATGAAAAATAACCTTATAAGCCTTCCTGGGAGATTAACATTAGTCTAACCAGGAAGACCAGAAGAATCAGAACAGATCTATATTTTGAGCAAAGCATTCACCTTCCTGTGGACTCCATGAGCTCTGTATCAGACTCTGCTGCTCTCTATAATCACAAGTAACTGCCTTAGCAAAATGAGGATCACATCCTAAGAGAAAAAAGCTTAAAGCAACTGAACCTTTAAATAGGTAAATAAATAGAGATACCAGCAGCAGGGATGGAGTTGGCACCTGCAGGAACAGCAGTCAAGGGTATGGCTGACCAGCTGGCAAATGAATTAGGAATTGTGCCAGAACAAACTTAGGGACAAATCCAAAGCTATTCCTGCAATTGGGCAAATTGCCATAATTTCTGCACTTATCCACCTGGTGATTTAAATTCCCATTAAATATTATTTGAAGGAAACAAACACCAGTCCCTGTTGGTGCCGTTCTTCCAGTGCTTTCAATGATGAAAGGTGTTCTCCCAGAGAGGAATGTGGAAGCAGAAGGCATTTAAGCAAAATCCAGAAACCTCTCCTAAATGAGAGGTGTAAATGTAAAGCAGGTGACTGGAAATGTGAAATAAGGAAGAAAAAGCTTTTTTGGTTTTGTTTTATTTATTTTTTTTTTAAACACATGTCCCTTTTAAGAGGAATTGCAAAGCTTGTGAAAAATTTAGTATTTACTGGACTTTTCAAGGATATGGATTCTCCCAATTAATTAAATAATTTATTAAACCAGGAAAGCACCACTCAGCTGGAAAATAACACTGGGGTTGTTTTTACAGCCTTTTCAATACCTACAATTCCAGACATCACAGAGTTTGTGACTATACATAGACTCCTCAGATCACCACTCTCTCTGCAAAATCCAGTCTTGGACTGCTCACAAGACAGAGTGGGAGGCTTGATTTTGCAGCAACCCTTGCCTCCAGGAAGGATGTTTGCACACAGCAAGAACTTGCCAGTGTTTAAGGCTGGAAGCACTCATAACACCCACTTAGAAACATTCAAATTTATCTATTTTTTTTGCCTATAAATTGTGTCTTGACGTGAAAAAAACCTTCTGCTCCAAGTCACTTTGTCCAGCTATGATATTCAGCCATTTATCCATCACCCTGACTGTATAGCATTCACACACACCAACAGTACCCCATTTATCCATGGACACTCCAGAGGTGCTTCCCTGACATCTGATGCTGTCTGGTGTCCCTCTGCTGTCCTTGAGCTCAGAGGAAGAGGACAGAGTGGCAGAATTCTGTGAGTTCAGCACCCCAGTTAATTTATTGGCACCGTGATTTCGCTGGTTTAAGTGGTTACAAGTAGAATCTTGCAGGCTTAAATGTCACCTTAAACAGCAGAACGAAAAGATGTCTTTCTATAGTGCTTAGACAAAGTAATCTGCTTGTGAAGGTAGAATTTCAGGGGTAAAAACTCAACAATAAATAAAGTGTTTGTGTTATTTACTTATTTGTAATGGATGACCTGTCCAAACTGCCAATTAATCTTAAGTGAAACTTTTACACTGCCAAGCTCCTCCCTAACACCAACCATAGTGGAAGTCAGGATTTGGAAATAAAAACCATAAGCCCAGGAAAACAAAAGCATCTGAAAGCCTTTCTGCCCAAAACATTGTCTGGGATTTATCCTCTGTCACCTCATCAGACCTTTGCACTCCAAGCTGCACATTCCACGTGTCAGCTGTGGAGAGCCACAGCACCTTGGGTACAGGGTATATTTTAGCACCTGGTGCATGCTGAGAATAGGTTGTGTTAAGTGCCCAAACCTCTGAAGAAAGGAAGGGATCTTCATACTTTCACTTTGCCCAAGCAAAGTGAAATAATTGTGTGCTGTCAAGTCAGCAGTGAGACACGAACACAGAGCACAGGACAAACCTTCTCTCTGCCTCGTTGAGATATCGTTATGAGTGATGCATTTTTAGCTTTTTATCAGGAGACAACATCTCAACATCCTTTGGTGTTTTACTGCTGTGCTGACTAACAAAATAAAGCATGTGAACCCTTTTATTTTCTGGTTCATCAGTTTTATGTTCTTATTTACTTGCCATACATTTTAGATGTGATGATACCCAACACAGGCAGCTCCAAACATGCTGTATTTAAGAGACATCAGCTGACCCTCTTCGATTTCATAAAAGCCTATTTTCAAAGTATTAGCTGTGTACATGTGTATTTTTTTAATGCACAATGTAACAGTCAAAGGAGAGGCAAAGCAGATGGAAAACACAGATTCTTCTTCACAAATTACAGATTCTTCTCTAATCTGGGGAAATACCCCTTGGAGGCCCTACAAAAGTTGATTTTGTACGCTCTGCTCGACCAGGCACAGCCCTGGATTCCTTGCTGCAAATATACAACACGTTTTATTATAATTTAGGAGAAATGTGTGTATTCAAGCAATCTCCAGCCTGCCTTGATTAGTTGATTAACTGAGAGGTTTTGTTCTATAAGAACCTATTGTGTTGGAATCCTTGACTTCATCCCCTCTATGTAATAACAAACAAGAATGTCTTAGAAATACAGGACTTTAAAAGGGAAGTCATCTGCAACGTAACAAAAGAATCCATGTTTACATCTGCCTGCCTTCATTTCTTGGTTGTTATTTTTTCCCCAGCACATCCCTCCTAAAGCAACAGAACTCATTTGTTGAGTCTTTGACTTCCTTAATCCCTGATGCTTTCCCTGATTCAGCAGGAACAGTCAAACACCTGGTGCTTTGCTGTTCCTGAGTAGCCCAATTATGACTTGGATGGCATCAAAATGAGGTTCTTTTTCAAATGGCTCAGCTGCCCTCTCTTGAGATGATTTTCGTGCTCAGGCTGTGGCTCTCGAACAGGGGGTGTTGTGGGATTTAAAGCAAATTTCCTCTGCCTCTCTCCCTCTTTTCATCTCTCCCAAGCTCACAACGGGGTAGCCGAGCCTGGGAAACAGGGAAATGGGAGCGAAGATGTGAGAGGCCAAAACTCAAAAGAGACACAAAGGCACTATTAAAGAAAGTAAGAGACAACAGGGCAGATCTGAGATAGCTGAGAACAACAGCAGGAGAGCTGCAGTGCAGACAGCCTTCCCCACATCCCCAGCCAGGGACACATCCAACAGGCTCCTTCCCACTGCCCCTTGTCAGCAGAGGCAACACTCCCTGGCCAGCAGCTCCACTGCTCCCCAGGTGCTTCCCAGCAGGAATCCTAAAGGTGCTCCAGGAGGATTTGACCCTTTTTGTGCTCCTGCTGTCACAGGGAACACCTCAGGGCAGAGCCAGAGCTGGTGCTGGGATGGTTTATAACAACTGCTTCTGCCTGCTTGTGGGATCAGATAATGGCAAAGCTTTCTAAACATGGGATTATTTTAAACTCTATTTTGTCCACTTGAGAAACACACCTATCTCCAGAATCAGTTTTTTGAGTCCTCTGATCTGAACATTCTTCAAACAAACTCTAAATATAAATCAGACCACATTTGTGCAGAAGACAAACACTCTCAACTCAGCAGCCTCAGGTTACCTGTAACACTTTTTTTGAAAAAGTTTCATCAGATAAGCAAGAACAGTTTACTGCTGGAATCAGATGAAAGCATCTATCTTAAAGTGTATGTGTTCTTGATCAAAATATTATATTAAAGCTACAATCAGATTAAATTGAATTCTTAAAGAGAATAATAAAAGATTAGACCACAGCTCTCAGAAAAATTATTTCTTAATGAACCAAAGTACAGAGAACACATTTGATGTATTGCTAGAAAACACTAAATATGTTCCCTTTCAGAGCTGCAATTTGCTGTTACACTCATCTGATGCTTTTAGTTTTCCTTATGAGTTAAATTGTCCTCTCTTTAGGAGCTCAAGCTCAATAAAACTCTTCTATAAGCATTGAGGAGCCATAACATTTCCTCATTAAAAAAAACAAACCCAAACATTGTCTCTTCAATCTGAAGACTTTAGCCTAACTTGACTAAAACAAAGTAAGATAGACACAGGGAGAGTTGCCCTGATTTTCTCCAAAAGAATCAAGGTAACCAAAGGTTAATCAATTGCCTAGAATAAAAGCAAACTTGAGTTTCTACAAACTACAAATTGGATTTGTTGTATAGAAATAGTTTTCCCTTAGTCACAGTAGCAAAAAGGACCTCGGGAATAAGCCTGCAATATAATAAAAATAATATTCATTAGAAAAAACCAGCATTTTTGCAAAATAAGTTTATAATTTAAAACAATGTTACAAGTAAGAACTTCATTCTTCTACTGAACCTGGAAGTTTTGCTGCTTCCAAACTCTCTCCCAACTGGGAACAGGGAAAACAAACAAATAAAAAACCCCTGTATGCAAAAACACTTCTGTAGTCAATCTTACTAACACAAAACAAAGTTTAACCAAAAAATTCAGGGCTTTTCCAATGTCCATTTAGACATCCATGTCTATTTATGAGCATTTAACACAATACAATGTGAAACGTTCATCAAATCTGCTGCTTAATAAAGTCACCTGCTCCAGCAAGTTTCTGCTTATTGACAGCGATTTTACAGCACTGCCCAGGATTAAAAAGGCATCTCTTGTTATAAAAGAACATCTCTGCTTTCAACCTCTATTCCCAGATGTTTACACTATCTGTTCAAAGCCCTATTAGATCTAAACTCTTTGATATATGACCAGCTACTTTTGCACAGCTTTTTGTTAACTGAAATTTAAACCCAGCAGGGAAAAGGACAGATCAGTTCTTTTATCAAATGTTTTCAGTATCAATTCGCTACGAACAGGAATGTTCTTTACTTGGTTTTTCGGTGCTCCAGTACACCACAAGATCAGAAGAACAAGTAAAGAAGATCAGAATTCAGCTCTTTATTAATGTATTTTTAAATGTGTTCTTTCTGAGCAACATAAATATGAGCAGTTTTATTTTTGAATAAAGATATTCCAGTGGAAAGTTCTGGATATTTACCTTGGATATAGGTACTTATTTCTACTGAAAAACGTCACTCCTGAGGTGAATGCCTGCCTGTTCGTACTGGATAACTTCTGATACTCCTTATGCCAAATTCTTAACTTTAAAAACGAAGAAACAACCTTTAGATTTAGTTCTGACATCTACCATTAATACAAGCAATGAGAAGCACATTAAGTCAGGAATTAGTAAATAAGAAACATCCAGCAAATCTTAATTTGTTTCTCGAATGAAAGGAGAGAACTTCTCTTGCAAAACCCAGGAACCCAACCCAAGCCAGAAACAAAGGAAGCAAATAATCAAACCACACACTCTAATCTTTCAATTCAAAGGCAAAAATAGGCTCAGGAGCTATGCAGAGCTGAGAAGAGGGTCTTAACTATACCTACACAGACACAATAGCTCCCTCTCACTGACAGTGTTAAAACCAAACACTGACCAAAATAATTTTTTGGTACATTATAACTAAAAATTCTTCAGCACTAGATTTGGATATATATTTTTTTAATCAGTTGAAGTTCTGAAAGCAAACAGAGCACTTAATATTAATGGCTCATCTTGCCAATAGTGCCAAACCACACCCACAAAACAGCATTTAAAGGTGCGGTGTTTCCTCAGGAAAGGATTTCTCACACTGATCTCTCCACATCTCCACTCTGCGTTGTAATTGAGCAGAGATCTACAAACTAAATGATGCATGAATGAGTATAGATTCCAAGTTCAATTTCTCCAATCAAAAATCCAAAAAGCACTGCCAAAGAAGGAGGGGGAAAAAAAAAACAACACCAAAAATGAAAAACAGCATCTGCTAATATTAAACTCTGACTTTGCCACTCTGAAAAGAATTACAAAGCCTCATCTTACGACAGAATAATTAGGCATCCGTAAAGCAATCATTGGCACATTGTCAGAAGTAGAGGCTTTGGGAAAAAATAAAAAAAAAAGTAGAAATATCGGTGCTTTGCCCAGCATTCCCCAAGTCTGTGCCTTTTGCTTCCCCCGACTGACTCCAATCAATGGGTCAACTGCAGCAGGTCGAACACAGCGGTGCTGAAATGGCACCTTATGAAGTAACTGCCTCCACAGAGCTCCCCAAACGAGCCCTAAAGCCATCCATCAATATCCCACCTCGTGCAGCACGGCACGGGCGGGAGGGGAGCGCTGGGATCAGAAGAGCTCGCTCCGTTATTCCATTTGCAGCCCATAAATCAGGAGTTCCTGCAGTTGGTACCAGCATTAAGGAAGGAGTGAGAACCCCCACTATCATTAGTCGACAGCTAACAAGGCATTAACATTTTCATTAGCAGTGTTGACAAATCCAATCGATTTTAAAAGCTCATTTACATCATATCCTAAAATTGTGAAGGAGAAGGGAACAGTCTGACAAGTTGATTATATGCTATAGCTTAAATTTTTGTTTTTCTGCTTGTGCGTAGATGTGAAGTGCACATCACATCTGGTTATGTTCTATTCCCCCCAAATATTTAGTTTGCAACTGCTGTATTAATGTTCTCATGCACACAGAGACCTGACATACCCAGGGGTGATGGTCTTTAAGTGTATTTAGTTTGTGAGACACCCCAGTTTGAGTTCTCATTTCACCTACACTGGACCAGAGACAGGCACAGATCCTCCCACATCCTGTCTCCTGACTTTTTTGGATAGGTGGACCCTTTTTCATGGATCTAGGAAGGGTCAGTCCTAAAAGAGGCTCAAGTACCATCCAAAATGAAAGCCTACAATACACACTAGACAGTGGTGACTTTTTTTTGAATTCCAATATGTTATCTGATATTTCAAATTTCGCTCAAAACCCTTCACCCAAATTAAGCACTGCTACAGAGAATTAAAAAAATGTGAAATCGTTCTGTAATTAACAGCCTCTAAAATGGACTAATTAAATCATGTTTCAATATTCCAAATTTGGTACATAAATACAGCTAATCTTGCTTCCTTTTTGCAGAGACAATTTTGGTATGATAGAGAGCAAGCAATTCTGAGAAACGGATTCACAAGAGTGTGCATCCAGGAAAGGAAGAGGATTAGATAATTTCAAATTCATAGACAACTTAACAGCAAAATATATAAGTCATTAAGGAGAATGCATTTTTCGGTAGCTCAGTGTTTGGCTTTAGTCAGACTTACATGCATTTGGCAATATGATCTTTTAAGTAACAGGAACCTATTACAGCCACAAAGAAAAATACAAGGTAAAAAAAACCCCAAAAATCTGAAGCTGGGTGTGCTGTGCAGGTTTGAAGACGAAAGCAAAACTGCTGCTAATTAAGAGGGCTTTGAATCAGACACTGCTTACCTAGAACAACTGCTTCGTAATTGATTTCCCTTAAATTCATCTTTACACTCAAAACTCATATGCTCTGCCCTTTTGGCAGCAGGAAGATGAAGAGCAACCAGTGCATCATGTGGAAGTTGGTGTTTTCCTCTCACTGAGTTAAAAAAACCTCTCAAACTGACTTGTCTGGCTCCAGTGACAGGCAAGGGCTCATCTGTGCTGCCTTGCAGAGCACACTCAACTCTAAGACTGGTCCCATAACATCCCTTAAGATGGGCATGTTCTTTCATAGGGAGCAAAAACAACAACAAAAAAACAGCATAAAAAATGAAACAAAAAACCCCCAACCCAGCAGCCATGAAACCCAAGCAAAAAACCCATCAGCCATGAAAAGTGTATTTAAAAATACCATCAACACAATGTACTGAATATATTTTAGAGGATTTATGCCAAAAGCAATGTCCTTGATAAATAATTGGTATTCATTTGAAGCTTCTGATATTTTAACATTCCTAAAAGCCACACTAGGAAACCTCTTTCAAGATTCAGACAGTTCTGCCAAAATTAGCCAATTTTTAAGTGTTTGGTATTTAATACTGGCTTCCTAATGGCATCCATTTACAAGCTTTCTTTGAAAAAAATTACTTCAACAAAACTTCAGAAACTTTAATTTTCTATTTGCCAATTCTTTTGCACCAAGCAGTCTTATGTATATTGATATTTTGATAACTTACATGCCTTCCCTTACATCCCCATAATTACAACTATTAGGATCCTTGCTAAAACCGAGACAAATAACATCATTTGTCAACCAAAGGCTTTGCCATGTGGGATGTTCTTATCCCTGAACGTTGCAGGGAAGCTGCTGCTGATCCCTGTTCCCTGGGCAGTGAATTGCCCAGGGCAGAGCCAGGCTCAGCTCATGCTCTGTGGTCGGGTTTGCTGAAGCTCTGATCAATAAGATCTGTGCATCTTGTCCATATTGGAGCTCTCCTGATTCCACACTCCATTGATCCCCCAAGCACCAGCAAAGGCTGCACTCCATGGATAAAGCAGATGTTGTTCTGACCTCCACCCAGTGGCTCTGGGAGTTTTCTGTCTGCCTCCAGCAAAGAAAAATATCCCAGTAGAGAAAAATATGCCAGGCACACACGGTGCCCTTGAACAATAGATGATACATCCCTCACACAAGAGCTCTTGCTAGCGTGCTCCTTATTTTATTTTAAAAATCCAAACACCCACGTAAACACCCACCACAAAAATCACAGTAAACTACTCATTCCTAAGAACTTTAGAGGAATATCCTTGACTTTTGAAAACTTGAAATTTGAGGAAAAGCACACAGCAAATTCTAGAAGGCAACACGGAAGCCAAAGAGGCCATTTTCTGAAACTGCTGTAAGCTATAGATTGACCCAGAAATGCCACCATTTACCAACACCATGGAATGGTATTGACCCAGGAAAGCTTCTGTTATTTGAATTAATTGTGATCTTTAAAATTAAAGCAGCACAAAAACTAGAAATAAATCCACCAAATAATAAATGAAAATTGAAAATCACCAAACCCTTCTTGGGAGAACAAGAGAATCTGATAAATACAGAGAAAAGAAAACTCAAGTAGAAGATACAAAAGAAGATCCTAAAGATAGCAATGATAAAGGAAATGGAGGTACAAAGGGAGAATTGTGATCTGAAAGGATGGGATATTGCTTTTGAGAATATCTGATACAAGGAAGACCAAGGGGAGATATTGATATTTCAAATACTTGTTATATTTAGAAGATTATTTAATAGGTTAGCCTGAGTGCTGGGGAAGCTGAGGGGCAGATATAAAACACTGAGCTCTCCCCATATTCACATAAAAAGTGGGAGAGTTTTTGAGCACACAACTGTGAAACAATAATGCCCATTTCTGAGAGTGCCACTTGGGTCTTTGAGTGACAGACAAAACAAATTGGGGAGGAAAGAGGGAGTTTAAGACAACAGTACACAAGAGGGCAAAATACACATAATTGTTTAGCCCTATTAGAAGTCTAAGATTTAGTAAAAAAACCATAAAACCAGAGACTTTCATTATCTTGCAGAGTCTATGTGTGTTTGCCCCCAGCCAGCCCCTCTCTCCCAGCCCAAGGGGTGCCAGGTAAATGCTGGGTGCCCACAGCCCCCTCCCCAGTCCCCCTGTGGATTCATCCAGAACAACCAATCCCAGACATGCAAAGCACTCCCCAGTAACTGCAGGACATCTGGGAACTGAAGGACATCAGGAGAAGCTCAGTTATTACAATTAGTAAAGTACTTAACAAAATTCTTTACCAGATAAGGGTTTAATTCCTGAAATCTCCTCTCTCCATGTTTGAGGAATTTAGAGTATCAGGTGGTTCTTGTGCCAGAGCCTAATAAGAGCCTTTGGCTAGTGGCCTATCCAGGCTGATGAACATGACTCAGACACTTCAATTTATTCTGAATTAAGTCCTAAAATAGTTTCCAGTGAAGTCAGTGAGTGCATTTCAGGCCAGAACCTTGCATCTTATTAAAAAAAAACAACACAGAGTTAAAACTATGAAAAAAACCCATCCAGTTTCTTCATCCTAATAGGTATCGACACTGTATTCCTTTCTCATGTATTTTGATCTGTCTTCTGTTGGATCACCAGCAACCAGAGTTGCAGAACCAACTTCCCTTGGTGTCTCTGCAAGGGACAAATGCCCCTGGGAAGGGTGTGACCCCTCTTACCAGGACCCTGGACTGACAGCAGAGGAGGAGCAGCTACAAACTTTGATCCTGGAGAATTTTTTAGCAAATAAACCAAGGAAAATCTCACGGACCATCAGATTGGCAGAAAGCAAAATTCTGGGCTTTAAACTGTAACCTGCCTAAGGTACCATCCATATACATGCCCACAGAGTCTGGAGAAGAGAAAAAAAAATGTTTCTTCTCTCAATTCTCTGTATGTTTTGAACCAGAGAATGAACTTTTTGTGCAAACCTCATCAGCCCATAAAGGCCACCCGCAGCTAGAGGTTAGTGAAGACCAGAAGAATCAATGGGGAATTAATGTTCTATCAGGATTTTAGTACATACTCATAAAATGTTATTTTAAAGTAAATTTTAAGGCAGATCTTTAAGTTTTTTTGTAAGGAACGTTTTGGGGTTGAATTAAGGCAATTCACAACCACCGTGCAGAAGCAGTTTCATTTGTAATATCCTGCCAGGGCTAGCATTAAAAACATGTGGATATTGGAGCATTCCTCTTTGTTTGGTACTTTGAATTTCACCTCTTCCCCCTCTGCTTGTACAACAGTCCAGCACTACAAAGCCAACAGAACAGGAAACATCATTTTAGGATCCAGATGTCTCACCAGAAATAGAAAGAAAGCAAATGGCACAAGTAACTGCCTAGTCTTCCTCCACTAACCCCAAGCTTAGACTTTATTTTTCTTTCCTGGACAGCTACAGTAGTTTCATCGAGTCCTTGACTACTGCATTATCAGCAAAGGAAAATGAAATAAACTGCTACAATTACTTGTCACTCCTGTCATTTCTCCATGCTATTAAGTAGTTCTGTGATTCATCCAAGTGGGCTGTAGCAGGGATCACGGTGTGAAAAATAGTCTTGTCTTCATCTTAACATATTTCTCGTGTTTATAGGTAACAAGACCCAGGTTCCATCTCTGGAACACACATGTTACTCCTCATTAAATTTGAAAGAGAATGTCTATAATTTAATTCTGTTCACTCTTCAGGTGTAGGTGTAGATGATCTTGTTCACTCCAGTGGAGGATTGGAGAAAGAAGTACAGAAGATAAATGCACAGCCTAAGACATTGCAGAAGTGATAGGCAATAATTACACTGCCTGATGGGATGTTTGTCACTTTTCTTGCCTTGTTTAATGTTGCTACAAAGACATAAATGCATTTTTCCTCTCCACAAAACATTTGGAGAACTGATGCTTGCTAAAGATCAAATGCATTTTGATTTAATGAAACCAAAAGAATGGAAAAATGAGTGAGAAATCTTCATTCTTAATCTCTTGCACTAAGAAAGGTGGAAAAAAAAAAAACCAAACAAACAGGAAAACACCACCACCCCAAAAGCAAAAGAACACAAACAAACAAATAAATGTGTTCAAGGGAATTTTAAAAGTTGTATTTCTATACTTTTTTTATTGTAAAATTCATGTCTTACACTCTTTGTGTGTTCCCTAAGCTTTGCCAGAGTGGGCTCCAGGAAGAGCATGGGAATTGTTCATAATTTGGAGGTGAGGCAGATGAAGAAATAAAGCCAAGGAGGCAGCCAGGGCCAGGGTTAGAAGGAGAGGAGGATTAGAAGATAAATTCCTAAATACACAAGGATCTGCTCTGCATTTTGACACACCCCCTGTGGTCTGTTGAAAAGGTCATGATTTACACTTCAGCCTCGAGAAGAAAGTTTTCCCCTCTGTAAGAAATTACAAATATTTGTGCTGTGCAAGACTTGCCAACAAGTTGCTGCAATTATCTTCATCTCTTTCATCGCCTGTCTTTCCCCAGTCTGAGTGTCCCGTGGTCCCCTTGCCCTGTTTATTACACTCCAGTCTCTTTGTGACAATCCTGGTCCTTAAAAGCCAGGTCAGGGTTCAGGGAAAGGCAGGGCTGACATGTGGCTGGAGTCTCCCCCTGTAGCACACTTTAAATAGCTCTGATAATAAGCAAGGTGAGATATGCCTGAAAGAGACTTGATAACATTACAATAATTTATACATTCCATTCTACTCACCTACAGTTTTAAATTAGATGTATATTATTTAGTATATTTGATCTATTCTCTGGATTTCAAAAGGCACTAACTCGATATTTTAATTTTTTATTCAAAGGACAGATAGTTTTTTCCAGCGGTGGGGCACGAAGAAGAAATATTTCTTTATAGAGCAAAGGAAGGAGGAACTCCCAGATAAATATTTCTTATTTTCTTGTCAAGTGCTATCATTGTCCTGCCTACAAACTGAGTAGTGAAGCAGCACTGAACTGGCATTTTATGATAAAATAATAACTAAAATAATAATTGAGCCAGGGTGGGATGTATTCTCGTGGTTTGTTACAAGATCTGGGGTTTCAGGGATTCTATTTGAAACCTTTAATGGTTTTTGAAACCAACTCAGTATATACTTAATTATCAGTGAATTAGTAACGAAAAACAAAGTTCTTTTCT
Source organism: Ptilonorhynchus violaceus (assembly GCA_013397565.1). Taxonomy (NCBI): domain Eukaryota; kingdom Metazoa; phylum Chordata; class Aves; order Passeriformes; family Ptilonorhynchidae; genus Ptilonorhynchus; species Ptilonorhynchus violaceus. The sequence goes on along the minus strand of VZRJ01008656.1, from coordinate 570,745 downwards.
ATTTAAACTTTCTAATTTAAAGGATGCACTAAGCAAAAGAGAGATCATACATAATTTAATGTAATTTAGGAAGCAAATTAAAATATAATTTCACTCCTCCATCTAATAACACTGCTCTTTCAAGCTCTGGGGATGTTGTTTAAGCCAAAGGTGGTGGTTTCCTTGACAATTCTAGGTAAGAATAGACACCCCTAAAAGAAATTAATAGAATAAAAGGGCATGAATAAGCAGGATTTACTAAATTGAGGGTTAAGGAAATGATAAGAGATCCCTGAAGAAGGCTTAACATTGAAGATATATATTAGAATGAAGAATAAAATGAAGGTTAATCTTGATAATGAAGCACTTGAACCCTGAGAAAATGTCATTATCAACATGTTAACACGCGCAGAGCTGGGGTGAGAATTGGATGGCTTGAGACAGTCCATGGTATTTGCAGCTTTTCATCTGCTTCTTGTCAGGACTGGTGTAGAACTGCTCCTGGAGAGTGGCTGCTTGTGAGGGCACTTTGTGGCGCTGGCAGGATATTCCCAGAAAAATGGGATGGGAGAGTTTAACAGGACAACCAACGGCTCCCTTGGAGTGCCCTGAGGTTTACTTTGGGGTGAAAGTCGATATCTGTTTTCAAGTTATTGAAAGCCACAACCCTGATCTAACATGAACATCACCCCATTACCCTGAAATGCTGGCCCAGCTTGAGAAGAGTAATATTGACAATTTTAGCAACAGTGAAACAGCTTCACATCAAACTGGAATTCTCTTTAGCCACTGTAAAATCTGAGAAGGGACACTCACTTCTAAAAGCGGGGAATTTGGTTCGTTTTGCTACAACAATGCTTAATTCCATACTTGCCCTTACCCTAAATACAAACATAGGAAATTGTGAAAGCTAAAACTGGCTGAACAAAATTTTCCAAGCAGAATATTATAGAACCAGGATAGAAAGAGCAAGCCTGATGCATAGAAAACACATGACACAGGAATATAAAGTCCATAATTTGACAGTGTTCTGTCAAAATCCATTGTGAAGGATTCTCCTTGGCACATTGCAGGAGATTTTCATACTCCCATTCTGGGCTCTTACCAACTCTTTAGGAATGTTTCAGATAAGCCTTCAGCTGTTCAAAGCTTTTGTACATTGAACCTTTCTCCTGCAGAGTATTTAAAACATACAATGAAATTATCTAGTGAAAGACTGGAGGTTTCTTATCCTGCTTTTATTGGACAGATGACTGCATCTCTAAAGCTTGGCTCTTATTCACCCTGAAAAGCTGTTTATATGGGAAGGCAGGAAACTGATAATAATTCTTAGGAAATGTGGTTTGTGCACGCAACCATGGTACAAACAGGCAAAAATAAAGGTAGGTTTTTAGGTTGCTGTTTTGAATTGCTGTGCTGGTTTTCTTTACTATTTCAGCTGGAGAAATAACTATATTAACTCTTTTCCAGTCTCTTTAAGATGTAGCACATTTCAAAATAGCAAAATTCATTGACAGCTTTGTAGTTACATCCCCAATTATCAAACCCTTAAGTATATACACACACACATGTATATTGGTTATTATAAATGTGATTTCACTGTTCTCACAGTCAAATGAAGAACATGTTCCTGCTGCAGGATGACATAATGTCTGCTTGCTTTTCAGACACCCTAACCTTAAAGGTACTAACAAAAAGCCTGTCAAATATCTCAACCATCTTTTGGCCTTCAACACTCCTGTTATGACATCAATTATCTTTCACGGCAATTTAGCTCTTGTATGTTCTAAATAATGCAAAACACTCACAGAACTCTGTCAGCAGGGAAATTGCTTTGGTGTTTTGGTTTTTTTTTTTTACAGCATTTCTGTACCTCAGAAGTATCTTTTTCATTTCAGTGCTGAAAGTCATTCACCATTGTTTCAGCGAAAAAACTTAACTAATGGTGCAAGAATCCTTTCTGGGAGCAGGGAAGAACACACCCATGTGCTAAAAGCCTCCATCCACTTGTCATCCTCAAAGATGTCAATCTTTGAGATGAGGGAGTGGCATTTTTTTCACCAGGGGACTTTTGAAGTATTGTAAACGCTGTTCCTCCCCCAGAATTTTATCAGCCTTCTACGTTTTAGTGACACAAAAGTAAAAGAAACAAGCAGCTATGGGTGAAGCTACTGAAGGAGAGTTAAAAAGGAGGTAGAAAAGGCTGCTCACTGATCTGTCTAATGAAACTCCAAATTAAGCGTGTAAGTCAGGCTGAAACAACTTCTGGGTCTCCTTGCTCTCAATAAGACAAACAGACTTGGGTGTTTCTTTGCACAGAGTGAGGGAGCCTGGGCAGAGCTCCCTCCTTTCAACCCTGCTCCTGGATTTGGCTCTTGAATAAGAAAATTCCCTAAGTCTAGCAGAAGAAACACTGAAGAGAAGTGGGGTTTTTAATGGTTTTATCAGCTTTGCTGCCCTTCCACAAATTCAGTGGGGTTTCTCTCATCACAATTTTCAGATTCCATGAGGTAATATAGTAACATTTCTCAGCAAAAATATTTGAAACCTCAGCATTCAAACTATTACAAAAATTAAAAATTTATGTATTTTGGCCGTTTAATCACAGCCAGCAGAACACAGTTCACAGTAGCAGGTGACATCCTTCAAGCCAGCATCACAGAATCCCACTCAACTTCTTATTTTCCTTTATCAGCCACAGAAAAGTGCTATTTATTGAGTAGTTTTTGAAGAGGCTTGGCTGCATGGATACCGCTGTTCCAGCTACAATCTCATCAGCTGGAGAGCTGCTCTTCAGACACTTGAGATGTTTGCAGGGTAAACCAGCTCTTCCCACATCTTCCTGCAGGTGACAAAGCCTGAGCACGTGGTTAAAAGTCTGGCTAGGCTGAGAATTACAAGAAATATTTGTGTTTGTGTCTGAATGTTTACGTGGGGAGAATAAAGTCTGGAATTCTCTGTGCACTTTGTCACACTCTAACATACATTTCCCTCTCGCATCACTGCATAAAAAGGTGTCTGTCAGAAAGTATTTGGCATTTTATTCAGCTATAATTCTACAACGAGTTAGTACTGCTTAATTGTGCAGGTAATGAACATAAATTTCATGGTGTATTTCAACTACCAAATTTATTTACTTCTTGAAATTGCCGGTTTAAAAAAAATGCAAGCAAATACGCAAAACCCGCAATTCAATTCCCATTACTAAAATTACATTTGTTATGTACATTTTGGGAATTCCTCAATTGTTAAACAATTACTACTGCATTTAAAGATACTGCTGATGCTACTGGAAACCAATGTAATTTATTTTTTTCCCCAGAACATAAGGAGATATTTGTTTTACGTGTACTCGCATCCATTCCACAAATTGAAATCATTCTACTAAGAAACCCTAAACTACTTACAAGATAAATATTCCCCCCCCCACTGGTTTATTTGTGATCCATATGGGTGGGTATATTCTAATTTGGGTTTCTGTTTTTACTTACTTCTGGAAAAAAAAGAACCTTAACTTCACCTGAAGTGCTGAACACTGGTTTTGTAACACAATGTGCAATTCAAATTTAGCTCTTGGCAATGCACTGGTCCCCCCTGTATGAACAGTTCTGCCTAAATGGTTGTTATTTAGGGTTACATTAACCTCACAACTCTTCTGACATTAATGCACTTCCTTCTCCCTTACTTAATCTTTCCCTACATTTTACTGCTCTGAACAGAGGCCTGAAAATATCTGACTTTAATGAAGTGGATCGCGGGTGTCAAGCCCTCATTTCTGTATGTACACATGTAAAAACCAATTTTTTTCCCTGCTATATATATTGTACTGATCCAGCTATCCAGAACTCTTAAAATAGCATGAAGTTGCGTGTAAAGCAGGTCTAAAGACTTCTTTTATTTTCACAATAAGATAAAGCAACTTAATGTGAATCTAAATTAATCTTTCGATTTAAATACATTATAAAATACATATTGTGGGTATTAATTAAACATATGGCACTTCTGAGGGTTCTTTGTGCCCAGATTTTTTTGGTTATTACTGTGCAGCTGAGCAGTGTGCTCTATGCCCTCAGCAGCAATGTCAGTGCTTTGTTTTCTCTGGGGAGATGGTGTTCATCTCGACTCTGGTTGTGTCCACACTCACCAGAGTTGGCACATTCTGGATGGTTTGGCCACATCCACCCCACACAGGATTTGGCCACGTTCTCTATCAGCCCCAGGTGCTGCTCTGGAGTCCCCAAGACACAACATTTTTAGGGTGGTTTCAGTTCCTCACGGGACACCAGTGCTCGACCCCCAATCTGTATTTAGGTGACAAGAGTGGGGTTGGGGAGAACTGTTTGTTTCAGCCTTCTCTTTAACCTTGTTCCCGTGTGCAGTGTAGTGTGAGAGCAGTGCTTTTTCCATGTTTATCCCGCTGTTCCATGTTGTGTTAGTCCAGGAAGGGATTTCTGTACAACACTCACCGGGATTATGTGTGTTCCCGGGCTATATCCTTGTCCAGAGTGAGCACTTTGGGGAAGGGATGATCAAAATGTGAAGGGAAGAACAGAAGAGTCGAAGGTACAAAAATATCACAGTCCTTGAGGAGCAGGTAAGTCTTGTTAAACACAACAAGGCAGAAATGCAGAATTAAAAGGATTGAGGTTTCAGGATATTTTTCAAGTACGTAAGGAACAAGATGCTGACAAAGGAGAAAACAATGCCTCTGAAGGACAACAAGAGATATTTACTGCTGAACAAAATACATTTTAAAATAAACTTTAAGCAAGGAAGATGTGCAACAGAACAACTGCAGTTAGTCAAGTTTGAGTTATGTGAACACCAAGAATTCCAAGCCCTTCAATGCTTTCCAATGTCCAATCCATAGAGTCTCCAAGAGAAGATCCCTTGCTAGCAATGGGATCCAGGAGCATCCCGTAGGAATTCAGATGTCTCATTTTCAAAGAGTTAAAAACTGCTATGGTCATCAGCATGCAAATAAAAACAGCATTAATAGTCACCATGCTCAGAAAACAAGTTGAACCTGAAAAAACCATGTTTTTAAGACTGTGGAAATTCACTTTCTTTTCATCTTTTATCTTTCTACTTCACCTGTTTTTTGAGGGTTTGTTTAGTGGGGTTTTTAACTTCAGGGTGTGCTGGGTTCATGCTTTTCTCTGCAGCCTTGACAGCCAGATATTGACCTGGAAAGGAGGCTGTGATTTACAGGCATTTAATGACTCCTCAAGGTAAAGCTTTAGGAACATCACCAATTATTGCAAGACAAGACCTGGGAGCCTCTAGTAGTAAACATGTATTTCTACCCTTACTAACTCGTACAACAGATCTCCTACACCAAATTCCCTCATTTTCTTTTCCTCTAAGGAATGCTGTTTGCTTTGTGCTACAGAAGTTGCTACAGAGGTAGATCAGAAGAGACAATGTAAAATACTCGTAAAATTTTAAACATTCACTTCATTTGTGTTCCTGACTCCAGTATTCATTTGTTAGAAAAACTTTTGTGCATAGGTATGGAAGGAATATCTTTGGATGTGCTAGAAAATATTCTAAGTATGGAGTTGCTTTTTTGTGAAAACTTCATACTATTTTCCTACTTCTAACTGGAATAAAAATAAAACAGGCAACATAAATAACCAATCTAGTCAAATATTCCCATCTCAGTTTCAAAAATGCACTATAAACCAATAATTATTGACTCTAAAATGTATCAAAAATATGGCAAGCCACTTTTGTGAACAAAAATGGAATACATAAAGACAATTACTTCTCAGGAATTATTTTTCCACACATACTGGCATGTGCTTAAAAATCCCTTCCTTGCTGTGCAGCATCCAGAGAGTGAAAGGAGAAAGAGGTTAAAGATGGCCTTGGAGCATCTTTTGTAAAAGACCTGCCATTGATGGCTGAAAGAGCCTACAGCAAAATACAGAGAGATTTTCCTCAGGGTGTAAGAATTTAGCTGAAAAGGGGTTTCTAAGACTGGAGCTGGGTCATTGTAATCTCCAACAGAAACTCAGGACAAATTTGAAGTGAATTGTGGTAGAAGAGTGAAATGTTGTCATACAACCAGCCTGGGGAAAAAAGCACTGCAGATACAGGCAGATTTCATGCTTGTGAAGGGAAACACATGAAGTTATTAGAGATGTTTTTTAAGTTTCTGAAGGTGGGAGACAGGTTAAGTGCCTTGGTCAAATCCAAGCAAAAAGAATCACAAGCCTGGTCATGTAAATAACTTTCCTTGAACCAGGACTTTGTTAAACTTGACATAATTTTATGTATGGAACGAAGATTTACTAAAGAAAACAACAAGAGTAAGAACTTGTAATTAGGACTGAGAAAAAATACAAGCCAGGTAGAAGTGAACAGCAGTTATCCTTAAATAATAACAGACCTTATATTGATTAAGAAAATGTATTATTTGACTGAATCCTTAGCACTGCTCGTAGTTAACTGATTAACAATTGAGATTTATACTCCTCTCACAAAATGTTTTTTGTTCTTTAATGAGGAAGAGGCAGAATCTCAAAATGCCTCATTCTTCTCCCACTGTATTCAGGAATGGAATTAAAAATTACCAGTTATTCCTCTTCTCCCAAATGGCACAGTCCAAATTTGAGGGAGAGCCTCTGATCCTTTCGTGTTGGAGGATTAAACTCATTTAAAATCTTCAAGAGAAGTGTCTGGTGAAGGAGCTCTGAAATCTCAGAACTGCACATTCAGTCCATGACAGCACTAAAAGATTAAAATTTAAAATCGAGAAGACCTACAGTACAAAGTGTGCACATTTATCTGTGGGCATTATTTAAAAGCCTGTTTGAAGTCAACTGATGACTTTCCAGTTAATTTGATGAGTTTTAGAGTAGGACACATGAACATGATACAATAAACAATTTATACACTTACTGTCCCACCTGTCAGTAAAATGAGACTTTAGCAATTCATTCATGTGGCTCAGAGCAGATCAGCCCTGCTATAAGAAATCTTAAAACAATCCAAAAGAGACAATCTTGTACAGATGAATCCTTTGACCCTCTGTAAGGTGCTGTATATTAGAAAAGTATTAATATTGAGCTTTTGATGTAGGTGCTGTCCTGATTTTATGCTAATTGAACAGAACCATTTTTGCTGATAAAATTAGGTCAATTATATTTAATTGGATCCATTAACCAACTATAATCTTATTAATAATTTCTAGACCTCAGTTGTCAGATTTTCCTTCATCTCAAAGTTCCTTGGTTCCATTTCATTGCCTCACCCCCCATCTTACAATCTTAGTCAAAGAGAGAAATTCTGTCAATATTTCTTTCCAAGTTTCATCACTCAAATGTTATGAAAATGCTACATATTTCTATTTTGGCTTCCATTTCATAGCAGCAGCAGAAATACCATGCAATTGTCCTCAGATATATAGAATTTAGCCAGCAGTTGTCCCCAGATGTTTCAAAAACCCTCACATTGGTATAAAATTTGACCTATCTACAAATCAATCAGGAATTAAAGCATTGTAGTCCATAAAAAGGAAAAAATTCTTCTGACCAACTTAATTTTTATCAAGCTATTTATGGGGCTTTACATCACATGAGAATTAGGTACCCAAAAAGGACGTGCCTGTTAACAAAAAAAGATTATTTTTGATTATTGGTGTGTTATTTTTGATGCCCAGACCATTAAATCTGCCTGAATCAATGCTCTTCCAAAGACAACTTGCATGTTTGTGTTAAATACATATTGCAAGTCATAATAAATTAAAATTGCTCCTCAAAGTTCTACTGCATTCCATTCCTTATTGAAAGCTCACAAATATAACTTCCAAAAGATGTGATGTGTATGAGGAGCATGATTTAGTTTCAGAGTACTTTTCTATTACATTTCTAGCTCATAATTTGATTTTTGTCAGCAGCTTTCCTCAAGCTGATGTGACCTTACAGTGTACACAGTAGAAATGTTCTAATTTAAAATGCTCTCAGTAAGTTTCAACTGTTTTTTTTTTTTCTCCTAATCATGCAACCATTAAAAATTAGAAGAAAAGTTAGGGGTTTTTAAATATGAAAATACAAGAGTAAATCTTCATATAGTATCTGAATGTTGATATAGATTCCTCCCATTGTTACCTTCTAAGAATGAAGCTTGTCCATAACTATCTCCTATGATAGATAATAGCTCCTATATTTCCTACTAGATAATATCTCCTATGGATAATTATCCCCTGTAATAGATAATGTATTTAGGACAAGGTTTGGTTATAACTCCACAATTCTCAAAACAAATGCTTAGACCATCCCATCTCTATTCCACAGATACACAAGATATTCACAAATGTCCATGATTATTTTCCAAGGGTTTTTTTCACTTGTTCTGCTCTTTCACAGCATCTTGTTAAGAAATAACAGTTACTTGAGGGCTTTGAGTTCAACACTTAAATTATCTAGAGCAGAGGGAGAGGAGGATTGGGGTTTTTTTAGTTACAATTATACCCTTATAGCCTGATATGCAGCATTGATATTCCTTCTTAGCAGTTATCAACTTGACCTCTAATGAACAGAGCAGATTTGTGGGAAACTCATTTAGGAGTCAGGTTATGACTTTGGTGATTCACACTGGCTGATAATTAACAGCATGCTCTGAACAATTCATGAGAGCTCTACAGAGTGAACTCCTGCACTGTAAACTGGAGGGTGCTACAGGAAGAAGGGGATTGGGGTTGGATTTACTGTTTGCTGGTTACAGAACAACAGGAGAAAGCTGTGGTCAGTGCCATTTCCCAGAAACTTCTGTCCTGCCCAAGTACTCCATTTTACACCTTGACTACAGGTATCATCAAATGGTTTGTGTTGGAAGAGACCTTAAAGATCATTTCATTCCAGCCCGCCATTCCAACTCCAGAGTCCTCCCTGGAGCCTTCCCTTCTCCAGGCTGGACACCCCCAGCTCTCCCAGCCTGTCTCCAGAGCAGAGGGGCTCCAGCCCTGTGATCATCTCTGTGCCCCTCCCCTGGACTCACTCCAGCAGGTCCATGTCCTTTTTATGTTGGAGGCCCCAGAGCTGGAATACTCCAGGTGGGAGCCTTGTGAGAATGGACTAGAGGGGCAGAATTGCCTCCCTTGACCTGCACAGTGAACAACTTAATCATCAAACTTTGAATGTTCAACATAATTACCAATTTCATTTAGTAGTTATTATATAATAAAATTCTTTACTGTAGTATTATTTCAAATACTGTAGACAAACAGAGATCCAGAATTCTAGTTACCTATCTGTGAAAACAAAGTAGTGTTTAGCTCCTTTTTCTGTCCACATTGCAGATTGATGTGAGCACACAGTGATGTGAGCACACAGTGATGTTCTTTCCATACTCTTCTCCACCTCAGCTTTCATGGGACAGCAAACCAAACTGTCCCTTCATTTTCCCCCACATATATATTTATGTATCTAAATAAGTATATACAAACACAAGAGCTGCAAATATAAGGAAACACAAGTTACTACAGATCTGTGGCCTGTGTTCCCTAATTTTCCACATCAGCCTGGGCTACCTACCCACCACATCCCCTAGATGTCACCCAGGATCTTATTTTTCCATTGCCTACCAACATCGTTGACAGAAGGGAGTTTTCGCCTACCCTTCTGTATAGAAACATGCAAAGAAAAATGTAACAAGATATGACAAGCAAAAGGCTCCTGGTTGGATGCTGTTCCTCGTGCTAACAACTCATGACCTTTAGTGAAAGGTCTTCAGTGACTGCTTCTTTACAACAGTAATGTTTCGCTGTGTTTCGATATTTAAACTGGAATGAAAATTTGACTTATATTGAGGACGAAGAGAAAGTTGGAAGTTCTGTGCTTCAGTTCAGTATTTGCCTCAGTTTCCCAGAAGTCCTTCCCTCAGTTCAGGTGTCTCCCTCCAGTCAGCCTCAGGGGGAACCTGCCTTGCCCCTTGGGCTGAGTTTTCACCACCAGCAACCTGAGCTAGAGACTGCACAAGGGTGATCCCAAAACTGCTCAAACCCTGTATTCCAGCTGGCCATTCCTGACTGAGTAAAGACCAGGATTTTCAGCAAGGGCTTTGATTTTTCTCTACTGCATTCTTTCCTCAATTGTAGAAGTAAAAAATAAATACTTTTAGCAATGCAAACACAGCATCCTTTAGCAGTGCACAGGTTACAAGACAGGCTGAAAGGGAAAACTTCAGTTTCCCTGAAAATTCATCAACCAAACACTGAGATTTATACAAGCACTACAACCTTGTCCAGCACTCTGTGGTGCTGCTCAGTGTTGTAAAAATTAAAAATTGGCTTTATTCATGTGAGCAATCTCATTGATGTCTAACATGCAAAAAGCTAAAAGCATGGTTGATTTTTCCCTAGTAAGATTGGAACTAATGCTAATTCAGTCCTGCAGTATTATTCCAGTTCCTGTTATAAGAAAAATACATTAAATACTTCTTTATGTCAACAGTAAGAGCAGAAGAAAATAATTTTTGAAGTTTCCTCCAAATTGCCCAGTAAAGTTACATTTGATCATCTTGCAGCACTTTTTCTTCAGAAGAGAATAGCAAGATATGCACACAAAAAAAGTGTGCAACAATAAAGAAAGATTATTCCAAGAACTAATCAGGAGAAGGAAAGAGAAAGTCCATTAGCATGAATTAGATAAACCTATCTTTCAACAGTTTCAGTTGTTTTTACTTCAGAGTGAGATAGAGAAAAGACATTAAAGATTACTGACAACCTGTGTATTTGTCCTCCTTTTTTCTACTTCAAACACAGACTGACTCCTGTATTTATGTTTTCCTGAGTCAAGCTACAGATCTAATGAGCTGCTCTATTTTTATTTTCTTTTTGTGCGAATGTTCTTTGAACAGCTTTTTTTTAAAAGATAGGGGTTTTTTAAATTTTCATTGTTGGAAAATGTGACAATTACACTATGTAGACAACTGCAGCTGGATTCAGAGCAAAGTTACTTTGAATATTCTTTATATTCTGAATACCTTACTTCATTACATACTGAAACTGCTGTGGGGAGATAACCAGAGCTGGATGTAAATTCCAATTTGAAACCAAACGTAAAGCGTGTTTCCAAGAATGCATAATTAAGCAGCATTTGTTAGAGTCAATTTGAGTGCATAAATTATTGAACACGGGTTAATTTTGGTTGGATTAAAAGCACCACCTGTTCGCTTCCATAAAAAAATACCATAATTTCTGTTTCAGTGACGTGTTTCATTCTCACATATCTGCTTTCTTCCTTTCAGGATGCAGTTGGTTTATGAACACCCTCCACTATGAGAGACTCAACATATGCCCCATTTATCTTCTCTTCACGTGGTAGTGAAACACCACAATTCCAAAGGTGTTTTCCAGGTAGGCAAAACAACGTGGATCAGGGCGCTCAGACACGTGTCCCAGTGTGTGTAAAGGCTTGAATGGCTGCGAGGAAAATTACTGTTCATCACTGGAGCTCGGAGCAATAGTGGGAGTTCCTGCTCAGACGGCAGCTTTTGAGATGCAAGGCTTGGTGATTGCCACAAAACAGCTCCTTATTGAAGGTTTTCACAGCAGCCCTCCCGCTCCGCTCCTCTCGCTGGCTGTTAAATCCCAGACCGCTGTGGAAAATGCTCCTTTCACCTGCTCGTGTGGAGTTGTTTCCAAACGACAAGCTTAAAAATGGGTTTACAGCTGTGAGGTTTAAGAAGCGGCTCGATAGGCTGCAGCGAGCCACGAGCAGTGGCGGTAAATATTCCAATGCAAATCTCTCCCCGCTAAATCTTTCGTCTTTGATGGGAGGGTGAACCCTTGACTTGCTTAGCATCTGAGGAGGAGGCATGAAGACTCAGGGCTTGGGAGGAAGCCGAAGAGATTACAAGTCAGCTAAAAATCCATGTGGATCCACGGGACGCGGATCCTGTGGTACTTGAACCCCATCGATTTCTTAAGCAGCGATTCATGGCTGTACCTTAAAAAGAGACCTGTCATACTCCACTGTAACACTTTTATCTTTGGTTAGTGCAGAGTGTCTGCCCTCTCCAGTCCTGTGTGCCTGAAAGAGGCCATCACATCAAGGGACAGGGTTAAAAGTTTATAAGGCAACAGTTGTTGAAGTATCCTGTTCATAAGGAATATATTCATAAGATGCACTTTGGAAAAAAGGGAAAAAATACCAGTGGAAGAATTTATCCAAGAAGTTTTCCTTTTAAAAGTATTCTAGGGACACTGTCAGTTCTCAGAACAAGATAAAGTGAGCTGTAGACACTACAAAAGCATTACTGTTAGCAGCATCAGATGTTCAAAGCAGAGATACATTTAAAGCCTTTCAGCGTAGGGGGCACTGTGGGAATTCTGGGGAAGCGGGATCAGAGACACCTTCTCTCCTCTTCCAGCTGTCAAATTCAAACCCCCAAGTGTTCCATTTCATCAGCAGACATGTTGAAAAAGGAACCCATGAAAACAAGCTCAGTGCAATAAAAGCAAGGCTGCAATACACGAACACGGTGACAAGGCAGCAACAAGATTAAAATGTTGCTCGGGAAAGGAAAAGAGTAATTTCCAATCCCCAGCAGGATTGAGTGAGAGCACCAGAGACCATGCACATGCAGGAACCCTCAGAGCAAGGCACCTCATCTCTCTCCTGCTTCTGTTTATTCCTCCATCTTTACAACAAAGTTGAATTCTACATCCTGAGCTTTTAACTGGCAGAGAAGTGAAGTGCAAGGACAGCAAAAGCCTCATGAAGAATGACAAGAGAAGGAACAGGGACACAAATGCAATGAGAGTTGAATTTTGAATAGAAGTGAGTCACTTTCTCTTTGCAGGAGCTTGGGCCCTCGTGCCTAAATATATTACTGCAGGTGGCTTTATTGCCACGAGCTTAAACTTATTATTACAGCTCTGGGATCTGAGTCTGAATTCAATAAACTGGTATGTAAAGTATTGGTCCCTCAAATCCCAGAAGTGTTGCCAGAATTACACATCCTTATTCATAAAAACTCTGTTATCCCACAGAACTCACTGCAAGTCATGAACTTCTAGCAACTCACTCAGCAGAGCAGAGCACAGACCTTTCTGACTCTACGTGGTGGAGACTGGCACCAAACACTAAAGCTGTGTGGCTCCTGGTGATCTCATCCTGGAGCTGTTCATGCAAAAAATTGTTTTTCTCTTTCACTTCCCTCACATCCAGACCTTTTGATTTTGGTTTGATGTGCGGATTCGAAAACATAACTGTGAAATCAACTTGGTTTCACCTGACTTGAAGTCAAAACCAGTCAGTTTTATACACTTCCAGTAATACTTAGAAGCCTGTTCAGAACAGCCAATCTTTTCTTCGTGACCCTCATGCAAATATCCATCTTTTCAGAGGATGGAAAGCAAACTCCCATTGTGTAGAAGGCCTACACAGCCTGCAGTTAACCCAAGTCTAATTTACCTAATCAGCACTACAGCTTACAAGCTCCAGCATTTGTAAAGCATTTACCACCTAGTTAAAAACAGCACAGGATGTTTGTTAAGAATATTTTTATTTCTATATGGTACCAAGAGAATATGTTAGCATTTTTCTTTTGATGTCAAGTGCTATCTACCAAACAAATCCATACTTTTTCTTAATTCAAGAGAATGCAAAGTAGGTGGAGAGACTGCATTTGTAGGCTTATGATTCTTATTTAAGCAGCTGCTTACATAAATCCTCAGGTATGTATGATTAATTATTTGCTTTCTAATCCCTGTTCAAAAGAATGCATCTGCTTTTATGTTTAAATCAGGTTTTAGCATCCTTTTTAAGGCATTTGACAAACCAAAACCGCAGACACCTGTACATTCCAAAGAGTCCTTGTAATGCTATTGATACTCATCTGTTCCTGAGCACACCTCTGCGAGAGCTGTCACACATGAGCTGCTTGCTGTGATATTTGCTTTGGAGTTAAGTATATTTTCCACAAGTATGTGTTCCACAATTGCACATTTCACAGAGGAGAGTCTGGCATTCCAAACACTAATGTAGATGATGGATACTAGGGTGAAAACGTGGCTATTGCAGGAAAACCATCTATGGGAATATACTACAAGTTTAACCTTTATGTTTGCCAGTCACCTGACCTGCCAGACTACAAAAGTTGCATTTGGGGTAAAAAAAACTTTTCCGAGGTGAATTTACTGACATGAACAAGTCTTGAATTAAATCCTTTTCAAAAGTCTTTGTGTTTAAGCTTTGAGACTGACTATAAAACCTGAATGAGTGTCCCAAGAGTCTGTTCTTTCAGAAGGGTGGGTCATTTGTCATGTACTTGGAGGAGACAAAGCTGAACCTCACCTCTTCCTCAGCAAAAAGCTTGAACCTGAAATGAGCAGCCCATTGTAAATGACTGCATCCCATCGTGCAGGAGGTAAGACAAACTGGTGCTGGGATGCAGCTCCCTAAAGCAGAGCAGCACCTTCACCAGCTCTGTTATCAGGTGAGTTATCTCTCAGAGGACATTTAGCACTGTTTCCTCCACTCAAAGTCCTGCTGGTTGTTGATGTGAATGTTGCAATGTAACAACCACAGAAGTGTAAAACAGAAATTGATAAGGACCTGGAAACACTGTCTAACCACCTCCTATACCAAGGCAGAACCAACGGTGTCAAAATTGAAATGCTGTACCACAAACATTGCTTACGTGAATACTTCCCGGCTTCTCCCTAAATTGGGACCTTTCCCGTTGGATTTGGGTCATGTCGTTTTCTTTAGTGCTTAATTACTCCACATTTTATTGTGGTTCATCATGTGAAATGAATGTCATCCTTGTTGAACCATCCAGTCTGTCCATGGCAAGCGGAACACAAAGGTTTGTTACACGGCGCTCGCTGCCAGCGATTACCCCACTATTTTCCATTCAATTACAGAACACACCGACTTTCCTGCTGAGTCACCTCAAATCCAATTTCTCATTGAGAATTCAACTAAATTACTTGCCCATGAATTAACAATGCCGAATCCTAATACAGACATTGACTTATATTGCATTTCAGTGACTGGAAGATGTAATTGCAGCTGGCAAGGTCTACTTCATTTTTTTTTTTTCTTCTTTTCCAATTTTGGCTTGGTGACGCTGCCTTTTAAACCCAATACTCTGGCAAAAACATCCCATAATCATTTTGTAGGACGTAGGGTGCATCCCATCAGGTCATACAAACAATGTTTCTGTTTCATCTGCTGAGTATGGCTCAGGCATTTTCCCTGGGATATTCTGGTGGGCTGTAGGCAGAACAGTGTTAACTGTTCCTGGGTTTGCTCACTAAAATCTGATATCCTGAAACTACATTTCAGTGCATGAAACATTCTTTGGTTAGCACAGTCACCTGCTGGCAAATAAAGTAAGCAAACCATGTAAGACAGACAGAATTAACTTGCTTTTTCCTCAAAGAATAAGCCTGTTATCTACCACAGCCTTTTTCTTGAATCTTGAGTACTTCAACTCATATAATAAAAATCTAAATCTAGACAAAATTAAAAATCCAATCCAAATTATGGAGTAACTGCCAAATGCCACCTAGTTAAACTGAGATAATTAGCCACAATCCCAGATATTAATCATATCTAACCAAACCTCATTAGCTATGAAAATTAAGCTGGAATTCATTAGAGCAGTATTTCTGGCACATGGAAATAACACAAATTTGTTATCTGCTACAGGATTTTGAACACAGTCACATAAAAGTGAAGGCAATTACTACCCAGAAATTTCAAAACAGCAAGATGTTTAGTTGTGGGGGTTGATTTTGGTTTTATTTAATAAAAATTGCCTACTTGAAGCAAATTCTGTGTTTACCTACAAACCAAAGATTTTCTAGGTATATGTGCATTTCAGAACAGTTGGACCTGTGATGGAGTTTTTCATCCCAAGAAAGCAGGAGAACAGACATGGAGATGCACTGCTGGAGGAACTAAGACCATGGAGCACAGCTGAGTGAGGCTGGTAGGGATTTTTCCATTGTTATCTCTTTTACACTGAAGTCACTGCTATGCAGTAAGAGTAGAATAACACACACATATTGAGAGTTAAATAACAATAAAATAATGTACTGGTGTTGAGAGATTAAAACACACTCATCCATTAAAACCTGCATCTCTCCTCAAATTCGGATGCAAACAGGCTCATTTATGGACTTTGCACTTAGTTGAACATTGCAGCAAAATACTTTACAACAGCCTTTGCTGTGTCACCAAAAATTCAAACATTTTTGCAGAGTAGCTGAGTTTCAAGCAGAACAAACCCTACCTGGCCTGCTGGCAGCTCGCCCAGTAACACAGTTCCAGCACAACTGCCTGGAAACTGTGCGCTCTGGAGCACTGGAAAAGAAGTTAATGGCCCAGTTGTCCCCAAAATCAAACAAAATTTCAGAATACTGAAATCCAAGACAGGGATCTATGTTGTACACAAGTTTAGATACAGTAAATTATTCAGACACAAATTTTCAGGTGCCATTACTGAGTAGGTGGATTCACACACAGTTTCTCCACTTCTAACTGCATTTCCTTTGTATAATATATGCACTTCCAAATAGCAGAAGAAACTTGCCCACAATGTAGTGAAGTTATTCTTCCACATAGATTACAACTGCAGACAATAACTACTGAAAGAAAGCTGGAAACATTAAAATAGTGTGCACTTTTTTAATGTTAATATCATTCCGGATTTCAGCATATTCAGCCTCTAAATAAGTTAGTGCCTGGAATCCTTTATCTGTTATATCCTTAAATTGTCACGTTGCTATAAATGGCTAAATTACTATTTTAATGACAATGAGCAATAGATATCAAGAGACATGTATTGCTGACTGTGAACGTTCTTTTTTTGTACATTTTCTGGTTTTCTTTTCTTCATGGCATAGTCACTTTCCCTGTTTCTACTTCTTAACATTAATGGATAATTTAGTAATCTGACAGGAAATTTCAATCTATTTTTACTGGGTTTTCATTTTTAATGGGAGGGATCTGTAATTTTAATAGTTTCAATACGTTCTTCCATTCCTAGCTTTGGTTACATCAGCTTTGCTTCTGTCTTCTAGTACAGATAAACCATTGATACAATTCTCCAGATGAATTTGTATTAGGGTTGAAAGCTGAGTTACAGCAAGAGACTCCAGGAGCCATTCAAGCTAAAATATAAACTGGATCCTTTAAGGGATTGCTGTTGATCCCAAAAACCAACCTGAACTCTGAGCTGGCAACCAACCACCTCTGCTCCCACCCTGCTGTAATAGGGTTGGCAAAAGTTCCCAGAGGATCCCGGAGATCTCCAGAAAATCGATAAAAGAATAAACAAATACACGAGCAAGATGATCCTGTCCAAACCTGGAGGTCACCTATCAGCTGAAATCACACAGCTCTGAAGCCACGAGGTGGAAAAGTAACTTTCCATCAAGGTACGCGGTCGTTTTCTATTCAGGCATTCCAGGGTTGTGAATTATCACAAACGCTGGCACTCTGGGACTGGCTGAGCTTGTGGGAACGATGCACTTCTCTAGATGATTACCAACCATTCATCTGGCTAATGCGAGGCCAAAGCTGGCCTGACTGCCCGGCTCCAGGGAGTGTAATTAACTCTGCAGTCAGGTTGCATTTGCCAAGTAGGATGAGCCCCAGGAGGTGAAGGCACAGGAGCGAGAGCCGATGCTGCCACCCAGAGCACACGAATGGACTCGCCAGCAAAGCCAGGACAGGCTTTTTTACACATCAAAAGCGCTCACACATCGAGCATCCCTTTACGGAACCAATATAAAAAATAAATATATACATAATTTTATTTTTTTTTTAATTTCACTACGTTTTTGACCAGTTGGAAAACGATTCCTTGCGTTCTCCCATCGAAACATCCACACCAGTAAAGGGTGACCTTAGGAAACCATGTTTGAAAACAGCTGAGTACATTTAAGTGTTATTGATTGCACAAGTAACAGCGCCGAAAGTGATTACACAGTGTGGTACTTACAAAAATAATTACACTTCAGAAAATCAAAATTAATTTGTACACTTCTGCTACACTTTCAAAGTTGTTGACATTTCATTGTAGTGCTCCTAATGAAATGAACATTATTAATAATTGTTTCTACTTCAGTGTGACAAATGTCATTTAGGTTAGGATGTGAATTTGTCAGTACCTCATCAGATCACCGAGTTGACTTTTGGCTCATGTTCATTTGAAAGGGGGAGTTATTTGTATTTATCAGATGCAAGTCTACACAGGCCAAGCATGTCATGATCAATACCTTTGCTGGTTCCTGCCTGTGAAACATCTTGTGTGGTGTACTCCTCTTTTCTCAGAAATCACTCTGAAAAGGTGTAAAAACAATGGAAAATTAACCTGCCTGGACAAAAGTTCAAAAATTTTCTTCTTCAAACTCCTTTACCACCAAAATGGTATAAAATAAACTAGTGAAATTAGCATAACACCAGGGCTACTGCCTGAAGTGGAATTTCCTTTTTACTCCCTTACCAAGCAAATTTAGTCTTATTTTAACATACAGTGAACTACATTGTTCAGTTATGGAAAATAACCAAAAGAACAGCAGAAGCTGTGTAAAGCAAAAGTTAAATTATATTATGCCTCATTGTTTGTCTCATACAACATATCACTCCTGTAAAGTTATATAATTAGAACAAATATAACAATTCAGCTTGCAAAATACTTCCAATAAAAATATTAAAAGTCTTTAGAGTACTTTAAATTTATTAAGTAAGTAAAATCCACACAAACAGTACCTGAAGACCCTCACTGTTCCAGTTTTATAGTCAGCTGAAGTGACAAGGAGATGATTTGTCTGGGCAATTACAGGAAACCAATAACAAACCCGCAAACAGAGTTTTGGAAGAGCTGTCTCCAGGCTGCTCAGGGAGTTCTCATCTACTGCCCTCAATTTTGACAGGAGTCTTTGCCTCAGGACACCCTATCAAGATTCAAGTTACTCTCCAACAGCTGATCTAAAAGTGCATAGAATGAAACATCTGGGTTTTGACAATTTGTAAAAGGAAAATCCATGATAAGAATATAGAAGCTTCATTTTTCACAAAACCCCTCACATTTTTCACCATTACTGTTAATCCACAGGTGGACAAAATTGGAGAATTTCTATCCAGAGATCAATACAATTGTTCTAAGTGCCATGTGAGCAGTACTTTCAGTCCTAGAAAAACAATTATGTTAGGCTCACGTAACTGGCCTGGGTATGTGGTGGTTTCCCAAGAAAGAAGTATTATCAAGAACCAGTTCTGTAAAATCAAAGCCTCATGCAGTGATGGCTGCATTAATATTTTAAAAGTTTTATCATTTATCCTCAGCTTATTTCACCAGCTCTGATTGATGATAAAATCCTGGTTGTAGAGGCCACACAGGATCCAGGAGCCTGCTTGAGATCTGTTTTCCCTGTCTTTGGGAAACGGGTGCTCCTGCTTTTCCAGTTTTACCATAAATCCACATGGCACGTTGATTGACAGGTTTGAAAGAACAGCTTGCATAAAGCCACCCATTCAGGAACTGTATCTTTGTTTACAGAACCCCAAGAAAACAAACCCGAGAAGACAAACCCCAGAAAAGTAACAGCACTTGTGTTTTTACTAGATCCAGGCAGAATTTTTATTCCTTTGTTAACACAACACGCTCTGATCTGATTTCTATTGTACTTTGCAATTAGAGACTGCGAAGGAAGGGCTGTTTAAGGAACTTGTTTTCTCAGAAGTACAAGGTGATATCCAACAAGGAGACAAAAGCAGTTTAAGTGGTCAAACCACAGCAGCAAATAAGCAGCCAAACAGCCTGGCACAGCCAGAGCTCTCTTTTGATTATAACCCTGCCCCACTGCTCACCCGCACTGATAACAAGCTCTTTCACTTGCAGCAGATAAGCACAAACCTCCCCAAATAAAACGCTTTCCTCAGTTCTCCCTTTACATTCTCATCACCAGCTTTCCACTTTTACCTAATCAATATGTTAAAGAGGAAAATTAAACAGACCTGAAAGCCACACCTTTATTTTCACCTTGTGCTTTCCTCCTTTATTCCGCTCACCTGTAAATCTCCGGTTTATCCCTGTTCAGTGTTATCACACTCGTGATATTTAGATTGGTGATGTTTATTTCTCCTACAGTCCCAGTTCTCAGGCTCTTAAGATTATTTGAGAATCCCAACTTCAATTTAGAAATCCTTCTATTGCTAGCTCTCAGGTTCTGGAGAACGGTATGAAAGTATGACTCAAGTGTACTCTAAAAGCTCAGTGGGAAAGGCAAAGAAAAGGTTTATTCCGAACAAAACAAAAAACAGAGACTACAGAGAAACAGATTTCTCTAATGTATTTTCAGAATTGCTTGTTGGAGATTTTTTTTTTTTGATTGCTAGGATTTATGAAGTAATTACGTGTAAGTGTTGTATTCTGAACATAAACAGGTATTTCGTATGAACATCACAAACCTGGTGCAGTCCAAACATTTCCAAGGAGCACTGTCAGAATAGCAGAGGCTGGATATGAAATGTCAAGTAAAATCTCTGCTTGTACCACTTTCTCATAACACTGGTGTACAAAGGGTTACAAACTCGGGCAGGTTTTGCTCTGGTGCCATGAGCCGCTTGCTCTCACTCGTTCTGCACCTTGGCAATGCCATTCACACTCAGTGTCCCCCACCAAAACCCCCCAGAGCCTGCAGATGTTGTATCAGATATCTGGTTTTTGATCAGTCTTGCTCGTGGGGGAGCAGGTTCGTGAATCCCTGGCTATAAGTTCCAGAGAAACAAAGGAGTTTGGATTTTCAGCTACAAGTTCTGGGTTCGCAGACAGCCAGAGAGGTGCCGTAAATGTTGGTTGCATGGTCGGTCCCATCTGTGGCTTCCAGGTTATTTTCTGACTCGTTGGTCCTTGTTGGAGTTTGCTTCTGAAGGAGCTGAGGTGTGAGGGAAGCTGCTTTTGTCTGTGGTTATGTTCAAAAGGGATGCAGACCTGGTTGGTTCTGCTGAGTGGGGAACATGAGTAAAAACAAATGTAAGAGAACTGAGCTGTGTGAGAAATTTGAAAAGTAAGAAAGGTTGCGTTTTATTGACTTGAAAGCTGTGGCCTGATGAGCAAGAGGGATGGGGGTGGAAAAAAATCTCGATTGTTGCAAAAGGGAGTCTGGTAGGCAGGTGCTGGTTCAGAATTGCTTTACTTTCTTGGAATTATTGCTGCAGAGTTTGCAAAGAAGCTTTGAACTCCACACAAATGCCTGTGTCTGGAGAACTTACGAGCTGGTTCACTAATTAAAGAACAGGGTGGAAAGGTTACAGCTAGAAAGCTACAATATAGGCAGATCTGCAAACCTTAATTGTACTTTAGTTTTGCTCCTGTTCAGGCCACAGTTGGAACATCATTTAGGGGTTAGTGTATTGCTTAGAGGTATGAATAAAAATCCTTAATTAACACCATAGCGAAGAACTTTGGTTACTTATTTGGTCTGAGATTTAAAAGAAAAATGGTTAACTGAATAATGATACATTCCCCTGAAGTGAAAAATTAGCACCTTACTAATATTTCTTTCAAAACCTCTTGATTTTAAATTAAGAGCAGTGGTTTTGTGATTAAACCCCTGGGTAGGAATGCAGTAGATTTGAGTTCCACTCTCAAGTCTGAGCCAGACCCATTATGTGACCCTGGGTTAGGTGTTGGTGACCAGGGCTGGCTTTCCAGCACCCATCTGTGTTTAATTGCCAGAACATGCAGCTGAGAAATTGCCAACGGGGCCAGCAGGACTTTCAGCATTAGCTGCAGCTGACTTTGGATCAGACCCTTTTGTCTGTCTGTTCCTAAATGTGTGTATGGAGAACCAGGCCCTGGTTAACTGGGATATCAGAAGCACGTGTTAATTAGCATTGTGCACTGCTGAGAAATTATAGAGAAAGGACTTGTCCAAGTAGAGAAATACATCGAGTACAATAAAATAGCGCAATATTAATATTGCTGTCCTGTTAATTCAGTGTGTTAGGGTAGAAATTCAGCCACTTTCTAAGTTGTCTTTAAAGTGTAAGACACTGTCACAGCTTTAAAATGCCTAATTTCTATGCTATTATAACAAAACAAATAAATGTATCCGTATATTTCCCCTCAGGAAAGGTTGGGCCTGGTTTAAGGAAGGTAATTGGATTTGTGTGCCAACATCAGCTCAGCACCTTCCAGGCTGTCCGTGCTCTCTTGAACACTTGTATAGGGGGGAAAAAACCAACAACAAGAAAGAAAACAAACAACCCCAACAATAAGTTGAAGTTCTAGACTATGAATTTGGCAGTTGTTCTGGGCTGAGGTCAAAAGCATCAATTAGTACACAGAATTGAAATTATTTTATGGAGGTTTAATTATCGTATTTATTCTCTTTCAATTTAACGTGCTATTGTTTCTTCCTGTGTGCTGTGTATTGCTCTGTTAGGTGGTATTTCAGTGTGACAGGATGGACTGGTACTGGCACATCCACGCCAGAGAAAGCAAACGTGAATCTCCTTGTGAGAAACCATGAGTAACTTGTAGGGTCCAGTCCCTGCTATGTCTGAGCTCCCATCAGTCTGATGGGTTGGACGAAGAGAGAGATAAAGTAGATTAGGAAGTAATTACTGGAGGAAAAATTGTATTAAGTTATTTTCACATTTAGATCAGCACCATTATAACCAGAATCTCAGGAGCCATTATTTTAAGCATTAGTGTATAATGCAGTACACTACATTAAGTTTTATGCACAGCATTTGGAACCTTGGGATGACTACTGTAGACTCTCCATCACTGCTAGTTCGCACAATGACCTTTTATCTTCATTAGGCAATACTCTGAAATTTCTCTAAGTATACCAGGATGGATTCTTTGGTGGTGTAAATTAGGATATGTATCGATGTTAATGGAGCTGTTTGCATTTATTAGTATAAATTAGTTTTAGTATTCTCTCACATCATAAATCACAGTGGACATCAGGAAAGTCATTTGGCAGCACTGATGTCTAAACAGTGAAAATGAGAAAACAATTGACTCCATTATTCAATGTTTAGTGGCAGAAATGTGTATGAGGCTTGTGTGTGTGTGTGTTTGTATTTCCCAAGCTTCACCCTCACATGATGTGAAGCAAGGAATGGACAGGAACAGTGACAGAAGATGAACTCTAATAGAGAAAGTTGCTGGACAGGAAAGAATATCCCAAGTCTAAACCTTGAGCCCCTGTTTTTACAGACAACCACACTAAATTATTTGAATTTTTGGAGTGTTACTATAAAGCAAATGCATAATACAAATAATAATTCATAGGTAGGTAAATGACAGCCAGTCAGGCAAGCCTGAACATCTGTTTCATAGTGAATGAACACTGAACACTTCTGGCATCTAGTGCTCTATTTTTACCCAAAAAATCCATACAATATTTAAACCCTTTTCATGCTGCATTTTGACTCATTATTCCATATTGATATCATACAAAGCTGTGATTTCCTTATGTATAAAAAAGACTTGCTGGATTTATTTGTCGAGGGAATTTGTAAGGAAAACTTGTATAGAATACAGAAATTTTGAGATAGCAGAAAGTATTTAATCATGGCAATGGCTTTTTCAAGTGATTTTTCTTTGTGACAAACCAAATATGTATTATATTATTTGTGGATCAGTATATCTAACGTCAGCACACATTGCTGTTTATTGGCTCGTTTTATCATGCTGAACTGTCACAAGCTTCTTATTAATCTGTCTCTGAAGGATCAAAATGCTTTAATAAATATGTTAGTTCCTTTAGATCTTGGGCTGCAACGAAACTGTTAGTTAAATGTACTGTGACTTTGAGTGAAGATACCTTGAGAGAGATTTAAAATGGGAGCACATTGTATGAATCTAAGTTTGACAAAGCAGAATGCACCTCCCTCTTAATGGCCAATTAGGACTCCAATAAAAAAAGTAGAAAGCCCTTTTCTAGACAAAATGTGAGACTTCTTTGTTATGTGATATGATTGATTTATCAAAGTGGTGATTAATTTTGCAGTTTCACAGTGAAAGCTCATTGCTTGTGTGGGGTGTTTGTTTACATGTACAGGTTGACGTGCTTTAAAGTCTGTACACGTCATGTCTGCACTTATGACTTCAGGGCTCAGAAAAGTGCTCGCCTTTTGTTGCTACAAAGAGGTGGATGTAGTTAAGTTGAGTTCTTGCTTTATTCAGGACATGAAAATTTATACCACTTTATTCAGCTGCCAGGAACAAACAGGAAGGAGCCTAAAGGAAAAGCAGCCACTGAAAGGACTTTAAGACCATTTTGAAGAGGGGAGTGTGTTAATGGCAAAGAGATAATTTTTTGCAGTCATAATAAGTGTGCCCTCTGAGCAAACAGCAGTAAATATTTGGCTTCTATTAAGAGATTAAAGAAGGAGTGGTCGATGTGGGCCATTTCAAAGGGGGAATGCATTTTAATAACAGCATCAGATTTAAGAAAAAACAATTAAGATCATCCATATGATATTGTCATTTGTCATTGCAATGCAGTTTCAGATTCCTCGGTAGTTCTCTCTGGGTGAACCTACAAACCTTTGAGTATGAGCCCTCTGCAGTGAGAGCAAGGGTTTCATTGTAGCTGTGCACTAAATTAACTGGTATTCCCAGGAATACATTTCACCATTTCACAGGATTAAACCTAAGACCTTTCCTTTTGTTGATTAAGTTTTTTAGCTTGCTAAGATCTTAGTTTTTGATATTACACACAGGTTTGGAAAGTAAATGTTGAACTTCATCTGGAAGTGCCCAAATCTTTCCACATATCCCTCTTATTTTAAGAGTTTACATGTCTTGAGTTACACAGAGAAATATGTAAGGATGAATGTAACAAGTTGTATGTAATGTTACTTATTTCAGCTTTCATCTGGAAATGCTCCACAAGTATCAGAATCTTGTCTTCTTGTAATAAAATGGCCTTTGATATTATAGACACATTAAAATATTCATTTGTAATTTTAGATGAACATCCAAATGTGAAAAAAGAGTTTTATTGATGTGTACAGTGGTGAACACACTGGAGATGAACATGTGTGTATAGCCAGGCCTGTAAAACTTCTCAGAAAAGCAAGTCCATGGGGCCTGGAATTAATTTGTTTTCAAGTGCAAGTGTGTGTGTTTGTGCAGCCACACAAGAATGGATCTCGTTTCCATGCGGGATTGGTGGGCACAGACCATCCATCCATCACTCTGCTTCCTTAGGAGTGTTAATGGTTTGGCACTACTTTATTTCCCTTAAATCTTAGCAACAATCCATGATATTGTTACAGCACATTACATGGCTTTTCCTCTGTGTCATTGTGTATTGCCATTGGGAAATGAAGCACGAAAAGGCTGCCATTAGAGCACATCATTAAATAAGACTGCGTGAATTCCAACTGTTGAACAATTGATCAGTTCCATTTTGAGCCAAAGAGATGCTTTATCCCAGTTGAGTCCTTTTAATATAAGAAAAAAAAATTAAAATCCATATTTTAGTGGTGCCTTTAATTTCCTTTAATTTTTCTTTTAGAAATTGTGCAGTAATATCAGCCTCTATCTTGTAAAGGAAAAGATCAAAGCATACCAGAATTTTCGTGCATGTGCTAAATGTGAGAAAGTTGGAAATTAACTCCCAAGTGCTGTAAGTTTTCTGAACTATCTGAGAGTAATTCATGCTGAGGGGTTGTTTTAAGACACCCCATTCTAGCTGGGTGCAAAGCACAGTCACAGTTGTTCAATTAACTGCAGCAAGAAAGAGTGGTTATAGCTTCAACATCATTATTTTGCTTGGGCTGAAGTTGCTCAGCCATATCCAGTTTGCTACTTCCCTCGTTTTGAAGCTTTGGTGGTTTGCAGTGGTGGATTTTTGAAGCTTCTCAAATATTTTTCTGGCATCTTATTCCACAGAGCCTGCAATGTACATGTTGTAAGGAGAGATCAATAAGAGCAGGGGATGTAGGCAGGGATGCACACAGCACTGCTTGAGCAGTGACTTCCCTGTTTTCTCTTTCTCTCCGTGTTCAAACATGACCTGAGCCATCCATATCCTCTGACTTTCACTTGGGTGACCTGGTGTCACTTCTGAGTGGATAGGAACACAAACAGCTTCATTAGAATGGTGTTGGAGCAGAGCTGCAACAGCCACTGAGTGTGAGACTGTCCAGGGTAGTCTGGAACTGTTGGGTGGTGTGGGGGTCACACCAGCACCGGTAGGGCTAAGAAAATATTTTCATTAAAGATGAAATATTCTGATTAAAGGAAATAATAACACTGAAGTGCTTCTGTACTAGGCAAAGCTGATTTTAGAGCTGGACCCCAACGAAAATATTTTCCTTTCTCAGTGTAGTTGCTGAAATTATAAATTATTATAATCATATTATTTATCATAATTTATCTTGGGGAGAAAAACCCCAAGTTATGATGCCAAGACCTGTACCTGATTTATTTGTTTTGGACCTCTCCTTGCATGTGTCTGGGATATAGACATCTGCCAACTAAATTCACTCAGAAGCCTGTTAAATACAGATTTCGGGTTTTAAGTCGTTTGTTTCAGGGGTGTTTTATATAGAAAATTTTGATTCAAATCTATGGCATTTTTGGTACTTTAAAATTACTCAATGCTGAAAATCAGTATTCATTATCTTATTTTAGAATTGGACTCCTATATGAAGAAATTAGGCTCAGTGAAGGGGGATATGTCTTGCCCAAAAAGTAGAAATTAAAAACTGAATGCACTACCAAATCAGCCTCTTCTATAGGTAAACAAGTAATTAATGTCTTACATCACTGAGTCATTAATGTTTTGGCTAACATAGATAATGTATACCCATGAATGATCGTTTAACACAGCTCATAGACCACAAATTTCCATCTCTGCTTTGGAGCAAGTGAACATTCACCAAACTTAACTCATTCACCAAACAAATGAACTTCCAACATGTAGTTTAAACAAGACAAAAGGGAGTTCAAGTGTTTGAATAGTTTAAGTGGAATAGTAGTACTAAGGGTGACAAATGACTCTTACTGCACAGCACTAATGATCTTTAGATCCCTGGGTGCTGTTATTTTGTTGTGAAGTGGATAGTGACATCTTTGGAGACTGCATTAGGATTCTTGCCAGAACGAGTGTCCTTTAGAACCCTAAATCCAACTTCTTTCATGCTGCGTGGCAGTTGCCTTGTTGCATTGTTGATGAGACTCAAGAAATAAGTAGCAAGTAGGGAGCTAATAGAATGTCCTCTTTATACTCAAAAACTCCAGCAAGTGCTTAAGAATGCATCTACCTGTCCCTTGGTGCTCAGAGTGACCTTATCACAGCCATTCCTCAAAGAGTGCACACTGCTTCATTCACTGAAGTGAATAATGTCACACAGCTGCTGCTGCTGCTCTCACATGTCCCTGCATCTTCAAAATAGCCTCACATTTTCTTTCTTATAGGCAGCATCAAACAGAAAAACAATTCACACTGGTAAAATAGTGAATATTGAAGAGCATTCTAATGCAATACTGTGAGATTATGGAGTTAAACTCTGTGGGGTTTGAAATAAATGCTTACCAGAGGCATAATCCACTCTGCATTATTGGTTTCTGACCAAGTGATCAGCAGTAAAAATGACTGTAGCATCTGATGGCCCTTGCTTTGTCCCTTCTTGCTGGAGGGTCCAAACATTTGCGTGCACTCTCAAGGGTTGTGGGAGTTGAAATACAAGCACTTTGTCACCATGGGAGAATGTGAAAGCTGAATATATGGGAAGCAGTATCATACTATTCACTATTCCTCTTAAAGCCAGACAGTTGAGTTCAGGTAAAACCACTTGGCTTTTTTGCTTTAAACTCGTCACCATTCAATTAGAGTCAAACTTGGACAGTTTTCTTTTGAAAGCTGCAATATCTGTCTCTGCTCTCACTGCATTCATAGAAAAAAAAAAAAATCTACAGCTCTGCCTGTGGAATTTCTGTCTGTTCTTGTCAAAGCAAGCTTTACAGTTCCACGAATCAGCATTCATGGGACTTGAAGGACAGAACATCTGCATCTTGAACTTTGCAGCTCAAGCAACAGCACTTGAAAAACAGCTGAAAGCTAAAAGTCAGTGGTACTTTTAAAAAGAGTCTTGAAAATCTCTGCTTGGTGCAGTGGCAGACCTAGAAGGTTGAGCTGGTGTGTGCAACGAGCCTGGATGAGCAAATAAACAAATAAAGCCTTGCTTTTGACCCTTTTTGGTCCCAGAGATGGCGAGAGGACCTGCCCGTTTTGAGAGACTGTAACAGGGACTGTCAGTGCTGGATCGTGGGAGGCTTTGGGTTTTGCCTTCCCTCTGACAGGAAGTTCTGTGGACACTCTGAAGCTGGAGTGTAACCCTACCTAAAGAACAGCATTCCTACAGTGGGATGTTGCATTAATGCTTGTCCCACAAACAACAGAAGTTATTGAGGCACAAAACACATTGATGTGAAAATGCTCATTGCTGTGATACTGAGGCAAAAGGAATATATTCTGGATTCACAGTGATACAACACATGACTATTGCCTTTGTCAGAACAAATATTAGCAGAGGTTACAGGGAAAAGAGTGTAATTCAAGCACATCTGCGATGTATGCCAGCTATTTAAATTCAATCTTTATTTTCTCTGAACATTTTGATCTTTGTATTTTTGACTGTATGGAAAAGTTCCCCTTTAGGATTTAGAACGAAGCTGCAGGAGAAAAAAAAAAAGGATGGTCTATTGTTAAATCTTCAAAGAAAAAGATTCAGGGATAAAAGCAAAATGGAAATACAAAAGATTTTTTAAAGTTATTTAATGTTTCAGAATGTGGCTCTGGCCTCTGCCTACTGGCCAGTTTCAAATTTACTGTCTAAGAACTGAAATTTCAAAGGTGGTTTGGAAATGCCTTTTTTTCCTGCATTAACTAATGTGAGGGCATATGGCCCTTTAGTCTGAACACGTGGCACTAAAAATATACATGTGGGGAGTGCTTTGTTTCAGAATCACTTTTTTCCTTTCATTTGTTTCTGAAATCAAAGTTTTTTGTGTTCTTGAAAAGAACGAGCCCGTGTAATATCATGCTTTGAAACGCTGTTCTCTTGACATTATAAGACCATGAAAGGTAGAACTTTGACTAACTCTATTATTCCTTCACCTTAAAGACATTGTCAAGTTTGCTCAGCTCTAAATATGACCCACCTAGTTTTGTTTCTTTTACCTCTTATTCTATTACAAAGCGTATTTGGTTCTTTTCTACATACAGTGCTTCAAGGCTTGCTTTTCTTCATAAAATTAAACAAATAAAAATCCGGGAACTTAGGTTTCAAGTGACTTTTGCATAATTCAGATCAAGGTAGGCAGGTGATTGCAAACTTGATTTTAACTGACTGGTGCTTATCAAACAATGTGCAAAACTGGTTTAGAATAAGTTGTGTCTTTTGATGTGTGGATATAGTGCTGATCAAAGTCCTTGATAGCCATTCATGTGAATCCCAGGACAGGCTTTGTCCCCATTAAAAACATATCCCATTACAATAATTCTCAGACAACCCCCCCCTCCTTTTCATGTGAAAATAATTTTAATTTGACCCCTTTAAATCACAGGCGTGAATCCCCAAATTGGGTAACGTACTTTTGTTTTAAATCCGGGTGCCTCCATCTCACCAAACTAAATCCCTAATGTTTTAATTACCCATAATGATCTCCTCCACAAATATTCTTCTTGTTACTGCCCAGAAAATGGTCTTATTGAAAACCATGCACCGCCTTTGTGCATAATAAAGTGATATATATATATAAAAATATATATATACACAGACACAAGCATTGTTGCTCAGTAGCATCTGCAACTGTGAAAGATGCCTATTTCTAGCCCATCCCATTGTCATTTTTATCTGAATATTTAACTAAAAGTGCACTTTAGATCTTGGAACTTTAGCTCAGCTCACTGAAGTAAATAGCTGTATACACCTGAAAAATTGGCTTTTACAATCAGAAAGTTTTGAAAGCTCAATTTTGCTCATAATTGCTACATATTGAAAACTCATTTTGGAAACTTAACGTGATAAGAAAACTTCTGACCTCAGTAAAACCCATTTTATGCCTAATAGAAACAGGAAACACCCCAGGCTTCACTTTGAAGTCTCAGAAACCCAAAGATCAGAATGAGTGTAAAATACCCAGAGTTCTACATAACTACAATTATTACCTCAGTGTCTGTGGCAGCTTAAGTTCTTGCTTGAGTAAGTATTGGATCAAGGGTGAGCAAACACCGTGCATTCCCAAAAAACAGGTACATATGAGCCAATCCATGGAATATTCCTTTCCCATTGCCCTCTTGAATTGACAGCCGAGAGAGAACTTGAGCGTAATTTGCCTCATTTTTTTTTTTTATTACTTGTGAGAGAGCATGAATATCGTGTTTGATGGGAGAGCTCCAAGACTTGCTGGGCCTTTAAAACAAAAAAATAAA
Source organism: Ptilonorhynchus violaceus (assembly GCA_013397565.1). NCBI lineage: Eukaryota > Metazoa > Chordata > Aves > Passeriformes > Ptilonorhynchidae > Ptilonorhynchus > Ptilonorhynchus violaceus. Next base: position 540,327 of record VZRJ01008656.1, on the reverse strand, counting down.
TCCTACCAGAGGGATGTGGATTAGAGGGTTGTAACAGATAGGCAGACAATTGAGAAATTAATCTCATTTCATAAGTTACAGATTTAGTCCCAGATTGGAGTGAGCCTTACCACGAAGTTTAGTGATGAATGTGGAAAAAGTAAAAACAATCTTCTTTGCTTCTACTATCTAAAACAAAATTGAAGTGACATTTTTCAAATGAGAATACATTGTCTGCTGCTTTGTCTGGTTCTTTCATTTCAGCTTTGTTAGATCTTTTGTTTCTTTGATGCTCGGAATATTGCACCATTTGGCTCTAAAACCTACATTAGAAGAGCATTAATTAAAGGCAGACACAGTGCAACGGAGACACTGTTAAAATTATGCTTGAAGGTACAATGTAATTAATTTTGTACAAGTGAAACATAAAAGAGAGAATGAAACCGGAGGAAATAGCAGCACATCCTCACCAAATGATAATGAGAAATACAATTGCAAATCAGACAAAATGTGAAAGGACATATGGAATAATTAGATTTCAAGGAAGAAATCAAAACAAAGGGTAACCTGCTAATTGCTCGTGAAAATTAAGTAAAGAATATATAACTGATGTTCAAGGTTCTTGGGGTTTGTTTTGGGGTGCTTTTCTGTGGAATGTAAGATTGGCATTAAGTACCTGTCAGTAAAATGAGGTTTTAAATTTAATATTATAATTTACTGAGGGGTATATGAAGAACTGAGTACACAGTTCCACTTGAGAGCAAGTTCTCTGTTAGAAGCTGTCTGAGAAGATAATGGGTTGGGATCTGGGTTATGGTCCCCAGGTTGAAAATGAGGGCACATGACATAATTAACTGTAATACTGTCTGTGCGGGAGAAAAAGGCTTTAGGAAACCGCTTTATTTTAATTGGTCACTTTAAGTAACAATTAAACTCTTGCAGTTCTTGTCAGAATCCCTGTGGTTCACCGTCAGCTGTGAGTGTTCTTGAGTAAAGCACTTTAAAAGATCAAAAAATGGGGCTTGAACATTTATCCTGCACTCCAGAGTTTAACCGAAGCCCAAGGTTTCCACAGGTCTGTGGTGGCAGGCTTCAAAGATGCAGCATAAAACAGAATGAAAGTTTATTGTGTTTAAACATCCAGTTGACAATTGGGATTGCAAAATTATTGGAATTTCTATCATTCCAGTTGTGTGGAAACAGTGCCTGCCTTGGGCTGACCACTGTTACCAGCTATGGGACGATGGCACCTCTTGAGTTTTAGTGGGACCAGATTGCAGATGATTATCAAAGCCTTTGATTTCTTTTGGTTTAGGTTTATACAAACAGAAAAAAGTCAACAAAAACATCAGGACAGTTTTTCACATCCCCACCCCCATTGGTGTGGTGGCACAGGGTGGTGTCAGTGAGTCACCCAACATCCAGGCTTTTCTCCTCTGGGAGAGAGCAACGAGAAATGCTCCTGGCAAGAACTTTGGTGTTTTCATTGCTGGTAATCAAATGTACTTGATGAGAGAAAAATCCTGAAGCTTCTTTTAAAATACTGTGCAGTTTTATATATATTATCTTCCTGAAGACTCTATAGATCCTTGCCAATTTTAAAACTTTCCTAAATGTGGTAACTATCTAGATTCTAGTAGTTGAGTTTTTTAATTTTGAGTTCCTTTTTTTTCATTGTCTGGATAAATCAGCTTATTACTGTCTTCTAATTAATGACAGCCCAAATGAAAAATAGCCAGGGAGAAGGAATTCTGGGTGAGGATCTGCCAAAGTACAGTGCAGTCCTCCAGTTTTCTCCAAAGTAGCAGTTGAATAACAGCATTCCCAGGTGATCCAGAAGGCTTCCTGCAAGAGCCAGATCATTAATTGCCCACAACCTGAAAATATGCCCGGAAAACCTGATCCCTTCACAAAAATATCGATCCCTTAACATCCAGTGCAGTGTTATTGGCCTTTCTGCATTTCTAAAGCTTTCTTAATTAGTCACAAGGTCCTGAGCTGGAAAGCTGTGTAATTCATAGCATAATAACACCTCCTCTGTTCTGTGTGCTTTGTCATCCATTGGGATTTTGAAGAGTTTCAACTAAATCCCTTTTTTAGTATTACACAGCACAGCGCAATAAACTCCTTTAAAGTATTTTACTTAAGAGGTGATGTGTTTTGCAGCGATTTGAAGGACACGATAGGATTCAAACCAGAATATGTTTCCAGGTAAAACACACTGAACTGTTTCTAGTGTGTGTAGTTATATTGTTCAGTCCATACTTTTTTCACCGAAATGTCAAACCACACCATTTTGAAATCTAATGAAAGGAAAAACTGCGGGTTTTTCAGCCTCCATGATGAAACTCTTAAATGTTACAATGCAAAAATATCTGATGAAGAGGAGGGCTTTATGAAGTATGGTATACAGTAAAAATCTGAAGATCCTTGATCTCATAAGTCATCTGTTTTGCCACAATTTGCACAAAATTGTAGGAAGACAGAAACTTCAGAAGGGCAGAGAACGTTCACTCATTAATTTTTGCAACAATTTTAGGGACAACTCATTTAAGTGAAGTTTAATCTTTATTTCAGTGTTAAGACTTTCTACATTGACTTGCAGTAAATACCAATGTGTTGCTGGGCAGTTATTTTTATTAAAAAATATCTTTCACCATTGATGATTACACCCAGTAAAATTGTCCCGTTAATAAGCTTAACTTTCCAAGATAATGTCTTCTTTACAGTTTATTCCTACAAATATGTTCCTGTTGTTTTGATAAAACATATGTAAGAAATTGATTTCCTGATTCCCTTCAGCTTGCATGTTTTTTTAATAGCAATTTTTGTCTCTACCAATTAATCTTTGCAAATTTTTTCTCTGCTACGTGAATGCTCACAGAATTTTGATATCAAGTAGCTCCAATTCACTGCTTCATGAAAGGGCCTTTTAATCTGTTATGTTTTACATATTTCCCTGAAGAAACCTGCTGAATTTCAAAGCAGGTGTCTTTTAAAGACTTACAGATAATATTTTGAAAGGTAAGTATACTTTGCTGCTATTAGTGAAGGGGGAATATCTTTTCCTAATAAAAAAAAAGCTGCTGTGAGTGTTGCACTAAGAATCATGAAACATCTCTCACGACTTCAGAGCCTCCTTGGCATAACAGTGTTAAATTCTGCCCCTCTGAATATTTGAGTAATGCCTCTGCTACCTAATGGTTCTTTGTAGTGATTAAGCTTGGAAATGGTGTACACTATTTCTGCATGCAAGAAACCCCAGGTATTTCCTCATATAACAAACCCAAAATATTTTGAAAGCCTCATCTCCTATTAAAATTTGCAGTAGATGAGCAGTTTTTGTTGTACCTTGTAATTTCAGCTTCTGGCTCCTGTAATTAATCTTCTCCTGTTTTGGCGATCTTACAGTTAACAGGTTTTGCTAAGGGAGAATCTCCAAAGCAGGCTACTTGCAAAAAGTAACCACAGAAAATGCATTAATTGTGATTTTTGCTAACAGAAGTCCGGGGCTGAGGGCCTGGCAATGACAGCCACGCCAGTGCAGGTGCTGGTGCTGTGTTTACCCTAAATCAGCTTCTCAGGAGTTCACGATGACAAAGCAGTGGTGTGATGTCTTGTAGAGCACTCCCAAGGAGAGCCTGTGTTCATCCTCTTAAATTAACACAAAAAGAGGACCGAGCAAGCAGCAATGTCAGGGCTGCTGAATAATACACTCGCTGCAGTAGGTTCCTGAGGCAGCACCAGTGAGGGAGGTATAACAAGCACAGCACTCAAAATTTACCGCGGTCTGATCTCGATTGAATTTCTCACTTTATTCAAAGAAATGAGCTTCACAGGATTCGGAGCTGCGTCTTCAGCCACCCTTGCTGCTTGTTTCAAATTAGGTTGTGGTTCTGGCCACCTGTCATTGCACTGCCAGCTACTATTAAACCATCAAAGCAGTATTTTAGTTGCTTTGATGTAGTCTGGAATTGTATCTTGTGCTGAATGATGATTAGATTAAATGTTACAAATGTATCCAAGGGGAATAGAAGCACTCCTCTAATCTTGATCCACTACAACTTAATTTTAAGTGTTTCCTTATGTTTCTATTATTTCTGGTACGTTCCTTTGCATTTATAGACCCTGGTACAGCAGAAACAGCCCCTTGGAACAGCATTAAAAAGCTGCCATTAACAAAGTCTGAGTTATTGATGTGGTGTTTCACACGTCACAACTTCAGAAAGGTCTAGAAAACGGATAGTGGAAATGTCACTTCCCCTTTTTAAAACCACAGTCCGTTTTAATGTATATGGGAAAAGTACTGAAGGAAAACGAAGTTCTTTTGTTCAGGTTTGGTGGGAGAGCCTGGCTTCTAACTGAGATTTTTTGGCTACACTCCTGCCACTCCTGGCCAGTCACTTCATACTTGAGTGTGGCCCCAAGCCTTTATTTTATTCCTTGGCAATGTTCTGGAGCTCTCTTGCCCACAAACCAGCTCGTGCCAGCCTCCCTTGGAGGGTGCTGAGGCACCTGCAGGAACTGTCCCCTCTGATCCTTCCTGGAAAGGGAAGATGGAGCGGCTGACAACTCAGACTCTCACAGAATAGGCAAGAATGGCTGAAAAAAAGGACCAAATGTCTGCTGTACCTCAGGTTTCCTCTACAGGATGTCAACAGCAGAGCCTGGGACCACTTCCTGTGCTCTCCCACACGGGTGACACAAAGTGGAATTCTGAGTTTGAGACAGCCCTGGGGAGCAGCTCTGAGTGCACAAGGGCTGGGTCCAGTCTCAGCGAGTGGTTCTGGCTCCACCCTCCACACCACCTCTGCAATGATAAAACAGGTTTTACAAATTAGCTTTCACTGTAATAATTAAACTAATTCAGGGAAGCAGCCTTTTAGCTGTTCCAGAATTGGTTTGCAACAAAACCAAACCAACCCAAACCTTATCTGATTGTGTATTTAATGTTTATGTGAGCATGTGCCCAGATCCTGACCACAGTCTAGTGGTTTATGTCTTCCCAGAAAACGTGATTCAAAGCTGGATGCTGACAGCTCCTTCTTTGGGAGTGCTACCTGTATCCAGGTTAATGGAAGGAAGACACCCATTAGTAGCTGATGCTGGACTTGATGCTTTTAGCAGCAAATCAGTCTGAGCCCAGAGCCTGCAAACATCTGGCTTTTTGTTTGAGGAGGAATTAATGCTGTATAATTACAGAAGGGCAAAGATCCAAACAGAAAAAGAGAGCAGAAAAAGAGAGCAGGAAAATAATACTATAATGAAATGTCTGATGCTGCATGATGCATTTCCTTTGACTTAAGCAAGAATATTTTTAAGCTCAATTTCGTGTTTCAGTTTTTCTTGTTTTCAGCAAATTGCAATAATACAAAAAGGTTAAGTATAGGCCTCAAGTGAAGGTTGTTTTTATGATTAGAAATATAGAGAAGACAGATATGTTTTTCTCTGATTGTTTTCTGGCTGACTGCAATAAAATGTAGACATGGGGTTATTTCTCTCTGGACTTTTTCATTTTATTTTCTACAGCAAGAGTCAAGTGTGCTTCAAATCACCCTTCCAAGCAGAACATCTACCTGATGGTTGGCAAGTGGCAGCATTTTACTTGTGGTGGGTCAAGGAAATCTTTCAAAGTTGTACATGAACAGAGCCATGCAATTTGTGCCATGATTTGTCCGAGTGAATCCCTCTCCATTGAAAATGGGCCGATTCAAGTTGTGAAGAATTAAGAATTTTCATACACTTCAGTGCAGCTTCAGACTAATTGTTCCTGGTCCAGTATAGTCCAAAACAGTGGGGGTGTGATATTTAGGGCCAGATCTCAAACTTGCTGAAATAATTTTATCCAGATTTTCATATAAGCAACCCGGGCGTGCCTTTCAGGAAAGGTTTTCAGTGCCTGATTTATGTGTGAGAAGGGTTTTAGAGAAGCCCTATCTTTATTTTGTAGAGCTACATGGGAACTGAAACTGTGTAGTTGCATTTGCTTTTGAAGGAGAAAAAAGCTTCAGTTAAACTCTGTTCTATTGAAAAAAAAAAGTGGCAAAATCTCATCACAATTACATATTTAAAAGAGATAAGTGAGTTTAAAGCATTTAAAACTTACAAGATTGGAGATCCTAAAAACAAATTATCTCACATTTTCTCAAATTCTTCACAAAATTGCCGTTGAATACTTTTCTTTACAATGGAGATAAGTAAATTCTAGCACAAAACTTACCCTCTTTACATTCTCCTGAGGTTATGAGAAATCTGAAATTATAAAGATGAAGTTTTCCTGCGAAGATTTGAAGATAAATGTTAACTGCTGCAACTGCCTTTTGTTTTGGTGAGAGGCTTTAGTGTATTCCTTATGCAAAGGACAATGATGGTCTGTAACTCTTTGGGGCACTGGGTAACTCGTTTTGTGCCAGAATCTCAAAATCCCAGGTCTGAGGACATCACTACAGTGAAAAGAATGAAAATTAAGGTGTGTTTGTCCTTGAATTAAGGTGAAGTGGTGCCTTTCTACATATGGAATAGGCTTAGTAGACCCACTGCTGGCAATAGTTGCACGTACACATGAAGATAATGAGCAGTATCAGGAAAGAAAAAGGACTTACTAGTGAATAATTCTTTCCACAGAGACTTGTGGAAGGCAAGGAAGGGTCTATGACATGTTTCTCATATATTTTGGTGTAGAAATCAGGCTTCTGTCAGGAGAAAACATCCGGTTCAGTTAGTCATGGCAGGTGGCAAGGATATATTCTATATATGTATATGTCTGTGTGTGTATATAAATATATATATATTTATTTACCAACTACAGTGGGGCCAATCTTGCTGCCCAAACTTAGGAGTTACATCCCTAAACACAGCATCCCGAGCTCACCTGCTCCTTACTGTGGTTCTTCTTGGTGCTGCCTCCTAGCCAGGTGGATGTTCCACCTGTGTTTGCAGAATAAGTAGATATATTAAAAAAGAACAGTCTCAGTAGCCCTAATCCGGTAGGATTTTACTATTTATGTCGTTTGCAGGAGGTAAAACAAAAATAATAGCTTGTTACTTTGGACTGAGGGAAAAAGTCTCCTTAATGAGAATTTAGATGAGTCTTGGTTTTCTTCATTGCATTTGCTTTCTCTGCATAAATCTGGGGTCTATGGCTCAGCCACTGCTGCAAATGAGAGCATCTGATATTTTTAAATACAGAAATTCATTGCTTGCTGCTCCTCATTTCCACTTCACCAGAGAAAGGGTTTGTTTAGTGTGTTTATTTTCACCAGGGCCATGCCACAACAACGTCTCCGGGTGATTCCAGTCTGTTGTGTCCTTCACTTTAAACTCAGCCTTGAGCAGAGTGCTGCCCCTCACTAAAGCCCAACAAGTGCTGGGCTGAAGTGGACCTTTTCTTTCACCACAGAAATATTCTGTTGTGCCCATCTCTATTTTTAAAAAGTAAACACTCCTTGGTGGGCTCTGACCTTGCCTGGAGGACTCTTTTCTGCAGAAAACACTTGAAATAATGGTATTTAAAGGCTCCAGGATTAGCTGCTGTGGAGGCAGGCGATGCAAGGAGAAAACCCTGGCTTAGAGCCATGGAAATATTAGGAGATTCACACTATTCTGCTCTCTCAGTGGTGTAAGGCTTCCTCCTCACACATCAGCAGAACTAATTCCAGCTGTCAAGGGAAAATGTTCCTCAGTGGCAGTGGAAGAGTTTGTGAGCGGTGCATGGGCTCAGTGTTGAGCTTTCTTACCCTTTTCTGGGGTAGTGTGGGTGTCTTAATTTGATGTGATCTCTGCCACAAAATATATTTGATTTTTCTTACTTTGGATGGGAAAGACTTTTGAAAGGAAAAAGCTCAAGTAGCTGGACTTGAGTGGCTCTGTCACTGAGTCCATCATACTTTAGGAAAGCTAAAAATACTAAGAATAGCCTTCTAAAACCAGTGAATCTCAAGTTATTAATCAATAATGAGAGGAAGAAAAGGCTTATTGTCCAAAAACAATGAAAATGTGCATAGACTAGCTTAAAAAAAAAAATTTGTTTTAGCTGAGAATAAAAAAAAAAAAGTGGGTTTTTTATTTTGAGCATGTTAATGAACAGAAAAGTAACTATAAAAATGACAGCTTAGTGTCTTGTATTCATTCCCTTTCAGTGACCTTCATACCAGATCTATGGGATTTACGAGTCAAGAGTTTTGTGACACTTGTACAAACTGAAATATTCATCTAAAAGTCAAGATATTTCATATTTGGATTGATGGGACAAAGTGAAAAGTGCTTTGTGGCAGTTTTCTAGTTTGCTGTGGTAGAAAAGGGTGGGGTTTTTTTTCTTTGGTGTATCCATGAGGTTAGAAAAGACTGTAAAATCTAAGTTTTTGTAGTCACTAAAACCGAAACTCAAAATTACAGAGTGTATCAACCAGGTAGATGAGATCAGAACATGTGTTTTAGCTGCCTCCCAGAGCAAAACATAACTCAAATGTGCAATTGATACAATTGATACAGCTCTACTTACATCTGTGATTAAATCTGCTAAGATATTCTGTTTGGTTTTGGGGTTTTGGTTTTATTTGGGTGGGGGAGATCATCTGTAAAATCCTTTAAAAATAAAAGGTCAAAAGACTCAAGTGTCAGGAGAATTGGGGACTCAACTCCTAAGGATTTTGATCCCTGCTTCTTCAGGAGGTCTAAGGCCTGGAAATCTCCAGCTAGATTGTAATCATTGTCAAATCAGTAATGTTTTTTCCCTCTATCTCATTCCAGACATTTTCACCACCTTACATATTACAAACTGTTCATTTTTGTTCACAGAAACCTTAGATTATAAATAGCAATACTCAGCACTTTTACTTCGGAGTAAATTGTTGGGGGAGAAAGATTCAAAGCAATTTTAATCATATTGTCAAACCCAGAATAAGCTAATGGATCAAGTGGAGAATTTTTTCCAGTTTTATGACATAATTACTTGTGTATTAGGCCCACAGCTAAAAAAATAGCTCTGCAAGAGCAATGTTTTTAAAACTTTATTAGTGCTGTTTGCCTTAAGATAAAGTGAGTAATTGCCAGCCCATTAAATAGTGACAGGTAACCAGTTACAGGAAAGACGTTGTCAAGTTGTTTCAGCTCAGTAAAATCAATCTTTTACTGTTATGCTTAATTAAGGTAATTCCAGCTTGGCTCTGATGTAAAACTCAGTTGGAATTCAGGAGAAACAAGCCTTGTGAAGAAGCAATATTGCTGTATTGTGCAGCATTCTGCAGCTAAGGAGTTAATAGTTAATTGTTTGTAGCCATCCAGAACGAGATGGAGGCCATGAGATACCAAACTTTTCTGAAAGTATTCCCACTTTATTTAGGCCCCAGGTATGAGTTAGATTTTTAGATCTGCTTGCATGAGTATATTTGTGTCTGAGGGCTGCCAGATTCCAAACCTCTCAAAATCTGGTGTTTCATTGTGATGGGTTTCTGTGATCCTGAAAGAGCTGGGGACTGAGAGTGAGCTACCACTAACACGGGACACAACACCAGTGACTCCAGTCCAGACCTGCTGAACAGTCCCTGATGGCACTTCCAACTTCCAGACTGCTGGACGTGGAATTTTGGGATGCAAATAAGATTCCAGAATTCACTGTGAATGCCTTAAAGTCCAATTTTCAGCACTTGCTACTCTAAGCTACTTAAAAATGAAGCTAAATTAATTCATAGCTAAGTTGCTGTAAGAACGAAGATCCATTCTCTGTCTCTTCCAGTGGAAGTTTATGCTTTAATTCTCACCCTGAGTTTGTTCCATCTTTGGGATGTCTTATAGTGTCTCGAATAATAAAAAAGTAAACACCATCTCATTTATTAAATGCTGGGAAAATTAATATTATTATTATAAAATTACTTTTAAAACCTAGTTCAGTGATTTTTATGTAAATCAACTGTTGCCTGCACTTGTGTGGAAGGACCAGTGAATTAAGTGGATGGAGGGATGATTTAATGCAATGTTTGGAAAACTGGTTCAACCCTACCCTGACTGCAGAGTGCAGTCAGCAGGAGTGGGGTCTGCCAGGGAATTGTGGCACAACAGTTGAATCACATTTGGAGCTTATTTAATGTTTTCCATGAATATTGCAGTATCATAGATGCAAAACATTACCCACTGTGGTATGCAGAGATTTCACAACTTGTAGGAACAAGAAGAGCTACGTGTGCAATCCCAAAGATGATTTTATTTTGTTTCTCGTGGAAAAAAAAAAAATGTAGTTCCAGTGGTGGACTTGAGACTGTAGTGGAAGGCTCAGTGAGCAGGTAGATGTTGGCATCACCAGGAGCACTGTTTGTAGGAAATCAAAGCAATATCACACTTAAAGGGTTTGTGCATTATTAACTTCTTTTTCTAACATAGGCTCAGTGATCCTCTTTCACAATATATTGGGAATTTGGGCAAAAGCATTTAAATATTTTGGGGTTTGGCAGCCAGTTTGACTCTGCCAAGGCTTTACAAACAGTGTGCTGTTATTGACATTGCAGGTTAGCTGATGTAATTAGCACAGTCATGATCTTCACAGCAGCTGATCAACAATTTGGGGTTTATATGGAAAAGCATTTGTGACTTATTTTGCCTTTGCTTCTCCCCCACCCCTCGTGACTCTGGTGTGTTTGTTTGCTGCAGCACACTCTTTAGCACGTGTCTTTATTCTGCTATTTGCACAGCACCACCCTCTAGCAGGTCTTCTGTGATGTAAAATACATCACTGCTTGGAAGCTTTCTCTTCAGAATAATTACATTCACGGGTAATTGTTTATTTTCAGAGACTGTTCCATATTGTGTCTGCTCGCCCCCAATCTCATTTTATTTTGATGGACTGGAATATCAGCCCTGCTGTTCTCCAGCCTGAAGTTAATGTATTCATTAGTTATAATTGCCTCCAATGTGTCCTCACCAATCTTAGTCTTCTGGTTACTTAATGATTCTGATTGGATGTTCAACACTTTTATCTGGGTTAATTTACTATTCATAGTACAATGATGGATTATTCATTTTGTTACCCAGATTACAACTGTAAATGGAGTTATACATCATCAATGAGAGCACCACAGAATCATTTAGCTAAAAAATGCCTTCTAGTTATCTTGAAGCAGCAAAGATAGTCACATAAAAACTTTGTGGCTGGCAGTGCTTCCTGCCCAAAGATGGCTGAATTCATTAGCCTGCTATGAATTGCCATAAAATTCTGTAAGTGCTACTCTTAAACACAGTTTCATGTGCCTAAGTGGGCATATGTGTGTATGAATCCTGTTGGGGGAAACTTAATAAAATGTAAACTGAAATCAATGGCAGTACAGAGTTTGTAGAGGGCAGTGGGTTGGAGTTTAGAACTCTCAAGCTCTGTTGAATACTTTGGTGGATTTAAGGAGGTGAAAAAACTTTATAAAACCTTTAATCGGAGCCACAGAAAGAGAAGCAGCCCCTGTTTCATCCCTGTCATTAATGTAACAAGCCCCCAAGCTACAGCAGCGCTGGCAGCTGATCTAGTGCAGAAATATATTGGACTTCTCCTGGACAAGTCTGTGACTCCCTAGGGCTGTTTTGGTAAGATAAATGTTCACTGAATCCAAATGAAATGAATGGGGTGTGTTGGTGGGGTATTTAAACATGCCAAAAGACACACTTGAAATACACAGCACACATGAGCTTCCAGTAGGACTTCAACTGACACATCCTGCATTCACCAGGGTCTCGTGTTCTAAAAACATGGGAAAATCAGGCCTCATGCCCACAGATAAATTAAGATCTGTGCTCTTCTGTGAGCTCATTGTGCATCTTAATTGTAAACATAAGCAACATTTAAAGAAAGGCAATAGCTCTGCAATACATTCGTGTGGTTCTCAGCTTGTTGGGGTGTTGATGTTTAAAATGAAATATTTATTGTGATAGATGTATGAATTAATGCTCAATAATCATGGCAATTAGGAAAATATCTCAAAGGACAAGAATATTCTATCATTAAAAACATTCTTGCCTCTTTTGCTTGTATACTACTTCAGTCATTTTGGCTGGAAGAATATGGGGAAATTTGAGCCACCAAAGGTGGAGTTACAGAAGCAGAAACTTTTCAAAATCAGGAAATCAGCACTAATACAGAAAAGATCTCTCTAATCTCTGTGCCAGTCAATATTTCTTGCCTTTAAACTCTTGAACATGAAATATTGATTACAAGTATTTCCTCTAAAAACAAGGGCTAGAAAACGGAAGAATTGAGTTTTTATAGACTGGTATCCAAATTCAAAAACTGAGAGACAATGGAGCTCTAAGGGAAATTCTTTTAATTAATAATTCTGAATAAATGGTTATAATTTACGTGTTGGAGGCTCAATGCAATTGTTGAAGGAAATTCAACAATTCTATGGAAGGAAAACTCAACTGTCTTGATTCTACCAAATAATTCTTAAGTGCTAGCAGGAAAATACTACTCCAAAACTGAATATTTTCATTTAATGAGTAGCAAACTCAGCCATTGTGTACTTAGGCAGCAGATTTCTTGGACTCCCTCTTTCTGTAAACATCTGAATCCTTGCAGAGCAGAGGCATTTCCTCCTACTGATGGAGAAGATCAAACCAGGTGATCCCTGTGGCTCCTTTGCTCCTCAGCCCAGTGACTGCATAAACTAAGAATGGGTAAAGACGTTGCAGAGGAATTGGGAATTTTTAAAAACTTTCCCAAAGATGCATAAATTTAACATTGAACAGATGTTTTAAAAATTCAAAAATACTCTCATTAACCTCTACTTTTCAATGTCTCTTTTCATGCTTGTAAGAGTTCATCTTTGAAGAAAATTGACTAAAAACATGTTCTTCTTTAAAGTGGTTATTATAGATGTCACTGACACAACACCATCCTCTTGGGCAGCATCTACAGCCCAGCCTTCCTGGGAACCATGGCTGTTGTCTGTTGTCTGTTGGAAATTCTGCAGCATTTTGGGACCATTTTAGTTCCTTTCAAGGGAGTCTTGAGGGGGAAAAAGAAATGCATGAAGGAAGCTTTTCATTGCTGCACTTCCTGTTAATGCTGCAGTTTTACCTGACAGGGCTGAGTGGAGACAACAACCTGATAAATGTGTGAGAAGGCCGTGGGGGAAAGCAGCAGCAGAGCTGAAGAATTCCCAGAATTCTGAGGTGTTTTCCTCTGACTTGATAATAGGTCCTGCCTATTTAGCAACAAAATAAACTGATGGGGTTTTTAAATTGAGTTTCAAACTTGTGGGATCTGATTTTCTTCTGGTGATGTAAATTTGGAATAAATTGAGAGTTAACACCATGGTAGTCATGAATAAAATAAGCTGATGGCTGGGCCACGCTGGCGTTTTGTTCTCTCAGAGTGCAGTGGTCAAAGGTGCTTGTCACTGAGGACTCTGAATCAGCACCATTCATAAAAATTCAGAAGACAGAAGAATTAAACCAGCCAGTAATGGGCAGAAAGAATGGCGGAAAAGATCCTTTCCCACTTCTGCATTCTATTTTGAAAGAAAATATGGGAAAAATCTAAAAATAAAAACCTTTAGAGTGCTAGAATTTTGTCAAAATCAAGGAGGAATATGAATTGAGGAAAAAGTCAGAAATAAAATGTAAAAGAATAAAATTCAGAAGTGAATTGAGGAAAGTTAGAAGGGTTTGATGCCAGTAGTCATTAGTCTGAAAGACAGAACTTGTCAAAATAAAGAGAGAGTTGTGCAAGAAAAATTAATGTAGCATGAGGAGATTTTTGGATTTTTCAGACCTAAATGAATTTATGGTAAATTGAAGGACAAATTTACCTTTAATTGCCTTTTTTTTAGTTCTCAAAATTCTATTTTAAACCGATAGAGCACGAATTTCTGTATTGAGTGGTATTCCTCTCAATTTCTAGAGAACCAATTAAAAAAAAAAAAGGATCAGAATTCTTGCTCTACGTAGGCAGCAATGGGAGAGCTGCCTTTGTAATTGTGAGGTTCCCTTGCTGTGCTCCCAAGGAAAGCATCCATGGGGCAGATGTTCCCTGCTTGGAAAATCACTGCCTTGATGGAACAAAATAGAGAAATGGAGAAAAACCACGTCCAGAACTTCCAATAAAAACCTTCCTTGTCCTTGGCATTCCCCCTGCTGTGTTTGGCCAGTCTCAGGGAATGGGGTCCAAGGGCTTGCAGAGGTGGCAGAGGCAGGACTGTGCCTGGGGATGTTGTCTCTGATGGGGTTTTCGTCTTTGACCTCTACCTTGGGAATAGAGAGGTTTGGTTCAGAAAGAAGCCATAAAAAGAGACTTTTTAGTGACTCAGAGGGACCATACTCTTACCAGGATGTTAAGGATTTCCAGTCTGGTGGATCTGGGGATTTTAATCCTTTGCAAAAATGTGCCTGAAAAGCACCAAAACATGACATCCTTCACTTTTATCAATACCTAATTCTTTTCATTCTGAGATAGATCCTTTTATGTGAGAACCACAGAGGTGTTTAGGAATTGTCTCCCAGACATCTTCCCTGCGAGTCCTTCTTGCATTTGTTCGTAATAGCGGGGGTTTGGATGTCTGACATCAAGCACAACTTTACTCAGAAATGTGAATTACAGACATGCTTATGGATTTTCAGGATGAAAGCCCAGGTAAGTAGAATCGTGTTAGCACAGCAGCTACTTCCACTTTTTAGTAATTTGTGATCTGAAAAAGAAACTCTCACACTCTGCTTTGGCTCAGAACATTAGAAAAAAAAAAATCTGAAACTCAATTACTGGGATTTGGCGACCTTACAAAAAGCAACAGCACCTGATTAACTGATGAGGAAATAAACAGCAGCAATGGAATGTGACCTTTAAAGAGCAGCTCATGAAAATCTTTTGAAACATTTCTACTTAAAGGATATGTCAAGAATATACTTTGTGTAGTTGTTCTCTTCATTCTGTATCACTGCTCACCTGACACGGTGGCATTTGGGGTTTGGATTCCCTGGAACTCTGGTGTGTCACGGGCTCTGTATCCACACCTGGACTGAGGGTGCAATCACAGTGGTACTGAACAGGCCACTCCAAGGGAGGTTGTGGCATCCCTGTTTCTTTGAATGGAAACTTTATTGATGTGATTATTTACCCCATCAAATATTCAATGTTTTATTCAGTTCTTAATTTGATCCATGAAATATTGTATTATAGTGTAAGCGGTCACATATCAGAGCCAGAATTTCTGACAAATTTTCAAATTGCCTCTCTTCCTTTTATCTTCTTAATAACAAAATTAATATTAAGAAACTACAGTGTAATTCAGCCACAGTTCTTCAACACAGGTGTGCAAAAGAAAGCTGGAGATCACTTTTAATGCTTGTTTTCTAGAGGGTGGGAATGTGGATCCATGAATGTAATCAAAGCAGAAGTACTAGCAAATATTTTTGAATAGTTTATTTGATATTGGACAAACTGCTCTGTATTAGATCTTGCTTCTTAGGTAGGGCACAAGAGAGAACATTAAAATAGAATTTGTTGTCATATAAATGTGGTTTATCAGAATTAAAATGTGATCTATAACCAGTTCTACTTCAAGTGAGAATTTTCTTATAACCTTTTTTGTTGACTTTCAGCTGTGAAGTAAATGAAACTATTTTACCCATGAACAGTAAATTAATTTTCCCTTTTCAATTAGATCATCTACAAGAGTTTTTTTCTATATTGAAAAAACAGTGGAAAAATATAAATCCCTCAGATGTTTGAACACACCATTTAAAAACTTGCAATTTTCTTGTAACTTTTATATTAAAAGTCAGTTGACTCCTGTAGAACTTGTTTTCCATAACACTGTTGTAGCTGTGAATAAATGGTAACATTTATCTTTCATTTCCATTCCTTACACTCTCATTACCTTACACTTTTGCTCTCATACTCTTCTATTCCTCTGAAGGGATGCCGACAGTCAATACTTTCCTATCAAAACTCCAGAAGCACCCAAAACTTCGGGAATAATTTAAAGGGCTCCAAAGGTGCAGCCACCTGTGTTCCTTTTCCTCCTCTTTGTTCACACAGAAGCAGGTGACTCCCAAGAACATGACCCAGATCTGAAGTACAGACAGGTCCTTTCCCGAATTTGTGTATGAGAATAAAATATATGTATATGAAATTTAATTCAATTAAACCTGGAAAAGGAATCTCACAGATCTCCTTTCTCGAATCAGTTTTTTTTTTTTTTGTCATGCTGGAAAAGGATCCAAGAGCTCCTTATCTCCCTGGATGTTGCCTTTTTTTTTCTCTCCCAAGAAAAAAATCCTTATGTGGCCAGTACAAAGAGAATTGTTTATGCTTTTCTGAGTGAATGCCAGGAAGAAAAGAACCAGAAAACAAAGACTAAACCCTTCTTGAATTTGCTACTTTAATTTCCTGACAGTCTGTCACACAGAAGCAGAAAAATTTTAAAAATTCAGTTTATATATTTCCTTTAAAACTATTTGGGAAGCTGAGTGTGCACCAGCCTTTGAAGAGACTATAATCTAGGTTGAAAGCGTAAGAGGAGGCATATTAGAAACTTTTTTTCTTCCTTTTGTTTTCTCTTCAAAATTGAATGGGACAAATCATCCCAGTTCTGTTCTCTCAAAAGCCATTGAACATCTGCCACCAGATAGGGACTGTCAGGCTCTCTGCAGAACTCCTGCACGGCAATCACTGCTGTTCCTGACACTTGCTGCTCATAAGGGGATGGGAACTCAGATTCCCCCCTGTTTCTTTTGTCCATCTCCTATCATCCACCCTCCCCAGCTTTGCAGATGCTACCTTTCTCAAGACGTTTTGTTTTTACTGTTCTGACAACAACATAAAAAAGTGGATTTTTTTTTAAAGTTTCTTCCGATGTTGCCTTCATTTTTGAGTCTTTTCCTTCTGCTTCTGCAAGGAAATTTGGTTTATAGTGTTAGCAGTGACTGTCCAGTTACTCGTCTCTGTCAGGTTTTCCTGTCCAAACTTCTCAACCATCATTAATTATAATTAAAGAGAGATGAGCAGGTGTTCTAAAAACAAACACAAGCCTGTGCTTTCATTTTGGCCAAGTAGAATGCACATATTCACCAGCCCCTGATTGTGTTTGTAACTCAAACTATAGATTATATATAATGTTAAAGATGTGTGTGTTGGTTTATGTAGTGTTTGTGGTACAGACATGGACCACATCAGAGTAATCCTGCATCAAGCATTATAAACAGGTAGTCAAATAATAAAAATATCCATGGCAAAAGTTATGCAGAGTAGGTGTTTTAAGTGTGGTGAGTGTTATTCAGCCAAGCAGCCATTGCTTAATCATGATCTCAGCAGACCAAGACACAATGGATAAAACATTTTGCAAAAAAAAAAAAAGGAAACTTGATGGTATCTATCATTCCCCAAAAGATTCCTCCTGGATATTCTGCTTCCTGGAATAAAATTGCAATAAGGCAAATAATTTAGATATCTAGAGCAAGCCTGCTACAGATACAAGGTACAAATATTAAAGTTCTCCGCTACCTCTGTGTTTAATCAAAACACATTAATTTAAAATATGCATTTCAATCCCAGTCATTTCATATTGTATATATATGTATTGGTAAAATAAATATAGGTCTAGTATTGTTTAATAAAAGAATAACAAAATGATTCCTGACATAATCACCTTTAAGCTTATCCCTGACCTCATATATTTTAATTATGTATAAGAGCTAGAAGATCTCCTGTGCAACAAGGAGCCCTTCATTACCTGTAATTCCTATTTTATAACTTTTTTGTTTGATCTGTTCCAGGATTCATTCTGAAGAAATTCAACAGAATAAATTATCATTCTCCCCAACCATTTGACTGTAGCTGTGAATATATAATGTATCCACCCATGTATATTATTTATGAAAGATTGATTATTCTTTCATCTCAATATCCCTTTTATGTCAAGAGAATTTCAGATTTAACACTCTCCTTCCTGGACATAAAGAACTGCTGTCCAAACGTGGTTCTGCATCCCCCATGGGCACATCAAAGCCAGCTGAGAGCTCCTCTGGGTACGTCAGCAGGAGCTGCAGTGACACTTTGGACTCAAGGGGATGAGAAGGGGAATAGGTGAATGGACTTGGTTCTCATCTATGCCCTGAATGATGAAACATGATTTTTTTTAAAGCTGGATCAACATGGAATTTTAGATTAAAGTTTTGGCACTGATTTGCTGCTTTGCTGCACCAGTTTCTGACTAGTAAGTGGAGTAGTAGTGAGCTGAAACTGTAAAGGAAATCTAGAAAAACGGAGATAAACGTGCACTGAAGGTACACAGTTGGAAAACATTTGTGTTTCGCTGGATTTGCTTATTTGTTTATGTGAATAGGATGCAAATAAATAAAACAGTATGTTTGTGTCGGGAAAACGCTGCCTTTGCTTGTACCTGCAGGTTTGGGCAACCCTGGGAGATGTGTGTTACTCAAGGACAGATGGCTCCACTGCCACTTCCCCTGCGCTGCTGTCGCTGACAAATCTCTCAGCAGACAGGGCAAGATGGTCTCTCCTCATCAGACAGTGGGGACAGCTCCTGGCTGGGGAATGCATTATCCTTCTTTAGCCTGTTCTCGGGATGGTCTCCCAGGAAAGGGTGAACTAAAGATGCTTTCTATTGGTACAGCTCTCCCAGTGTGTGCACACCGTTCTCAGCAGCCTGGATCAGATGTCAGCTCCTTTCTCAGAGAGTGCTGCACCAGTTGCTGGTTGGGCATGGATGTAAGGAATTCCAATTTAGGGTCGTGGAGAAATCCAGGACCACTCTCTGAGTGTTGGTTGCATTGTTCCATCAACCAGAAAAATCTTCACTTGGACTGGAAACTGTTCAAAGTTTTCTTCTTTCCACCCTGTAGCCTTTGTCCAGTTTGGGTTAGCTCCAGCTATTTTTTAGGTAGAAGCAGATCTTATCCAGCTCTTTTTTTGTGGAGAGGCAGATCCTAACCAAAAGCCATGCTAGTGACAGTGAGGTGGGGTACAAGAAGGACATGGATGGTTATTGGGGTCATCTAATGCCCCTGGTGTCAAGTACACTCATTTGTGAAGGCTGAGGAGTTTCACAGGTACATTTTACACTGCATTTTACCTCTGAGTTTTCAAGCTTGACTGGACAAGGGATGGTCAAGGAATAGCTCATCCTGTAACTCCAGGGTTAAGACCAAGGGTAACATTCACAACACCACTGCTGCTTCTTCAAGTTTCTGTTCATCCTGTGTCTTCCATCTTCTGTCATGTGTGGATTTTAGCAAAACGTGCAGCTGTTTCAATTTTTGATGACTTTTCCAGTAGTCAGTTATGTTCATTCCCTTTTTATCTTTTCTTTCCAATAAAATTCTACTTATTTGCTTATACTTTTTGTATAAAGTCTCCTTCTCTGTCCACGGTAAGGGATTTGGAACTAGATGATCCTTAAGGTCTCTTCCAACCCAACCCATTTTATGATTAAGTTACTGGGCAAAATAATTGGATTTTTGATCTAAACCGAATGTGAAAAAAAGATCAAATGAAATATGGGTTTCCTAAATGATGACTTTTAAAACATAAATAATATAGGAGTGATAAGGAAATATATTTTGCAAATGCTGAATTAATATTCCAATTTAAAGATGTGGAATCAAAATAATGTTAAGCATTTTGAGGAGAGAGCAGGTTCCTTTGGTTGAAATAACTCTCGATAGAAAGCTGAAAGGCTGCTGCAGGTTTTGGTTAGAAATGAACCAAAGCTCCACCTAAACTTGGTTTTGCATTTTATGATAAAAACATGTTGTCAGGTTGTCCAATAAGGTTATCTCTTGAAATGTGTTGCCTCAGCAATAAGTAGAGTAGGAATTATTCAGTCATCACCCTGTCAAGGGCTGCGTGATTCCCACTGGCATTTGGGGAGATGACGTGCAAACCAAGGCCCCAATTCTGTGAAGAGATCACATTCTCCAGTTTATGCACAAAACCAGCCAGAAACCTCCATGGCACTGCCCTGGATATGAGCTGTGTGTGCTGGCTGCTTTCCTGCAACATGCTGGAGGAAAACTCACTCCCATCAAAGCTCCCTGTGTGTCTTATCTCTTGTTGATTGCAAGAGCCACGTTCTTATCAATGAAAAGGCAAGGCTGTCCAGTTTGGCAGCCTGAGTGCCCACCTGGAGGTCAAAGGAACAGGTTGGCTTTCCACACCTTCTTTCCAACCATATGTTGGTTGGGAACTGTGCCTCAGTTTCTTCTTCTTTAAAACTGCTCTTAACCTCTCCTGCACAAAACCACAGAGAGCATCACCCGCCATTAGTATTGCCCTGGCACTGCTTTTCTGTAGAAATAATTCAAGAACATCTGAAACATGAACAGCTTCCCCCCAGGGAATGCAGCAGTGTTTCACTGCAAGGGTGTGCATTCACCTTTCATAGCTGAATTGCATCCGATTTTGTATAACCCAGGGCAATTTCTTGCCCACCAGTGAGCTTGAGTTGGATCTAACTTTGTGAAGCTCTGGTAGCAAAAACTCTTAAATCCTTTTTAATTTTGATACTTTGTGTTCCCTGGCTTCCTTATGCCATCTGTCTGGAAAGTTTTGTCCCATTTGTGTGTCCATTTATCTTTTTTTTGTTTTCTTGAGTGTTTGTTTGGTTTTTGGTGGGTTCTTTTTGAGGGGGTGAAGGCGGAGATGAAGGAACAGTTTGGGGGAGGAGGGAGAGGTGTTAAGTTTCTTGTCCTGTCGACAGTCTTACCTCTTTTTCCAAGAAGGAAAGAGGAATATTCTTTTTCTGCTCTGTGCGATGCAGTTCTGAGCTTACTTGAAGATAAATTTTTACACTGGAAAATAAAGGAAGGCACTGGGCTCCCTCCATCAGTAATGCCTCTATGGCTTAATCTGAGTCACTGGAGTCACACTCTGCTGGAGTGGTTCGTGGCTGGAGGCTGTTTCTGCTCTGTCACAGGGACATTCTGAGCAGCAGCATCTGACAGTGCTGGCTGGGGATTCTGTCCTCAGCAAGCAGTGGATGCTCAGACAGAGGCTTTGGGATGGCTGTGCTGCTCCCATCTGTTTCCATGGCATTGTTCCTGCTCAGGGTGAAATGCCAGCTCTAATAGGGCAGGAGTGCCAAGTAAAGATTAGTTTGGATAGGAGGACTCATTTCTGCTATGAGAGCCCTGTCTTGTGTGAGAATTCCCCCCTCCAGAGCCGTGTCTTGCAGGAGCTGTGCTTTTTTCCTTTTGCTGTTGCTTGTTTCCCTCTGTGGTGCCTTCTCCTGCTGAAGGCTGCTCTCCCAAACACTCTGAAGTCAAGGATGGCCCCAGGCTCCAGTCTGACTCCATCAGCATCCCCAGCCCTGAACTGCAGACTCTGCGTAATTCAGCTCCAGCGAACGATTTCTTGCGTTTTAAGAACTAACCAAGAATGTTGTGGTTGATTATGATATCCCATCCTGGTAGTTCTTTGTCTATTATTTCTATTACTACATGATCATTGTCCTGTTTCTTGAATAAATACTGCACTACTGTGCATTTAGTGACTCAAAGAGTAACTTTGTAGGTAAAGGGCTTTCTTTTTGTATTTATAATTAAATTGATGTCCTTGTTTGAAGGTCCTCAAGCTATTCTAATTGATCCTGAAGCTCCTAAGTTTAGAAGTTCCCTTCTTTCAAAGATATCCATTTTAATAATTTATCTGTTACTCTTTTAATAAACATTTCTTTTTGAACTTATCTTTTGGGGAAAAGGCAGTTAACAATGAGAAATAATGTATTTGCATTCTTAGGCTCCTTTGTCTGCTGGTTGTTTTGGGTTTTTTTCCTGAGGTACTTTCTATTCTATCCATTCTTTTTGGAAAAGCCTGAAGAATTTGTCGTTTTGAGTCCACTTAAACTAGAGCAGCATTCTGTAGTGTTTTAACTATGAATGGGGGGGTGGGAAATTCAGCGAGGTTGGAGTCATTTTGTAAAAGGGTAGAAGAAGAGGCTGGCTGGAGAAATTGCTATAAACAAAGTGAATTGTTTGTTGCAGAAGGAAAATGAACTTGTTCTATGGAAGATTAACTGTCTATTAACTGTAGGCCAGGCAGGGAGAGCAGACAGTTGCTCAGGATATATTAATTTGCAGTGGCTCAGTATCTCTGCCTCCCATTCAGTTATCGTCACTCTGTCTCTTTATTTTATTCTTCTCCAGAGATTTTTTTTTAATTACCTTTTCTCTGTTCTCTCTGCTCAAAATTAAAGTTGGAATAATTATTGGTTGTAAATCAGAATGCCAGAAGGTGAAGAGACCAGCACGAGAACTTGGGACTGACATAAAACAAAAGCTTTGTCGCTTTCCCAAAATTTCCTGGAGATTTCCAGTTGAGCACCAGTTTTCAGCAAGGAGAAATGTGGACTTTACCTTTTAAAAACCCAACCCTGTTAGACCTGTGCACATGGAGAAAAAGGGGTCTCCCCTTTTCCCACAGGGTACCACGTGTGCTTCAAGATTTAACAGAGATGTTGAGATGACCAGGAACATCTCCAGGGTTCCTTTCCCACTTTACCATCCAAGTGAAGTTAGACCACTGAATTCTTAGTCTCAAAACCATGTTTTTGCATAATTCTTATTTATACATCATGGGATTAGCTAAGCAAACTATAACAAACCGATTGCCTTAGCTGGGATGACAAATCTCAGAGTTCAATGTCCTATCAGGCTCTGGGTGTGAAAGGAAACATCTCCCCGGCCGTAACTGCCTGGGGAGCTTTGAAGCAGGTGCTGGCCCTGAGTTTGGAGGACAATTTTTACCTTTATAACCTGTCTCAGGAGCATTGAGAAAGTGGGACTCAGCTAAAAATAAACGGGCAGAATGGATTTGCTGGTTTTGTCACAGAGGCAAGGGCAGAGCTCAGTTCTGTGCCTCTTCTGCCTTTTGTTTTTGCACATCATTATCTGTGTGCGACGTGCAGCAGCCAATGTTTGACATGTTGTGAAGGCAGAAGAGGACCATTAACTCCAAAAATCAGAACATTTAAGTGTCACTTAAGACATAGGATTAAGTAATGAGTTGAGGAGAAATTTGGAGGAGCTGTGCTGCACGGATTTGCTCTGAGGTGCACGAGCCACCTGCCAGGTGTCTCCTCTGCTGGGTGCTGCTGTCAGGGGTCGGGCAGGGATTTGTATGTGCCATGCACACACTCATAAATAACTGAAATGTTTGCTGGGAGGAATCGTGAATGATCCACAAAACACGGAATTTCAGGTGCTGCTTTGCTTTTATAAAATTCCTCAGTGTGGAGCACTGAGAGCTCAGAGAGGTCTGAGTGCCCTTCCAGCAGCAGAACAAATGACTTGTGTCACTTGCTGTTGATTTTCATGCAAACTGTCACATAGCAGGGTTTTTATTGTATTTTTTTAAAAGTTTAAATCATAATAATAGTTCCTAAAATATAATAAATTGGAATTTTAGATTACGGCATGGAAGGAATGGCTCACCCAACACCTTCTGAGCACTGCCTGCACTGCAGAGTGTAACAAGTAACGTGTTTTAAACATGTGCAATTCCCATCAGCTTATATTTGTGAATTATCCATTAAATAATACCAAAATAAGAAATTTCAATTAGTAGCTCTTGTGCTATGCATGTCAAAAGCTTTCTGTTGTCATTTGGTCAGCTGAAATACCTGGCAGAGGGAGAGAGAAGGATCAGCTGACAAGTCAACAGATGCAGCAGCAAGAAGTTGTTTCAAAGTGACACATTCTGCATTTAAAACTGTTCAAGATTCAGGTTACATGCAGAAAAAAATCCAATATATTGCCATTCATGGGGAAATTATAAATTCCAAACTAGTTGGAATATTATGCTCCTACCATCTAAATGTAGAGTTCCGATAGCAGCGGGAATACTGGAATAGAATTTTATTTCCCACAGTGATGAAATTGGCAAATTCAACACTTAAATTAGTTTCTGGGGGCCAGTTTCCCCCTGTGGCAATTGTGAAAATTGTGGTTTTATTTATTCTATAAGAATTTAGTGCTGGTGGTACACTTATTTGACAATGTAGTAGCCTTTACAGAAATTTCAGTACATATATTAGGGATGAGAACATTAATATAGCGAAAAAAGCCAATGGAATGTTGTATCATAAATTATTGAGCAATAATAAATGAAAACCAGAACGAATAAGTGAAAGTCTTCTGAGTCAAGGTGATGATTGCAATAAATATCTTCACTGAAATACTAATCCCAGGGTCAGTGAAAAATCCAGCTGCATAAGAGAGCATTTAGAGTATTGAATATCTGAAGATGGAATTCTAATAATAAATTGGATTAAAAAATCTCTGGGACTTTCAAACAAAGAGTACAGAATGGGCCACACTTGAGCCCCTGTGGATGTCTGGTGTGATGTCCCAGCAGGGTGTTAACAGCACATTTGTCCTTCTAAAACATTTGGAGATCTTTGAAAGAAATAAATTTATTATTATATATTTTATTATAGTTTGTTAACATTTACCACCCAAAGTATCTCCTCCAAACTGGCATGGCTACTAAACTTTGGATTTCAAAGGACTATCAGAATATTTAGAATAACTGTAGAATACCAGCAAATCTAGAGTATTATTTCCTTCTAATGACATTTGTGCTGTATATGTGAATCAAAAAGTCAAATAACATATTTCATTTTCATCCCAACATGATTTTTCTGTCTGACATTAATACAAGGTCAAATAAACATCGCACGGGAAGGAAATAAATCCAAATTTGAAGTTGGAAAGGGCAGTCATATTTCTTGGCTGTTCTGAATGTCACCTTTCTGATAGGAAACTTAATACAATGGCAAGGAGCAGGTACATCTGGAGTTGTCTTTTGTATTCCTTTCCAAGTTTAATTTCTTTGAATCCTTGGCGTTTCCCATGCAGCAGCATCTTATGGCATTTATAATGTTTCTCTTAAACTGCAGCAAATGAAAAGCTTTGAAAGGTCAGACACACTTTAACATATCAAATAAAATAAAGCTGAGTTAGTAGATGTTATTTAATAAAACAGAAAATGATGTCTCACATAGATGTGTTGTTAAAGATGAACTTCCCGTAGAGTTTTGGTACCAGAGAGTGTCTTATAGAATTTAAATTCTTCTGACAAACTATTACACTGAGTGTCCTAATAACAAATAATATGATTTTTTTTAAATCCTGGGCTCTCTAGTGCCCTGTCATTATAATGGTAAATTATCATTCAGGGACAGACAGATTAATACAATGGTCCTCCAACCTACATGTCCTGGGAAAGGAAATCTAATGTCAAAAATAAGACCAGTAAATTAATATTTAATTCGATGGCTGAGAATAGGCAACATTCTCTCACTTTGTAATGTTAGAGTTTTGTTTGATTTTATTTAGTCTGTATGGTAAGAATAAGTAAAGATGAACTGCAGGGTAAGATAACCCCAAGAGATTTTAGTTTAGGATCTTCTTGAGAGTGTCCACAGTTATTTCTGATAAAAAGCTGACTGTCATTCTTCCTTGACAAAATGGGTCATGTTCAGCAAATTTAGCTGGTGTTCTCTATAGAGTTACCTTACAATGGCCTGAATTTTCTATACCTAGGGATGAACTGAAATGAGAGTTTATTTTAGTATTTTTTAACTTGTTTCCTTGTTCCTGATGTGCTTAGGGCATATTTTTCTGTGAACTGAATAACAATTTTCTTTGAAATAATCCTCCCAGACTGAACTAACATGTTCATAAGTATCTGCTCTGAACAAATAAATAAGAGAAAAGTTATCAAGAGGAAAAGTAAGCAAAGCTGTAAACAAGACAGGGCCAAAATTCCTATAGGAAGAAATCGCCTTTGTGATTCCTTTTCCTAATTAAACATTCAATTCTTTTAATTGTTTTTGTTGTTCTGAAAGCAGAGAAACAACTATGAGTGGAAAGAAAATCTTCACAAGCCCTAGTTAGTTTCTTAAATAAAGACATAGATAGGAGGAATTTAGTCTCATCCTCTTTCATTATTGCCTGTGAAATGAGGTGAGAATATATAATCCTCATACTTCTACCAGTGGCTCAGTCAGGACACTGTGCAAGAACCAATTGTTATAGTAATTGAATTTCAGTAAAATTTATGAATCCTCTTCAATAATGTCAAGTTTATTGAAATCTAAAAATAAAGAAACAGAATACTAGTCTGAATTATGACTTAAGAAAGAATTGTAATATATACAACTTGGAGCACCATTATTAATAAAGAAAACATACTGTACTTCACAGGAAATTAGTTTTTTAACTATTTGTGCTATTGTGAAGCATTACTGCATGTAATAATTTGTAAGGGGTAGTTTCCAAATTTTATCTTCAGTGCATTACCCAAAACATTAAATGAAGATCAGTGGAGATTTCTACAGCACCAACAGGGCAATGAACAAGGGAAACTGAAGACAGAACATTAAAACCTTTCTATAATCATCTGGGGAGGGGCTGGGCAGGGCATTGTGCTCATATACAAGAGATTTGAACATCCAGAAGTACAGTGGGGTTTACACAGAGAGGATGATGATGGTTATTATTATTATTATTATTATTATTATTATTATGATTGATTATTATTATTACTACTACTATTACCTGTTCTGTGTGGATTTGCAGTGTTGGATTGTGGATTTGCAGATGGAATCACGATGCTGAGCACCTGCACATCATTGTGCTGTTGAGCCAGGGAGTCTTTCAGTGGTGGGTCCAGATCAAAAGACACAAAAACTGTTTTGGGAGATTATTTTGAAGCTTCTTAAGTCAGTCCCAAGTTCAAGGCCTCACCCAAAACGACTCATTTGTGATCGACTTGGATTCAAGTTGCCAGCACAAAAACCTAAATGCTCCTCTGTGCCTGGAGGACAGAGCACATCCTCATTAATACAGCAGTGTCACCTAGGATTGGATTGATGGGAATGATTTACAGGGGATTAGGAAATCTTGTTCTGTTTTACCAATAAACAGGGTTACATTATCACATTTCAATAGCTAATTCTATCGCTGGGCCTTTTCTCTTGAAAATTAACACGATTTTCAGAGGGAAAATAATTACATGTCATTCATAATCCATTAACCAGATAAAAATAAAATTGGGTGCTTATTTTCAGAGGGAGAAGTCTGGAGTATCTACACTTCCCTCATGTGGTGTGTTAGTGTAAAGGCTTCTAGGAACCATATTAATCAAATAAAATCTGGTACCTCACATTTCCTCTTGTTGGAATAGGATTATTTAAGAGCATCAGAATTAGACTTTAAGAAAAGCAGCTTTTTTTGAAGACTTTTGCCAGCATTAATGCTGGTGAATGCTGAAGGAGTTTAGATACAGAGTTGCGAGAAAAGCACATAAGCATGGACACTGATTTTTTTTTTTTGCAATACAAGCAAATAAACACTAAAAAAGGCAAACTAAACAGCTGAAGTTCGCCCCTTATACAGAGATTTTTATCAGCACATCTCATACAGAAAATGCCATCAGTTCCATTGTACAGCTCAGAAGCTGAAGCACTGGAAAGGCAAATATTGCTGGTGTTTAGGGACAATTTAACCCCATTTTGAGACCTCACTGTCAGTCTGTGCCCCAACCAGGCAACTTTGTCACTGCAGCAGAACCTGATACTTCCAAAGAGACTGCACAAGCTGCTGAGAATTTTTTAGAAGGAACAATTTTGTTCCTTTCTTTCTTATTTTCATGTTTTTGTTTTCCAGCTCCCAAATGCTTTAGCATACAAGAGTTTTTAAATTTTTTTTTTAAACTCTAAACTGGACAGGCAAACTTAATGATTTTTTAAATGCATTTTTTGTTTTTAAGTAGCACTTGCCAGGGATCCATTAGAGCCATGATTAATTCCTTCTGCCACAGAAAAAAAAAAAAGAAAAAATCAGCCATAAAAAAGCTGCAAGGCTTTTAAGTATGAATAATTTGCTGATGGTCGAGGAAGGGATTACAGTGCTGAATACACATCTCTATAAATATTAAAACAGATTTTTTTTAAAGAAAACTGTACTTCAGGACATTTTAGCTTACAACAGCTAAAATAGCTATAGAATTGTGTTTTATTCCTATCCTCTGACAACTTTCAAGAATTTGACGTTCCTGAAGAGCCATCATGCCAAGACATTTAAAACAATGTAACCTACTTTAATTTTAATCTTGGGAAATCAGGCAGATTTCGTTTGGCTCCTGACTTTGCGGTGAAAGGTTTGCACAACTCTAGATTGTTATTCCATGTTCCATTTCAGCTGAAGTACTGGACTTGTTGGAGATCTGAGTTGTGTTCCCTGTGGGCTGTGGAGGAGCACAGGCTCCTGGTCTGAGTGTACCACTGACTATTTGAGGTTTCCTCTGGGAAGGCCTGACCCACTGAAGCTGCTGCAAGTATTACCACTGATAGCAGCCGACTTGGACCCTTCCAGGTTTCTACCTGGAAGTGTAGCATTTACACTCAGGTTGTAAATACAGCAGCATGGAAATACCAATGATAGGAATTTGGCAGAGTTTTTTCTTGCCAGGAGATGGAATCTGTGCTAGCAGGGCTGCAGGAGTTACAGAGCAGGGCAAGAACAGTCACTATTGCTCTTTGGGTGATCGTGTGTGGCACAGAGCAGGACAAATGTCTGGGTATATGTGTGGGCAGGTGTTACCTTCCACCACAAAATATCAATTTACAGCCTGTGCTGTGGGGATATTTCTCTCTAATATTGAAATGCTTTGCTTCCATAGCTTGAGGTGCTGATATTTTACATCTGTGTCCTTCAAAACTGTGAGTTATGCCTGAAAAATAACGCAGGACTTACTGTGTGAATAGTTCCTGGTTTGGAGTTTGGTGAAAGCTGTGAATGTGTGTGAGGTAAGAAACAGAGGCAGGAGAAGTGTCTTTATGGCTGGATTGGGCTGGAATTGTGGTTTCTGCACACTGAAATGGGTTGCTGTCTCTCGCAGCCACTTTTGGGGTCTGGTAGGAACATAAACAAATTTTAAGCACAGCTATGCGGCCCAAAGCTGGGTTTGTGATGGCTGCTGCTCCTCAGCAATGTGACAAACACTTTTTAAATCATTTACCCGTTTTCCTCACCTGTCTCCCTTGGAAATCAGTTTTCTTTGCAAGCAAAGTTATTGGTAAAAATAGGGTATTTTATCCTTCTGCCTACAACTTTACAGCACCATATGGATCATTAAGGCCTACAAATACTTAAAGTAGGGCTCATGAGGAGAGTGAGAGTCAACACCCACACTCACAGAGCAGACATTACTCCTGGAATATTGTCATACTGGGGATCAGGTTGTGAGGAACAGAACCATGCAATGAAAGAACTAATAAAGGGCCAGCAATCAACTGCAAGCCAACACAGATGTGCTCACTTGATAAAAGCAGGTCTATTTAAGACACAAATTCTAATACTTGATTATAGAGAAGAAAAAAACCACATTAACACGACAGTATCTGATGCAGTTTTCCTTTTCACTGCAACTCCCAAACTGAATAAATCAACATCATTGCAAACTTCATCTTCCTGTGCCTTATAGGCTGTGGCACTCTGGGATCCACTCCGCTGTGTGTGGGGTTTGCTGTGAAATTTGTGTTTCTCATGCAGCTGCTGGCAAGAGGTTGCTGTGCACATTCCCAGTATCCAGCATTCCTTCTATTCCTTGGCCATTTTCACATTTGGTACTGGCTTCCCAGCATCTCTGAGGATGCTCTTTCCTGGGCTTTTCCTAGTACAGGCTACATGGCTGTGGTTTAACCAGTGTGGAGGTGGTTTTGTGTTATTTCTTCTCTCTTAGTCCTTCAGGGTCTCTGACTTTTGCTGGGTGTTCCACATCCCAGAGTGATCCAGGCAAAACACTTCCTTTATCCATACCTATAGTCATTCTTTTTAACCTGTTAATCTTCAAGTATATGGATTAAGCTTTGTGAGTTTGTAAATTTGTACTTGGTCACCGGAAGCACATGCACTCAGAATACCATAAAGCAAATAAAGGCAAAATACAATTTAGAAGGGCTTGGATATTGGATTTGTTAATTGTGTTGTTTACACAACATTCAAAAGGACTGAGTCTTAGCTAGTTAAGGCAGAGCATGCAGAATAATCTGTTAATTTGGACTATTTAATAGAAACAATTCAGTCCCTGTGAGAAAGACAAAATGTAATTACCATTGTGTTGCCAAAAACAGACATTGAGGTAAAATCAGGGCAAGCAGGTCAACATTTTCATTTTTAAAAAACATTAAAAAATGCAAAATGATAGCTGTTAGCTCTGTGAATTTCAGCTGGGTTTTAAATACCATGTCAGTCTGATCTGCAGTGCACTGGACTTCATAGAATTGTTCCATGAATTTCGATGGCCCCTCAGTTGAGTTCTCCCTGTGCGTTGTACAGTCGGTAGGAACAATTTGGAGGTGCATTTTTCACAGGGTGCTGAAAGCTGCATGCATGAGAGCTTAGTGACTGCACCTCTCCCCCTTCCCAGAGAATATTCCTGGGTAATTCCTTCAAGCCAGCAGAAAAAAACTTTGGCAGAAGCTTTCTGAGGCTTTCAGCTAAAATTATAGGAGTGAAAGACTTTGCATAAATTACCCACGTATATAATTCATGCTCAAAATACAGTTTGTTCATTCCATCTCCACCCTCTGTATACAATCTCAGTACATAATATCCAGAGCCTTCTAAAAGTGGAGAATTGACTTGATAAGCAGGTGTACCACAGGCTCTTATGTGTCTTCAGTTCTGTGTCAAACATCTTAATCATGATTCATGACATTTGATAACCTGTAGTTAGGTATTACCATAATCAGGTATGATTTTGTCATAGATCTATGTACAAATTATGTTAAATAATTGTTTTGAAATCACATGTAATCATGAGAAACAGGATTCTGGAAAATAATTCTAACACAGCTCAGGTCACAGTCCTTGCTACCTTATCAATAACGAGGTTTTCCAGCACCTAAGGAAATTCTATTACCTGAAAATATGAAGGCCACACAGGCCTGGTGGATTTGGAGCTAATCCATATTTTAAAAAAATCTCAATTATTCTATAAACAGGATAGATTATTTATTTTATCTTTTTAACCATAGCATTTTTCTTGATAAAAAATTCACCAAGATAAGGGAGAGCACAGGGGCTCCCCAGGACAGATCAGTGAGTCTGTGACTGTGATATGCATCATTCCTTAAAGCAGCTAAACATTTCTGGGATAATTTCTGAGCTCCAGATGTGTTTGAGGCAACTTTGCATTTTTGGAATGTATTTTGTGATCAGTTTTCTTATCTTCTCCATCTACATACTCATTTCCTGACTACAGAACTGTGGTTTGGGAACACCCCATAAAGCTTTTTGAAATGAATCCCAATTATGATTCCTGTTGTAACCTTCTCCCACACTTTTCCATGATCACTTTTTCTTTGTCTGCTTTGACAAGGTTGGTTTTGTACATGCAGAAGTTTTCTGATAAGGACATTGGGTTTCTTTGCTCTTTTTCCCATCAATTTTTTCATTGGACATTGCTTTTTCACAAGCCAAGTAGATTTTTTTTTTTTAGTGGGACTTTTATAGAGTAATTACCATTGTGAGGGGCTTTCATTGTGCAATTAACACAAACGTTCTGCCACGTTTGTTAATTACTGGAACACTGAAAACACCAAACAAAACAAAACACTCCGTCTTGAACATAATTGAAGAATCACTTAAGCCAGAGCACCCTGCACTGGAAAATGTGAGGTACAAACAAGCAGGCTGAACATCTGCCATCTGTGTGACAACCTTCTATACAAGAACGTGTCAGAGCGAAGGTATTGTGGGTGCTGCCCACCCACAAAGGCATCCTGCTTCTCAAAAACATCACTTCTCAGGAAAAATTAATGAGGTTTTTAGTCACAACTGTATCATTAAGAGATGTAGTTTCTGTGATGAGGTGGCTCAAAGAGAGGCATCCACTACATGGACCTTTCTTCCACATATTTCCGATTTTCCCCAAAGCTGAATACTCTGAGTTCACCTTCCATCTTCCAATCTCAAACAAGACTATTTAACACCTTCATTTTTCTCAGCAAAAGCCAAAACATGAAGAGGTAAATTGCCTCTCCCCACTCCAGCAGTTATTGTGATGCCACAAAAAGCTTATGAATGTCAAATTTTGTGTTCCTAAGGTTGACAGTCATTTCTGACTGCCAGATATTCCGGCTTTCACACAAGAGTGATTATCAAATTTACAGGAACCATCAAATCACCTTTCCTCACAGGATTGCCGTGGAGATTTTCAATCTTTTTGCCATCTTTTGTCCATGCAGCCCATCACAGTGCCTATGCATGGCTTGATGTTGGATGTATTCACCATCACAAACCCCTCGTGAGGCAGGGGAGCAGCATTGAGCACAATGCAGAGGTAACTGAGGTATCAGAAGTCCCCACTGGAACAAAGCTGGAATTCTGGGTTCTGAAAGCTGTCACCCCAACCACTGGATCAGCCTGCAGCCTCTGAGCTCCAACATGGCTGGGTAACTGCTGAGATTTTAATCATAAAATCTGGTTTAGTTAATTGGAAGCTGGGTATCTCTCTCAGGTTTTAGACAAGAGATAGTGAAAAGGTATTTCTTTGTGAGCAGTAATGCTTTACAAGCTTTTCTCTCCACTGCTCTGCTTCTCTCCCCGCTCCTCATTAGCTGCATTAGGCATTGTAATCCCATTATGGAAATGAGTTGGTGAACCAGGAGACATCCTCCCCCAACACCATCTCTGGAGAGTCAGAGAGGGGAAGACATCATCTTAAACCTGTTTCCAGCCAATCTAAATAGGAATGTGACCAATCAGTGACCAAAGCCACATCATAATAAGGGAATTAGAACTGAAACCATAGTGTTGGAAAATCCACTTTCAGGCTTCAGGAATAATTCCTCCCTGATGATTCCCACTTTTTAAGGCTTGTTTGGCTGATAACAACGAGAAAATTCACTCTCGTGCTGCATAATGGAGTGCCAAAGTATACAGCACATCCAAAAAAAAAATTCATCTCAGTGCTGGAATCATCTGTCAAATGCCATAACATCTGTCTTACACAGCTGAGCAAATTTGCCAATCTTTCAGCAGAATATGATAATGGTGATGAATGCATTGACAAGGTGACACGAGCTCCCACAGCAAGCGATATTTCAGAGAGGGGTTTTCTTTCTAAAACAAAGTAAGAGATCACAATCAACCCCGTGGATAAATTGCTGCACAGATATTGAGGGAGATTCTGGATGACCCTCTGTCACACATCCCTCCCCATGGAATGGTTTATCCCGTGGCAAACAGCCTGCCTGGGAAGCTGTGTGTTTCTGTGTCTGCTGTGCATCCAGGCTGCCCTAATGAAGTTTTTATTGTGGACAAGATTGCATTGTGGAACTCGAAATCAGGGATTTTATATTCCTCCTGGGCCGAAATAAAGAATGTGCAGCTAAAAGTCTTGCCTGTTGGAAAGCGCTGATGTTTTGGTTTTGGAGCAAAATAAAAGAGTGCTTCAATTTTAGGCAATTTCTTACTGAAAAAAAAAATCTTGTTGAGGCTTTCCTGGTACAACCTGCCCTGCATTCCTGTTTGCACACATTTGGCTTTACCAGGCACCATTCTCTGGTTTGTGTGAAGGAGGAACAGGAACTTGTTGCTAATCTTGTCATGGCCTGAGCTACTTTCTTCCATAGACTGTTCTGGGGTCCTGCTTAGAATCTGGGCTGCTAACTGAATTCTTACACCCCTGAAGCAGATTTCTTCTCTCTGAAAATGACCCCTCCTCAAGGTAGGGCATAGACTTTGATGTATGAAACTAAACTAAACTAGGATGGGATTTTGAAGTACATTGATAGAATTGATTCTCCAGCTGCTTTGCACTGGGATTACTGAGTGGATTAATTTGATTCCAACCAAGAAGGTGTGGGATCTGTTTGTGGTAAGGATTTAAACCTCTCGAATTCAGTTACCATTTCATTATCATAAAATCTTTACTAAAAAGGGTAAATCAGATCAACAGTTTTGTTACAGATGACACTACCTAGACATCTTACTGGAGTAGTTGATTTATTAAGTCTTTCTGCCAATCCATAATTTTTGTATATGGGAACTACTCATTTGCACATCATTGAAATAAGCAACTCTTAGATAAGAGACAACTTGAGACCCACTTTCATTTGCATTTAGCAAGTCAAGCTGATGTTTCTCACATCATTTATTAAATGAGTTTCAGAAAGATACACACATTTCAATATCCCAGGAAAATACTTGTGATTCATCTCCCCTGTCTGTTCTCACAGGTTCCACAGAAAAACCCTTCATGTTGCATTTATAAAAACCCAGCACTAAAGACTGGGAGGGGAGCTGAGTAAAATATTTGCATTGCACCTTCTCTGTGGGCTCAGTGATGTGAAACTATCCCTCCTTGTGGTTTTATTGCATGCTTGAAATTAATTTCAAAATACCAATCAAGAGGCTTGTTAAAGAAAACGCATGGTAAAGCAGACATTTGATTATTTTTGGCTTAAATAAGTTGGAGGTTGAAAGGTGATTTCAGTTGCTGACCTGAACAGAGCAGTAGCCAGCACAAGGCCTTGGAGGCACTGCAGACAAATTTCCAGAGGAAACACTCTCCATCTCTTTTCCCCTTTGCTATAGGGAACCAGGCAGGACTTTGCTGCAGCTCGTCCCCTGCAGCAGCTGAGCCCCATTTGCAGCTCCGTCCACAATCCACCCCCGTGGATGGTGGTGTTCATTTATTGCTCTAAATTCTCATCAATTCAGAGCCAGAAACGATGGGTTTTTGCAGTGAGCAACAGCTGGAGAGCAGTGCCTGGGTGTGGAGGCACTGCTGGGAACATGGAGCAGAGCACCAGGCTGTGCAGTTTATTTCCAAGCCCCTGGATAACAAACCATGGAGGGAGGCCACAACCAGGCGGTTCTGGGGCTGATCTGCAGCAGCAGCCACAGGGAAACTGCTTGGGAGGATTAAGAAGATGTCACAGCCGAGTTCCGTCGATCCACGAAAAGTGAATTCAGCTCCTGCATGTGAAAGATGCTTTCCCTGCCCTGGTGCAGCCCCTGCCTTGCTCCCTGCTCAGCCAGAGTCACACTCGGCTCCATGGAATCGTGGACACACTTTAAAAGCTGTAAATTGACGTGTTCAGAGAGTATTTTTTATGCTATACTTATAATAGCTCCGATATTCATAGAATAAGTAGCATAGAAAGCTTATTAATAGTAGTAGGAAAGAAATAGTTTCCCCAGAATAGACTCTATGTGTAGAAATGTGTTAGCAAAACCAAAGATTTGGATAAATGTGGAATGTGAGGTAAAAATCCTCACACTTTGGGTGTTAATGGTTTCTGTGGCACTATCCAGCAACAGAAGTGTGCAAGGGAGTGAAGGGCAGGAAACCTGATAAAGCTATTTTAGAAAACATGATCTCAAAATAACCTCCAAATGCAAAATAGGAATTTGCCAGAGAAAGCTCGGCTCCTGGTGATTTGGAAAGATGTGCTTCTGATTTGTCACTAGGCTTCTAGAAAATAAAACAATTTGGTAATGTCTGTCTGTTCTTTGAAACAAAGAAATCGGTAATTCTTGCTTTGTGGTGACCCAGATCCTCAGAGAATTAAAAAAAATAGAAAAACACTTAATGGTAAAGGCATTGACCAATCGTATAAACTACTTCCAAAATTTTATCCTTTTTAACTCAAACAGTTAATTCACGTCCATCAAAAGCCTTTCATGAGATGGATTTCATCTCTGAACACCATTTCATGCTTCATTATACTACACTGATGGGGGTTTGGGGGTACTCATTACTCACTTTTTTCCTTTCTTTGTCTTAAAAAATAGAAATAATAAATCCAGAGGGTGCTTTTTTTTTCTTCCTCGCTCCAGAGACACACGTCCAGGGAGCTTCAGACATCAAATATTTCAACAGTGTACAACAGCTGGCTTGTGGACATTGTTCTTGCCTGGCTTGTGGTACCTGTTGTGAAACACTGAATTCTGGAGAAGGCTCCAGGCTGGGTTCCCAGAGTCCCTCGTGTCCCAGCTGACCTTCAGGAGCAGAGTTATGGGATGGATTCAGAATTGCTCGGTTGCTGCTGTTCTCAGCCAGCCATAGGAGGGTGTATTCCTGCACCATTTTTGCTTTGGGGATGCTGCAAGGCTGGATGGTCCAACTGCTTCCTAAGTGGTGCCTGCTCCCACCAATCCCACCAGAACATGCAGAACTCCTGCTTAAATTGTTACTTTTAAAGAGCTTGAATTATTCAGACTACAGCAAGTTTTGGTCATCGTTACTGTGAGTGCAAAGCAGAGGTGATCAAGTGGTAATTAACTTGTTAGTGATTACTTAATGAAGTTGTCTCTTTGTTAAAATGGGGTCATGTAAGGGTGGTAGCTTATCCCTCTGGACAGGAGAGGTATCCTCAGCCTGCTCACCCCAAGGCACCTTTCCATGCAGCCTTCCTGGAAAATTATTTCTAAGTTTTATCTCTTTTTCTAGACCTCTCCAAGAACATCCTGACCTCCTAAAATCCTTTTCACCTATGAACCACACTCTGAAGTTTACATCTCTACAAGTCAGCATATACCTGCCAAAATTGTTTAAATCAGGAATGGCCCACTCTGTAGGTAAAACTACCCCGAGTTCTATATTTGTAAATCAAGAAGCTGAAATATGTGCACTGAGGCAGTAAAAAATGTATCCTCAGTGTAGATCACTTTTTTATAGTGACTATCTTTGAGTCACTTGTTAATTCTGCTGGTTAACTGGAAGTGACTTCTGTGAACTTTCTCCTTCTACAAGAGTACTTACTGAGCAGTAACTCAGCAGTGCCTGGAGTCTCCTGAAGATTTTGCATCCAGGGTTTAAAAACTTCCCTGTGCATAAGGTGAGAAAGAATTTGTTTTCCCTGTGAACAGCTGTACTGCTGGACACCAGAGTTTATGAGCAACGCTGAGGTGGAGACCAGAGATGTGCCATAAGTGAAAAGGTGTTTTGTTCTTTTGCCTCTTCCCATTAGAACCCTGAGGCAGGATAATACAACCCTGGAGGAGACAGCTCCCCTTCACAGCCCCTGCCACTGGGGCTGCTGGAGCATGTAATTGCATGGAGGGGGAAAGGAGCATGCAGTGAAAGGTTGTCAAAAGCCTCAGGACTCCTAATCTCTCTGCCTGTCGTTGGGAAGTAAAGCCCTCTGTGGCAGAACATGGTTGGGTAATTGGAAAAGGGACACCTGCTGCTTTCATTAGCCTGAGTGTACCTATGTAAAATAAATGTGTATTGGCAGTATTTTCCTTATACCCAGAAAGTTCTTATCTCCACAGAAAGGTAAAACAAAAGCAACATGTTGTAATTTGTACAGCATTCTTGAAGCTATCCATTTAATAATGGTGCAACTGAGAATGAAAGCAGTGAGTAATATTCAGAGGATAAAGCTGGGCAATGCTGCTTTGAAATTCCAGAGAGGATAACTGATGGTGGGGAAAAGGGAAGAAAACCAGCAGTGGGGGAATGTCAGCACGTCCTGGTCTCTTTATCATGTTCACCTTTGTTCTAGAAGGGAAGACAGGGAGAAAACTTTGTCATTGTGTGGGCAAACAGTAAACTTTTAAAGAACCAAGAACAGAGGGAGAATTTGTAAGCGAATTCCTTTGTCACCAAGTTCCCTGACCTTCAAACCAGCAGAGAAATTAGGAAATAATTCTATTTTGTGTATTTCAGATGTATAATGAGTAACCATCTGAGTTGGTTACATTTGGGGGAGCAGAGCTTCTAAAACTCCACAGTCTGCTCCCTTCCTTAGACACCATCCCATCGTGCAAAATTAAATCCAGGGCAGGAAGGAAACTCTTTGCTCACCAATACTCAGTACCACAGAGTTCAGGATCTGGCTTTAAAGCAGCAAAAAGATAAAAACTAGAACTTCTTCTTCTCTCCTTCTTCAGTGATGCAATTTGACACCACTGCCTGGTTTTGATGCATTCGAAGAGGGAAGAGAAGAGTCATAGTTTAGGTACGCCAAACTTTTCCTTAAAAATAAAACTCCAAAGTCTTGGTAAGCCTACGTGCTATGCAAGAGTATAAATGGACACAAAACATGTTTTACACACTCCTACAAAATACCTTTTTATAAATGCTAGATCAATGTTTTCTCAGATACTCAATCACAGCCTTCCCAAGTCTCTAAAAGGGGTCATAAAATGTTACTCAGCAGAGTCAGCAGCAGCTCTGCTCCTACAGGGCAGAGGAGTGTGAACAGGCTGTAATTACCGGCTTCAAGTGTTCTCAGTAGTCAGGGACCTATTAGCTATCATTAATTGGTGGCAGCAGTTCAGGCAGTTGTACAAAGACAGATGAGCTGAAAGGACATTGCAGGGGCCAAAAGTTGAAGAGTCACAGCCTCAGTCAGAGCAATGGACCAATGGGTAAATGGCAAACATAGCCCAAATCCTCCCAGAGACGCCACCACTTGTTTGAGTCAAATGAGCCTTTTTTAAAGGAAAGATGACAAGAGGCTGGATGTTTTCTTGTTCTCTGAGTTCTCAGTTCACGCGTTCCCCGGGGAGGCTCTTTACTGGGAAAGGGAGTCCCATGTTCGGTGTCACAGGGACACTCTCAAGCAGAACAGACCCAGACAAGGACCTGGATGCTGAGCTTCCCAAAACTGTCGCCCACTGAACCACTGGCTTCTGAGGACAAGAGGGCAGGCACTGAACTTTCAGTGTCTGAAGAGTGAAGGACCCTTCAAGTCCGTGCCTTGCAGTGTTACAAGGGCATTACCTCAGCTCGTTCACTGCACATCTTTTACACCTCTCACTGTCTTTACCAGACTTTCCCAAACAGACAGAATATTCCAGTTCTTCCATT
The DNA here is from genome assembly GCA_013397565.1 of Ptilonorhynchus violaceus. Taxonomy (NCBI): domain Eukaryota; kingdom Metazoa; phylum Chordata; class Aves; order Passeriformes; family Ptilonorhynchidae; genus Ptilonorhynchus; species Ptilonorhynchus violaceus. The sequence goes on along the minus strand of VZRJ01008656.1, from coordinate 501,521 downwards.
TAACTGATTTAAAAGTTTAAAAAATTTTCAGTTCTCAATGCAGAATTAAGATTGATTGTAAACTTACAGGTAATTCATGACAGGAACATAAATAATTGAAGGTTCACCTGCATATTTGTCTTGTTTATTTTATAGCCTCTTAAATATGTTATTTATTGTCATTTTATTGTGGTCTTACAAAGATTTTACTGTCATTGGCAAGATTTTCCAAAGACAAGTGCTATACTCCATCCCTGATGAGCAGGAGCTCCCATTAATGTCAGTGAGAGCTCTGGATTGATAGCAAAATACAGCCCCAGGGTCTCAGCTACGCTGGAATAATCACAGTGTCTGCTCCATGGGGGTTGGAGGGCTGAAGGAGATGAACTGCCATAAGTAGACAGTATTAATAAACTCAGATGTGGTATCACACTGGTCAGTGTGGTCAGTGACCTTGGGTCTCCCAGTGACAGAAAAAAATTCTTCCGGTACAAATGTGAGCCAAAGTTTTAACAGTGAACTTTACAGGCATCCTAGAGCTTAGAATTTCTAAACTATTAGAAATTCTTATAACTTCCTAAACTTCCTAGACTCTTTCACATTATCCCTTGGATCTGTCTTTCATGGCAACCTGTGATTCAGAAAGTCTTCCTCATGTTCTCTTTTCTTGGGTCAGACATTTTTTGAAGTATTCTGACTTCCAAGAATTCTCTTTTTTTTACCTTTTTTTTTTTTTTAAGAAAGGATTTTCTCCTTCTAAAACACTGTATCATGCCTTGGCTTTCATGTCTCAGAGTGGGCATGAACTCAGGAGAGCTTTGCCATTTCCTGAAGTTGGGAGAAGAATTGAGGTACTTGAATGACCTCTTTGGAGGAAGGACTCTATTAATCCGGATCTTACAGAGCTCTTTATGTATCTTGAGGCTGATTAATGGATTATTAACAAAGTCTATTCAGATCTTAATGTTGTCATCATATTCTGCCTTTGTTTCACCAACAATGCCAGCTTTAAGAGATTCTTAGCAGAATTTCCCATTTCTTGGTTTCTTGCATGCCTGGAATGTGGTCCCTATGGAAGTGTATGAAGTTTCTATAGTGCCCCCTCCTAACTTGCATCTATTCTGATGTCATGTAAAGAGCTCACCCCTGCTGTCATTGCTGTCACTAAACCCATCACTCTTCTTTGTGCAAAGACCATCCTTTCACTGCATAAATGTACCTGAGGGACTGGGTGGTTTCAGTGTGAAAGAGAACCATTATACCTTCCTAAAATTGTGAGCAGTGCTGATTTGAGTCATCAAATTAATAGTGTGTCATAGTTTATTAAATTAATCATCACTGTGCTACTCAATATCTTTGAACAGTTTTAAAACAGTTATTAGTGTACCGTGTTTATAAATGTGTATATTTTTAGGAGACTCAAATGAGTGCTAACAGCTGTATTTTTTCACCAAAAACCTCATTGTTAATAATTTCTGAGTCAGCTCATGAAACATCCAGTGCAGCTGTGCACCTAAGAGCAACAGGAATGCTTCATTTCTAATACTCTCCCTAGCAGCTGCAACAAATATTTCCCTGGGACACAGGGAAAGAAGGAAATACAGCATAAGGAAAGGGGTTTTCCACTCTCAAGCAGGGTGACACAAAAAAAATTATGGAGTTCTGTCATCTTTGGGAAAGAGTCAAGTCGTATCCTCACCCTCATTAGTGTTGGGAAAGCCATAAGGGTTTAAATTGGCAAAATAAGCCCAGATTGTGAAGGTTGTCATGGTCTTTACCTGCAGCGCAACCTGAGGGCAGCAACACCACTTAGTCAGGCTTGTTCAGGCTTAGCCCTAAAAAATGATGGTCCTTTACTGATTAACCCACAGGTCATTGCTCAGGTAAAACTGTTGTAAAGTGTCTCTCTCAGCTCCTTGCTACGAGCAGAGGCCGTGATTTGTCTCAGCCTCGTGTCCCATTGAGAACAGAGAAATGTATCACAAACACCTGTGAATTTCTGAAACTCTCATCTGATTTTTATCTGACCTTTTCCTGAAACATTATCACACAAATATATTTGTCTAGTCAAGCCTTGGTTCTAAATGGATAAAACGACCAGAGAGAAAATAGGATGTTTCATTTTGGTGCTTGTTTGGGATTTTATATATATAAACCTCCAGTAAATAAACCTCTGAATGAAAAATTGATGCAGGTTTTCTTTTTTTACCTTTCTCCCCTTATCAGAAATGCACTGAGCCTTATCTCACTGAATATATTCACTGATCTTGGCTATTCATTAAAAGTAATAGAACAGCTAAATGACTTTGGGACGCAGTAGCTCCAACATATTTTGTTTGGTTTCTTCAATAAATCATATTGTCAGAGGTTCCTTCATTTTGCTATTGTGTCACCGTAAAAGAATGAACTATATTTTGAAAATTTCCATCCCTGTTGCTTAAGCTCTGCTCCACTAAGTTTAATACCCTGACAATTCCAGCCATAATTTACTCCTCGGAACAGGTCATTAAGTACGCATTGCTGCTTTAGACTTCTTCTCTGATCCATTGCCTTTTATAAAATATAGAAACGGTCTAAATAGTCTCCATAGAAAGAATTTTCTTTTAGGTTGGTATTTAACTATGAATCATGATACATAATTCACTCACCCATCCAGAAACATTTCTCGCACCACGCAGACACGCTGCTTTCATTCTCGGAAAGCCATATGGCACTTCAGCGTTTGCCACAGTGGGCTGATTCAGAAATAATCAGGTTAATCACATTACCATAGCTAAGTGAGCAGGCACGCTGGGGAAGCAGGGAGTGTCTCCTGCATTACCTGGATGATACAAGTGCTCCATGGCAGCTCCACCAGGGATTGATGGAGGCACTTACGGGGGAGCCGATGGGATTCGGTGTGGGAAGCTCTTGGGGCAGCTTGGCTGGGGATGCATCACAGAGCTGTAAGCTGCTCCCATGGGCAGATCAAAGGAGCTGATCACACCCCAGGGAATGGTCACAGCCAATCTCCAGGGAGGAGATTTCATCTTTTCCCTCCGGAGAACATGGATTTCATCTTTTCCCTCCCTCAATTGTCATGAAGTAAGAACATTTGTGAATGAAATAATCACGTTGTAATCATGGGATCACTCCTGTCACTCCCCTGAACCTTTGCCTTCAGAGCATCCCATTGGGGTCTATTAAATTAGCTGAAGTATTTGCAGGACCCTGCACAGAGAAAGCATCTATTTCTGCAGTGTTAATGGATCAAATTGCATTATCCTTATTATGCTGATAATATCTCTGTCTAGAATAGTCTGTTTCAAATAACAGCCCCTAAACTGTCTTCAGGGACAGAGAGTTTTTAAGTTCAGAGAGATTTTTCAGAAATCAGACCAATGTTGTCTATAACTACATATGTGATAACTGCACAGGTAATTTCTTCCTCCTAATGTATAGAAAAATTTTGTTACCCATCATCTAAATAATCTATGAATCTTCACCCAGCACTTCTAGCTTATCCATTTTTCATGTTTGTTTTTTCATAGATATTAATCATTTAAACCTATTTATAAAGGTAATATATTTACATGTCTAGACATCTGAATATTCAAGCTCCATTTCTCATTCCATGCAGCAAAAATTGATTAGCCGTACCTAGAGAAAATTTGTCAGGGAGTAACTGCCAATATTAACATCTGCCAGCCAATCTTCTTTATAATCAGCAGTAAAAAGAAGTGATTTTGCCTCTTGGGAGAGCTTTCATAGTTTCCAGTCTCAATTTACTGTTTGTAACTCTCAGGGGTGTGAGTATAAATAATATTTCAGTTCTCCATAGCTTCATCCATCAAATGTTTAAACTGATGACAGGACCCGAGTAACAAAACACCGGGACAATGACATCCCCAGGCTGCTCTATTAAGAGAAAAAAAACCAGAGTCAGCTTAAAAGATCTGTGGTCTGAAATGAACTCTGGGGGTAGAATTGACCCAAGGTGTGCGGGGTGATAATAAAGAAAAGATCCAGACACAGTTCTCAGGTGTCAGTGAAAACAACATCAGATCTCAGCAGCGTCTGCAGCTCAGGGTCTGCGCGCTTCAAACAATCAACAAACAAACAGAGTGTTAGAGCTGAGATATCAAACCCACAGGGACGTGGTGGATGCCAATCCCTATTAATTTTAATGGGCATCCAGCAGCCAGATTCCCTGGGATCGTTTGAAATTCGGCACAAAGCATTAATAAATGCTGATATTCCCCCCATCCTCATTCACGTCAACAGTGACTCCGAATGTGGAAACTAAACCCAAATCTGGTCAGAGGGAGGGAGCCAGGGAGCAGCCAGGGTGCAGCAGAGTTCTGGGGATGCCTTGTTGTGCCATGGGCAACTCGTGTAGTTTAATAACATCATTTCTTTCCCTTTATTGGGAATAGGAATTGAGTAGAAGGTGATCCACTTTTTCTGGAGTGTTCCCTGAGCTTGGCAAGACACCCATCTTTCCTGAGCCCACAGCAACACATGGAAGCACCTCCAGGCAGGTCCCAGTGCCCAGGATGGCTCTTGTTACACCTTCTTCCACCTTCCTTAGGCCTGAATATTGTGAGTGCTGGACTACTCATCAAGGAATTCAATCTGTAAACTTAAAAGGTTGTTTCAGAATTCATGTTGATGTCTCAAATGGTACTTCACAAAACTAATGATGACCTAAAGACTGCATGTGCAGTGCTTAAAGCAACTAGACTTAAAATGTTTTACAAAAGAACATTAAGATTTTTTGCCTTCTTGTATTAATTTTCTGCTGTACCATTCAATAGAAGAGCAAAAATCTTGAGGTAGTTATTAGTCATACACAGAATTTATTAAGAAAATGTGTTGGGAGACAAATTTGTGCTCCTTAGTTATTTTGCATTGCTGAAAAGTATTCTTCATGGTACTTGAATTCAGATTATAGGAAGCAATCAGTGAATCACAAGAGAGAGCATTTTCCTTGGCTGTAAAGTATATTTGTTACCACTGTAATGCACATCAATAAGAAAGGTAGAAAACAAGTAAAATGACTGCACCCACTATAAAAGAGAGTTGCTTGTAGAGCAGCCATCACCATCAGAAAGTACCTGAGCAAACATCTCAAAAATAGCTGTAAATTAAGAGAGCTTCATTGACCACAGAGCCGCCAGCCAGATTTGCAGCAGCAAGCATCTGTCTCCCCCTATTCAGAGATCAAGCAATTATTTTATTCCTGAGTGCTTTTTTCCCAGAGACAAAAGGCTATCTTTCCACTTGCCCTCCCCATATTTTTTTAAACAGGTTATTGGTAGATTATTTGAAAAGCCAACAACTGACTGAGCTGCTCCCAATATAATGTCATCATTTATATCTCGACTTGGAAACGTGTGCACCAAGACTGAAATTGTTTTACTGCCATAGGGGTAACTCTCCATTTTAAGTGCCCATTAATCAATCCTAAACGGTGGTGGAAAATCAGTGGAAATACATGTGACATCTACATGAATACCAAGTGAATGCACGAAGATTACTGCTGAATGTAAAATTATTCCACTATAGAGCGGATACCTGAAAGAAAAAATTGCTGCAATAGGGAGCTAGTCCTAAAAAATGTGTGTCATTCAGTAATAGTTCTGTTATATTACATGGTTCTATTCATGGCAGCGAGTGAGCAGTTCTGTCGTGCATCCCAACCTTTGGGGGTTTAAATCTTCTCTGGTAAAACTTGGTCCATGATTTGGTAGCAACACATATGTGCTTATGGGATAAAATTTTGGGTTAAAAATAAAAATGTATGGGTGTTTTTATATATACTTGTTGCTGATTGCTCCCACTAAAACACTTAAAAGGAGAATTTCAGTAAAAGTCTGACTCTGCTCACATGTCAGTGGCTGCTTGGATTTCTCTTGATGCCAACAGAATATGAACCATAGATCTATCTGGAGTCTGTTGCCGTGAGAGGTGAAATCCTAATTATTTGTTTAGCTCTCAGCATCTGCCTAGGTCTGATGCTGTCTGAATACTTGTACCATACCTCACAGGCTGTGCAGAAGGCAGAGCTTCAGCCCCCAGCTTTATCAGCAATAATCAGGAAGAGAGGAAGACAGATTTGCACACCAAATTCCATGGACAGAGTTCCCAGGACAATTGAATTCTGAGTGCAGGATCCAGGATACAATGTGCAACATGGTAAAATGCAGGTTTATAATTATAGTGAAACCAGAATTGCTGTAATCCAGACATGTTCAGAATGATGAAACACATTTAAAATCTGCATTGTTATTATCTGCTAACCCAATTTACTACACGAGTTGATTTTCCAGTCAATTTCTCTGAGTTAAAATGACTAGGATGGAGTACTTAAAATATTCACTCACATTTATTCCAATATTTGTGTACAAACACGAGCAGTTCTTGTCTCTAAAATTTAAATATCTCTCTCTCCCACTCATTCTTTTGTATCCTCAACCCCAGTACAGCCACTCAATGCATTGTTCCAAAACATAAACTGATATATTGGTGTCATTTCTCCATTCCAGACACCCTGAGATGATCATGCTTCAGAGAGTAAGTAGAGCTGAAGCTCATAAAGTTACAGGAAAAGGGTTTTTGTGGAAGGTTAATTTATGCTGGCATCATCTGGGGTGAAGACAAAGCCTTTTTTGCAGTGTCTGCACGATGGGAGCAAAGAGAGGTCCCAATTCAAGATCAGGAAGTAACATCTTGCCACAGTATAATAAAAATGATCTTCAAAGTCAAATTAAGAGCTAAACTGAGAACAGTGATGGGTTTATTCAGTTGTGGAATAGAAATAATTTTGCCTTTGCTCCTTTGTTACCTGAGGGGAGAGAAGCCACATACTTTACTTGATCGAAACCTGCAGAAATCAAACTGCAGCTGAAAACAACTGTGCAAAATTTAATTTTTATGCAAGAATTAGACTAAAAGAAGTGCAATTGCCCAATATTTTTCAATATCATCCATGTGACTGCACAATCCTACAGGCTCCAAGGGCTCAGGTATGTTACCTAAGGACAAATGGAATTGGAACACATGGTCCTGTGCTCTTTTGGAAGCAGTCAGGCAAGTAGGATTAGGTGGGATGGAGCTGTTCCCTCAGGACCACGGCATTAGGGCTGTAATTCCCATGCCTGCTGTTCTCCAGGAAGGACATGAGGCTTCACTGGTGCAGCAGCACAGGCACAAAGGTCTTGTACTTGTGCCCACCCTTTAGATTCCTTTTTGCTTTGGCAGGACAAGGTGGTTTGTGTACTGATCATTGAAATCAATCAAGATACCTCATAACTACATTAATATAAAGGTGAAAGCCACCACTGAGACCTCCAGATTCGAACTCCTGTTTAATGCACAATTTTGTTCAGAACTTAAACCACCATTTCAGCTGAGTTCTGCGTGGTTTAAAAGACTGCATTTGATGTGGAATCACCAGCTGCCACGAGCATGGCTTTTTTCCCTAATCTCTAAATATTGAGGGTATATGTACAGCCTGTGTGAGGTTCGTGTGTTCTCTGCTGTAAGAAAGGTCCATGTTTGTCCTTCTTCACTGATGAGGGAGACGTGGTCTTCAGCACAGAACACCCAGGATATATTTATTTACTTCCCAAATATTTGAACTGCTGTGCTCTGGTATCCCTGATTAAGGCGAGATCTGATGTATTTTGTCAGCAATCCACACAAGGATCTGAGTGCAGCTCCAACCTCTGCAATTCTGGGACAAGGTGAAGCCCCAGGAAATGCAGGATCCCATTACACACAGAAAGTTGAATCCAGCTTTTGAAAACCCAGATCTTCTTCAACAGAATTCAGAGCATATTGTGGCTTTCCTTGGCCTATTGTATTACACCCCCGTGTGTGAAAAGGAAGCAAAATTATTTTCATGCTGCATTTTTTTAATGGGAAAAACATTTTTATAGGTGTTGTTGTGATGAAGTATTTAGTCAGCATTCCAAACAGCTTTTAGGAGAGCAATATGTAAGCTTTAAATCCTTCTTCAGTTTAGCGTGTAGGCATTCTCATCTGTTAATATTTATTAGTGAGTTATTTTTATTTTTCTTCAACATTTCTCTTTTAATCCTGCCGTGGATTTTCTTACGCTGAGGGGCACGGTGGTGGTAGTGTCCCAAACCCACCATATTTAATTTGGTATTCTGCATGGTTTATTTTTCCTAGGGTGGATTTCACCCCCTTCTCCTCTTCCCATGCAGTAGAAGCCATGAGAGTAGAACCCTGGGGCTCCACTTTCTGCAGGGTTTCCTCTCTGAATCCAGTAGCAAAGCTACTGCAGTGCCATGTGAAGATTTCCATGGCTCAGGCTGGAGTTACCTGGCAGCTCTATCTCCCTTTGTAACTCTAATCATGATTAGGAACAAGGTGATTACCCCTAGACGTGATCAGTGACTCTACATTATTTTAAGCAGTTTCCAATCTTGATTCTTGCTACTTAATACATGGGAATGAGCATGTAATGCAATTTAGTGATCAAAGTCAGCATTTGCTGCATTGCCAATGTTACTTATTTTCGAGGAAAAAGAGAGAGATTGAGAAAAATGGCATGCACAAAGGGGATAGAAATGCCTTCTTGTAGAAAACTGAGTTACTGAAGAGTTTGGTAATTTGGTTTATGTTATACTTGATACAACCATAACACATTCATCAAGGTTAACCAAGCCTAGTGAAATGGCAAATCACATTAACTCGTTAGGCCACTAGGTCAGACATTCAAATGGAAGGAATGGAGTAAAGAGAATACAGATAATTTGTTTGTATATGCAGCCCTAAATTTTTCTAATATGAACTGTAAAGCCATTATATAGCTACTGAGTAGCACACTCTGAATGCTTGATTGCTCTCTGGGTATATGAAATGAACCTAAATAGCAAATGTTTTATTAACACTGATGTTAAGAAATGCATAAAGAAAAGCACTGGCCATGAACAGCAATAGCAGGTTTTAGTGATATGACAAAATTGAAGCATGCAACACACTTCTGAGTGCCCTCTACTGGCATTTCTTTCATTAAGTGCCACATGCATTCATATGTAGAGAAATCTTCTAATGTTCCAGAAGTCTAACCCATAATCTGGATCGTTAAACCTTTTAGCTCTCCAATTATTATTTTAATTGTGGCCTTATTTTCCCAGGATATGTCCTAAAGTATGCAGTTTTCAGCTCTTATGGGTGCTTTTTATTTAGTTCACCACACAGACAACAGGGGTCAGAGAAATAAATACTGTGACTGGAAGCTCAGAATGAATCATCACCAGGGTTGTGTCATCACCTTGCAATGTTTCAGAGGGCAGGAGCATTGCACAGAACAAACTTGTAATTTGATCTCGAGTTCATCGTTGTTCTGTGTTAATAAAAACCTGGAACAGTCAAGTCTTGAAAGCCCATGGTTGGAAAAAGCAGTTCTGAGAGACAATTTCCATTTGCAGAGGTGTAATAATTTGCTTGGCTCATGCACTCAGCACTTCATATTTATGCTCGGCATGTCACTGGGAAACATGTGGGAATACAGCTTTTTCTGGCGAGGTTGGATCAACTCCAGTATCACTTTTCCTGCAGTGATGAAATCTGCTTTGAAAGTTCTGTCCTCAAAATGCAAGTGCTGTTGGAAGCGTGGAATGATGTGTGTGCAGGGGGTGCAGGAGGGCTCTGATAAAGAGATTTAACCCAGGAACTGAGGGCCCAGCCATGCATTGGTATCATCTCTGCTTCCTCTGGAAGGCTGGGGAGGTATGGGAATTTCTAACTTGCCATGTGTTGGCCTGTATTCCTCATCTTATTTGCAAACAGGCAGGCTTGGATGTGATTTAAGGAAGGACTGACTCAATGCTCTTTCACCCCATATCAGCCCTGAGAATGGGCTGCCAGTGTCAATGCTAACCAGCATTTTAGGATTTTCCATTACCCTGTTTGAGATCCACGTGTAAAACTTCTTTGCTAACTTTTTTGTGGCTTTACTCTAGACTGCCTTTATAAACATCTGTGTCTGTGACAAAGAAAAGTATCTTTAAATGATGAAAAATAACAAAAAAATTGTGGACAAAAGAGCAGATTCTGGCAGATTTCCTCACTATGGTTAATATTTCATTCATCAGATGTTCCATTTTCAGGCTCCAGCGGGGATTTTTTCCTGCTATGTCTTGACATAACCTTTGCCATTTCATGGTCTCAGTCACACTGGTGGTTCCCAGTCATTCTGTGATCAGGTAACAGAGACAGCTTCCTCACCCTCTGCCACTTCCAAGCTAATGAGCTCCCTGGTTGTACCAGAAATTCTTGTTACTCATCCCTGAGTGAATGGTTGTGCGTTTTGTGCTCTTACGTTTCATCCTATTTCCAATACTCCAGTTCCAAATGTCATCCAAATTGTCCTGTAGGATATTCCCCTCTTCCTTTACATTGATGAAGTCTCCCAACTCCATTCCAGAACCAAATGTCACAAGCCTTGTCCCAAACTTTTGTGTCAGCTTAGAAATCAAAATGTTCAATCAAGTAGTCCCTAACAGTAATCCACACAAAATTCCTCCAGCAGTTTTCCTCCCTAACTGGGCATTTAACCTGAGCAGACAGACTCTCTCTGAAGTCAGCAGAATAAATTTTTCTTATTGGTATTTTTTATTCTGTTGTAGTACAAGTAAATGAGCAGGGTTGTGAGAAGGGAGAGCTAAAAATCAATGGTAACTACTGAGATGCTTAAAGTTAAGTGCGTGCTCGACTTTTTAGCTGTAAATATCAGAGGGGAAATTTCTCTGTTAAAGTTTTTCCTTGGATGGAACCCTGTTGCCTGTGCATCCTGTTGCCAGAGCAACCTGCACTGCTACAGAGTCAAAGATCAGTTGTTGCTTTCAGAACAGACACAATGACAGAAATGTGGGCATTACTCTTGATTTTTGAACACTCATTCCAATATTACCTAGTTCTATTTTCCTTATTTCACAAAAGTATGGATTTTTTTTTTTTCACATTGGAAATTAGGAACAGTGAACAGAATTCCTAAGTAACATCCAATATTACGCTTTTGCCAACTGTTTAATAATGAACATTTTTATCTGATATATGCAGGGAGAGGGAATGTAATGGTATCAATCTGGTGTCCACACACAAAATTGTAACAGATCCACCTTCAAGAAGACTTGAAGGAAAATTTGCAGAAAGCAATTTTGATTGAGCCTTTGATCCTCAGCTCCACTCAGATCACAGATCCTACATGCCTAAAACTTCCTAGGTTTAACTACTCCTGGAAAGACAAAGGAAACTCAAAGCACACAAAATAGATAATTCCCATCTGAACAGAATTCAGGCACTTCATTTCTGTCCTTTGCAGCTGAATCTTCTCACAAATACACACTCCAGTGCCCCAAGTAGATGCTTGGTTAGAATTTTACTTTTCATAGTTTCCTCTGCTGCTGTGAAAAAAAAAAATAAGATGATACCCAACAATATCTACGTTTGTTGGGTTTTGCTCAGTACCTTTGCAATAACAATAACAAGTGCTGAAAATTGTCAGTCTTAAACAATTGCTGCACCACAGAGAACAAAGAAAACCTCACACATAAACAAATAGTGAGGGATTATCTTCACTTAAAACACGATGCAGATGATAGTGTAACATATACAAGGTTTTAATGTTCAATACAATTAAGTGTTTTGCTGTGCTGCAAACCTCGCTGAATATACTGTGCGAAAATAATGCAAAAGTTAGTCAACCACTCCCAGCAGACTTTGAATGCTTTTTTTGTGTGTAGCTGCATAAATTAGAATGAATTTTGTTTCGTTACAGACAGTAAAAAGGAGGATTAATATGGAAATCTTTTTCAGTGAAAATTTCTATCAAGAATATAGAAAACGCAGTGCAACGTCGAGCAGATAATCTGGAGAACCTCTCGGGTTTTGACATTTTTGAAACACTCTGGGCTTTCTTTTCAGGACCTTGGACAGAAGTTTTGTACTATTGACAGTATTTTCCAATCACCCTTCTGTTCAATCCAGAGCAATCAATGCAGAGACACCAGCTGATATTTTTATCCTTTTTGATGTAAATTGTGTAAAGCTCCACTCGTGGACAGTTTCATCAGAATGGCTTTTCACCCGGAAATTGATGCATTTCCTCTCCTGGAGATTAATCCCACTTCACACCATATGGGGAGGCAAAAGATCCGTGAAGAGAAAATCTCCCTTACATAAGATACAGAACTGATGCTTTGAAGTTCAGGTCGTGTCTGAGGGGACTCTTCCCATGGTCAGAGCAGGAATTTTCAAACAGCAAATACTTGAGCATTTTGCCTGAGTAAACAAGGAATAAACACCCTCTGAGCCTGAGCTGTAACCCTCCATGCAAGGTTTAATTTTGAGGTGTTACCTCGATCTAATGTCAGGTATTGAGAAACTAAACCAAGAGCTCATCCGTGGTTCTCCACTTTCTCCTGAATCCAAACCATTTCTCTACTTTGCTCAGTTTTTCCACTTCCTCATTTTCCCCTTAAATTACAGGAAATATTCTTTCACTATTCTGCTGGGAAGTTTACACTCACATGGTCTCTTACAGTCCACTTTGTTCAATATTTCATGTTTTTCAGCTTCTCAGGTGTGACATAGGTGTTCCTCCCTACAGCAGGGTACCAGGCAGCACTAACCAGAGGCCACCCTTGATGCTGGCTGGCAAAAAATACAGATACTTTCCCAAGTTCCCCTTATAGGGTGATCACTTGTGATGAAGACATGAACTAAAAGGAATGCTTTCCCACTGTACATCCTGCAATGCAAGAGAATTTAGGATCTATCCAAGTTAAAGACAGAAAATTTGCTTCATGTCTATCTAACCTAAATAAAATGAATTATTTCTGGATTATTAATGCCCAATCTTCTACAGTGTATTGCTTCTTGTCCACTCATTAAATACGAGAAAAATACCAACCCAAAGATCTCACTTCACTCCAGCTTTCTGACAGCTCTCAGGTGTATCCCACTCCTTCTCAGCAGGGCTCACAGGACTGGTCCAGAGCTTTAACAGGATTATTCCTGGAAATGAACCCAATCCAGTCGAGATCCTGCAGCATGAACTCCTCAATGTGTTTGCCAAGAGCTGAAATCCATACGAGCCTGGTTTCTGTGCTCTCAGCTTCTCACATCGTGCCTTCCATGGGCATTTGGAGAATTACACAAAAGGTCAGTTGAAAAAACAGGGGCAAACATACCTCTGACTCTGAACGGTTCTGCAGATTCCTGTAAGAACTTGCCTAATATTATTCACCATTTTAAGCACAGTTGCTGAGGTTAATTAGATTTATGACCCCTAAAAATTTTAAGTGTCCCTGATGACTGACTTTCCAACTGATAATTTCGTGTGAGAAACAGAAAAAGAATAACAAATAGACTATGAATAAATAAACTCTTGAAATTCATTCATATGAGGACAGAGAATGTGTTTCTGACATTTAATTAAATATCCAAACGTCCAGAAGATCTATAATAAACCACTTTGCAAGACATCTAAATGTCAGAGAAAAACACATTTTACATGAAATGTTTTTTTACCACTGAAGCTGTGAAGAAGATGCAACATCTTTTTTAAAAGACACAGGAACAACAAGCACATATTTTATCTTGAAAGTACTTCTCAAAGGCTTCTGAACAGCTACTTGTTTGCAGTATGACGAGTGGAATGATTTTAATTTATCACACAGCAGTTTGAAGCATTAGTTTTACAGATATGCCATGCTGTTCTAGTACAGTTCAAGTCCTGAGTCTTAACACTGCTCCATGCACAGCAAAATGCTGCAAACATTAAATTGATTCTTCTCCCTAAGCTCACCTGGCACATTTCACTGGGATCTGATTTTTTCCTATAGTTAAATGCTGCAGAAAAACTGTTATAACCTGTTCTCCACATGCTTATTTCTTCTCCCTTCTTTTGTCAAAATTTTGACAACATCCTCTGACCCACTCAAGGGATGTGCAAAGTGCTTCACCCCTTTAAATGCACCCCGTGGCTGTGATCTGGTTTCTGTAATTGCAGTGAAATGTGGCTGTGTCCTACATGGGCCTCTCACATCCTGGGAAACGAGGGAAAACTGCAACTCCTTCCCTTCATCCACGGACCCAGCTGGATTCAGTCCATTGTTAGAAAGCTGCCTTGCCAGGATGACAAGTGTTGCCAGATTTGCTTTGACTTTTCCCTCCGCTTTTTTAAAGATAAACAAAATGCAAGGAGCAGTTTGTACAAAAGGGGCTGGAATTATGGTCAGAAGGAGATCCATTTGCTGCTGTGCTTTTAGGGAGGCATAGAATTGCTTTTGCAATGCTGGGAGGTTTTCCCTCTCTTGCATCAAGGTCAGTGTATCATGGTCATAGGTTCACAGAATGAGCTGCAGGGCGGCCAGGGCAGCAGCTCCAGGAGAAATAAATGTGTCACCATTTTGAGAACAAACTGCCAGGGAAGAGGCCATGAAGAAAACCAGACAGGCAGGACACGGGGGAAGGCTCAGTTTGCTTCCCTGGAGTGCTTGCTTCCTGAGCAAGCACGTTCTTCCCTCTCATGAGGCACTAAACCTGAAACTAAATTCATTAAAAATTATCCGTGTCCCACTTGACTCCAATGCATGTAACCAGCATTTCCATCGCTTCAGAAGTGGCGTTCTGATCCACATTCTTGGATCATCCCCAGGGGTGTCATCCCTCTGCCCTGCCACCGCATCCTGCACGCTGCCATCGTGCAGCGCCTCGGTCACTGGTGCTGCCTCTGTCCAGCCCCAGGCCAGGGCAAACAGAGTTGTCTTCACCTGCCACTCACCACCGTGTCTGCAGTCCCCTGGAGTGTAAATGGGCAGGTAATTAAATTGCCCTCACAGAGCTTTGTAAGAAATCTATTAAACAAAGAAACGCCGCTATAAACAAACAAACCCGGATCACCCTCTCAGCTCTCTGACCTCTTCAGTGGATTTGATGGTTTTATCAGGAGAGCTTCTTTACATTTTTCCTAATTTGCCACCAATATTTTAAAAGTTGTTTAAAAAAAAAAAATAAGAAGAAAAGTAGGATAAGATTTGGCACTGATTATTGTAAGTCTGTTCAGAATACAGGAGGAAGGTTAATTAGCTTTTCTGACCTGAAGAGTCTAGGAAAGTATCCCTGGTGACTCACTAATTGCTGCTCAATGCATAATAGTGTCTGTGAAGCAAAGTGCATGAAGCCAGACACTGATAATAATGTTACTTTGATTTAAAATTCTATACCTGCAAGGACCTAATGCTGTTTCAGTACAGCATGCATGCCACTGATAGATCTAAATATTCCCCAACTATTCATTTATTTTATTGGCAATTCTGGTCACTAATCTTAATTTGAATTTATACCAAGAACAACTGTGTTTCTCAGATTGAAAGTAGAATGCTATTTAGGGTATCATTAAAGCATGTTCTCAAAGTGTTTTCTCATGTGTAGTAAACATTTCCATTAAGACAGCTATATGTGCTAGAGTCGAGTTATTTATTTAGCTATAAGGATGTGTCACACAAAGAATAGATCATTTTTTATAAATACAAACAAAGAATTAGTCCATGTTAGGAAAAATATCCCTAAACCATGAGAAACAGAGATTGTGTTATCTTTAAAAATGGTGTGAGACCAACACAGAATAAGGAATTTTAGGAAGCATGTGCAAACAAGCTCACAGAGTACCAGAGAGATGTTCATGTATGTGTCCTTTCTTTTGATTCCTATCAATGGGCATACAATGATGAGGATTTTAGTAGGCAGGATAAATGTGTGCTATTAGTTCAGTTAATCAGGAGCTCTCAGGTCTGTTTTTTAAGAGTCCACCAGAGAACAAAACGCAAATTTGCTCTTCCTAGAAGGTCCTCTAGTGCTGGTTTCTTGACAGCCTTTTGTTTAGAACTAATTTTTAAAGTTTATTTAGTAACTGTAAACACATTTTTCATGTAAGGTTTGTCTCTGGTGCTGGTGGTGCAACCTTCTTTAAATAGGTATTGTACAGATTCTCCCTGGATCAGTTATAAAACACTTCTTCAGCAATCTGTCCTCCCATAATAGGTTCCTACAGGAATATGATCATCCAAGGCTCATTTGCATTAAGCTTATTACTCCCAGCTTCCAGGGCAGTGTTGGAAGAGCAGGAGTGTCATTCACAGCTTTGACTACATAAATCTGCTACATCAACAAGCTGCATGAATCCAGTCACAAACCATAGGCTTAACTGATAAACTTCTAATATATAACCAATATTTTCCCTCTCAGCAGTCCATAGCATTGTTTAAGGGGGTTTTTTGTAGCTATCCTGATCCATCTGCCAATTTTTTCACCACATTCCTTCCTTGCATCTATTCTGCCATGAACCAGGTGATAAAATTGAGGCAGATCAATACTTTAGGAAGATGCTGATCCAACAGAAAGACCTCAGGTCCCATTGCCAACACCTCTCCACACAGGCAGCTGGCAGCAGAGACAGAGCCTGGAGATGAAGCAGCTGAGAGGAAATGTCAGTGTTCAGACATTTCTCCTGCTAAGGCTGGCACATCCTATTACTGTTCCACTTCCGAGCGACAAATGATAGTAAACATCTGGGAAGACAGATCTGCCCACTGTTGGTTTGTTAGAACTGCTCACTGGTGTCTCAGCCAGTGAGAGACTGCAGGGTTTTGGTTTCCTTAGGGCTTCATCTCTGTCACAGAACAAAACACCCATTCTGGGAAGTTTTCTGCTCTGCCTGGGCAGGCTGGGAGCCTCTTGCTGCAGGGACACGCTTGGACATCCCATCCCTGATCCTCCTGTCCTGCGAGGAACAGCACCCACTCTGTGTGAGGGAATGGGATACATCAGCGAGGTTGGGAGAGACGGGGAAGAAGCAGCTGCTCAGGTCCCCTTTCCTTTCTGTTCCCTGTGTGTCTGTACCTGATTCCAGACACAGCCCCTGGTGCTGTCTGTCAGCTACTGACAGCCACACGAGCAGCACAGGTTTTCTTCTGTGCTTTGGCAGCCTCACCCTACACTCCCACCGACTTTGCCTGAGCAATCTGCAGGTTGATATTTACTAAACCAGCATTATGGAACCCGTATCTTTGTCCTACCCTCCTCTTTTCCCTGTCATTTCTGTTTCAGCTCAGATATCCAGCAGCCTGACAGATAAGACACTGCCAAATCACAAAAGGCCTCACGTATATCTTGAATTTCCTGACTTACCTTATTAAGCTGCAATCTGTTGCACGGAATCACACAATAGATGTGTTACAATGCAACTTGACATAATAAGTTACTCCCGCGATAAAAGACAGAAGACATGCAAAAAGTGATTGTTTTTCTTATCAGTGAAGCAGCTCTCAAAGCAAACAGGAGATCAAGTCAGTTGAATTCAGCATGTCTTTAGTTTAACAAAAATTACAGCAGATGTCTGCTAATTTATGGGATATTGTTTTAAGGCTTTTTCTAAAAAGTATTCTTATATCTGTAAAGTAACCCTTTGTTCATTACATTGTCTTGCTGTTCATTGAATGTGGACTTTTTTCATCTCCTAAAATGAAATCCTGGATTCTTGTCCAGGACAAGATTTCTTACCCCTCCTCACCTCCTAAATATTGTGAATGATCTGGCACAGCAGGACCCTCCTGCCCCTCCATGTAGGAGCTTTACACACACCACTGAGAGAACCAAAATGGAAGAAAATAAGAAAACTTATTACAGATGGTGCACTCTGGGCAGGAATTGAAAGCAAACAGTCCCATTTCTCTGTAGCATTTTGGACACATATTCCTTATCTATACACTGAATTTCACTACAGTTTAAATAGTTCACTGACTGTAACAACTGAACCAGGGCTCAAGCCACCAGGAAGAAGGGCAGTGGGTTTTGTGAGATAAATTCCTGTCAGATTTTCAGGGCAGAAGCATTCTGCTGCTGAGCCTTTGCTGCTGCCAATTTGCCCAGTGCCACCGTGGAAATGCACAGTAAAAAGCTACAAAAATAATATTGTCCTGAGCCTGTCAGCAATCTCTGTGCTCAAAGGATTTATTTGTCAGTCCTGTCCTGGGAAAGTGCTGCACCAATTCATTGAGAGGGAAGGAGAAGGTGGAAGGCTGAGGTAGAACTGTTCTGCTCAGAGCAAAGTTTTCCAGCACTGCTCAGGCTCAGGGTGGTTCTGCACCAGCCACGTTGTACATGGGACAGCAACTGCAGCAAAAACAGCTCAGCTGGAGAAAGAACAGGGAAAACCTCCCTTTCTCAATCCTTTTCTGTATTGTGGTCTTGAGACAAACATATCTTCTCTCCCACTCCTGTTCTAGGTGTCCACTCCAGTGTGTGAGAAGCAGGAAGGTTAAAATTGCTGCCAGGATGCTCTAGGGAACTTGGGTCTTCCCTAGAGGAAATTGCTAATTTTTATCTGTAGTTTATGTGAAATTTCATTTGTTCTCTATGCAGCATGATTTGTTTTAAACCAGTAAAGCTGGAGCTCTCAGAAATATTCTTTGTCAAGGGCACCTGGGGGAGGTAATTCAGCTCTCTCAGGTTCACTGGGTGGGGGCTCATGCCAGAGTTGTTTAATTTTCCCAGCTGGAGGCTCCGGGTAACTGAACCTGACACCACCTGGCACAAGGGTTCCACCGGGTGTCTCATTCAGTGTGGAGAGGCATTTTTATGTCACCTCTCATCACAATGTCTGAGTAATGAGGACACATACCTTCTTTGGGGTTTCTTTTTTGTCTCCTATCTTCCCAAAACACTGCCATAATCCTGAGGTAACAACACAGCAGAGGCAAAAGATATGCACTAAAATGAGGTTCTTATCTGCGGTTTTATTATCCCATGCAATATTCCTGCAGAAAATTACTTTCTGAAATGTGCTAAGCTGCTCTTTGGCTCTCCAGGGCTCTATTCACAATTTTCTGTAAGTGATTTTTGTTTAATTTGTATCAATAGAGGGATAGATATCTTTCACCCTGACTGTTATCAACCTAATTGTAGCTATAGGAAAAGTAAAGGCTACAGCTGACTCTTTATTACTGAGAGTAAAGTAATGGGGCATTGTTTGCTTTTCTGTTTCTGTACAGCACAGTGGCTGCACTGGGACCTAAGTCCATGTAACTTTGTCCCAAATAAATGCTTCATTTTAGTGTGAATTAATTTTTATCAAGAAGAAGACTGTGTCCCCTGTAGTCCTTGCTCCTAATTGCTGGGTTGCTGCAGGTAAATCATGAGCAGGAAGGGAATGAAAGATGTTTTTGGCTGTGCCTTTTGCTGGTTTGCTGCTTCTTTAACAGAAATTATGGAGACAGAAAGTGCTCCAGCATGCTCTGTGTTCTGGGGTAGAGAGCAGCATTCCTCTGCTGTGGAGAAATGCAGGTTTTGCCTTTGTCTGCTGCATCTTGAAGCCTCTGCTTTCAGAGAGGGGAAAAAAAATGTGTTTGTGTGTTCCCATGTGTGTTTTGATGGAAAGCCCAACTGATTTAATACAATGGTACAGAACTTCAGTAGCTTTTACATTAACAAAGCCTCACCTGGGGTAACGTGTCTGACTTGGCCACATCACTTCAAAGGGTAGACAGGCCAGAGAGGAGCAAGAAAAACCTAAAGTGTGGAGGAAAAACTGAAAAGTTTAGTCTAGAAAGCGAAGTTTTAACCTTAACATGATGCAAAGAGAAGATAAGTAAATTGTTTTCCAAAGGCCTGTTGGAAATGGCAAGAAATAATGGGCTTAAATTGTAGCAGGGAGCAGACATCAGGAAGAACTTTTTCAGTGGTAAGAACAGATAAGCAGTGGCCTCGGTAGGGAGGTTACAGATTCTCTGTCTCTGGGTGTTATTTTTTCAAAAACACACTGTACAAGTGTCCCTTGGCAATGCTGTGTGTGCCTTCCCTTGTCTGTGAGAAAGGAAAATGTCTGGTAATGTTTTGCAGTTGCTTCACATCCCATTTTCTTGTCGTTTTTCTTCACTCTAATAGAAGGGGGAAGCAGGCACAGAGAAGTTTGTTCTCTGACTGGCAAGCTGGGCTCCCTCCTTAAGAAATCTCCTGTTCTTAACAGAGGTGCTTTCCACGCTTGGGCTTGGGTGAGGAAGACCCTAAAAGAAAACCTACTGCCCTGGGAAATTCTCCATTTCTTCTTTTAGGGTCTTTTCCTTTAGCAGCGTGTGCAGCATTTATCAGTGACAAAAATGTGAATTCTACTGTTACAGGATGGTTCTGCAGAGGAAAGGGAAGATGCCTCACCTTTGCCATCTGCCTTATTGGCATTTTTGAGCAGCATCTGGCAAGGTTTTCATCTCGTTTCCTGTATATGAGGCTCCTTTTCTTCTCCCCCTATACGGCATCTTCAAGGGTAGATTCTCTGTCACACACAAAGAAGTAAAATCTTCCTGGCTTTTGGAAACCCTGTGCAATATTTCAAACTAAAATGCTTCTACACAAAGATACTGGCATGTCTCCTATTGCATCAACCCCAAAAAAGCACATAGTGATAGTTTTTGGGTGGATTTTAAAACAAACCTCTCTTGTAGCTTTGAAAATGTTCCCCTACATCCACTAAAAAGCTAAAAATATCTATGAATAAGTTAACACCTGAAAATGTAGGTTTCTGCACATGGCTTACATAAACCATAAAAGCAAATTTTTAACTCTGTTTGAATTTCATGCATAAATCTCCTTGAGAAAAGGTTCCATCCTACTGACAGTGAGTTTTAGTCTAAAGCAAACATTCTTCTCTGCAAATGGCGTATGAAAACCCCAATTCAAAATTACTAGACCAATATCCACAGATTTTTTCATTTTTTCCCCACAGTTAATCCCTTAATTCTCAAGTAGGCCGCTGCCAGAAGCTTCTTTTGGCAAACAAATTATTATTTTCTTTGTTTGCTTTCATTGTACTTACTGACCCAATTGCTTTCAATAAAGCAGTCTAATAGTGGTTGACATAAATGATACTTTTCCCCTCAGGTTTCTTAGTTATTCTCTGATTGCTGATATCCATGGCAAAAAATAAGCAAAATCATAGCCTTCTAAAACTTTATTAAAATAACAAAAAAAACAAAAAAACAAAAAAAACCAAACAAAATATACAACCCCCAAGCCCCAGAATTTAGTCCACTGTAAGTAAATAGGTGATTTTCTTTATGCTTATAGAACTATTTTACCAAAATCTAACATAAACCAAAACATGTTTGGATATTCTCTGCTTTTCCTCCATGGCAATTCATCATCGTGTATTAATGTACATCAGCTTTTCATACTCTTAAGGCTCATACTGTGACTAATCTCATTCATTTTTGCACTCCCTGAAGGAGCCATTACATTGTCCTCTGCAAAAGAGCCTTTTCTCAGCATCTCCCCGGGGCAGATTGGCACAATATAACCCTGATGGCTGCTTGGAAGGTTCTGGAGGGTGTCCTGGGGATGAACCATTTCAGTGTAGTCATGAGACTGCTTTAATTTGTCCCAGCCTAAGTGTTCGCAGAAAAGTCATGTGAAATTAATAAAAGCTATCAAGCACCAGGAAACCATAAAGCTGGTCCCTATTTCCATATTTCTTGTAAATGACCCTCACCAACTTAATTCATTGCACTTTTCTTCATAGTTCTGTCTTCAGCCCAGAAAAAACAGTAATATTAACACTTGTCAAAAAAATGTTATTGCAGGTCTGAATTCTTGGTGACTTCTTTGAAGGCATGAGCATTGTTTACACAAAGTCTGAGAATGATCTTCTCCAGCCTGAATCATAGGAAAAAAAAATACATATGTAGGGCTCAAATGGCAAAAGGAATTTTAAAAACTCCTACAGACTTCACTGGTGTGACAGCTGTTCTTCATCTGAATTATTCCCTTCTATTCATTTCTCGACTTATTTTGATAGGTTTATTAAAAAATTTGATTCGGTGTCTAAGCCACTCCAAAATCACATCTTAATTTGATTCTGTTGATATAATGTCTGACCTTGCTAAAGCAGACAGCAGAGCACATCACTTCTGGCATGCCGAAAATATAATTATTTGTCTGTTAACATTATTTCTCTGCGAAGAGAAGGCAACACATCAAATAATGAAGTTTTAGAGACTGTAACAGGTGAGCTTGGAAACCACCATACCTCACATGAGACATTTGGGAACAAAACATCAAAATCTTCCAAGTACAGACACCTTTTCCTGAATACTCCCATCTCTTGGCACTCTTACTGTCATTTTCTGGAGTAAATGCTCTGCACACAGAGTGCACTGAGTGTGGAATGAATCTCTGAATAGTCATTGAAAGCTTTTGTCTGTGTTTATTGCTCTTCACTGAAGCTCCTATTTTTGTCCTCGCTGGCTTTGGTTTTTAAAAGTGTTTCTACAGAGAACCAAGGGGTGAGTTTCAGATTGAGCTGGAATTCCCAGTTCTCTGTAGGATTCACTCCAAGCCCCAATGAGACTCGTAAATGGTTACATGCTACACGTGTTTTTATCTCATATATATGAATCTAAACTAAAATAAGTGAAATATGAAGACTGAAATGTATATTCAGCTGCCTGGTGGGAAGGTAGACAGAGATGCAGCCAGACTTTAAATCGTCTCTAATTTCTGTTGAATACAATCAGTCTAATCCTTCTGACTGAAAATAACTCTTACCAGATAACTTGTACTCACTGAGCACGATGGAAACTCTGCACCCCTGAGTTCACTACATAAAGTTATCCCAGTCACAACATGAGCAGTTGTGGGAATTCTCTCCAGCCCTATATAGGATGTGAAAACACACCTTTGCACTGTCGGCTTCCGGAAAGAAAAGGATGTATAAATCTTGAGAAAGAGAAATATGGCTTTAAAATATATTCCTTGACCTAGTCCTCCATCACTAAATTAAATTTCAGTGATTTGCTAGAAAAATGCGTTCTTTTTACGTGCTCCCATAAATTATGCATTTCAATGCTGTATGTATCTAATTTTATTATAGGGGAAGCAAAAAAACAAATGAATAAATAATTAGAAATAGGCAGTACTTCAGCTCCTAAAAGCTAAGTCTTCCAGACACTTGGGCTGCAACAGGTCTGAAAGTGGAATTTTATTGTGACTCCAAAGGACAAAATCCAAATTTCACTAAAATTGTTCCTTTACAATGGTGATGTGCCTATATTAAGAGTATTGATGAAAAAATGGTACATCATAATATTTTTTCTTCCAGAAACAAAGTATTGCAAGATGAGCAATCACATCTGCCTGGTGTGGTTCTTTCTTACAGTTACTTTCTATAATTTGAATAATCTACTGGGTTTCAATGCATGACTTTGTCACAGTCTTTAGTTGCAAGCTTCACACCACAAAATACCTTCTGTTACAAGATATGTCAGTCCCTTGAACTTACTCATAACAGTCTCAGTGGGTCAAAATCAGATAATTTATAACTGGTTTGCATCCTTGCTGGTTTTCCTCGCAGGAAATTCAAATACAGCTGAAGTACAAATCATTCCTCCCAGCTCCACACAGCAAGGCAGGAGCTTTGAACTTTGGGTGACCAACTTCATCCTTCATGGATTTGGGGCAGTGCAGGTGCATCCAGCACCAGGCAGGTCTGTCTGGGCACTGCCTGCTCCAGAGGGAATGGTTACAGTCAGCACCTGGAGGGAGGGGTGTGAAGTGGCTCCCTTTAGGTCAGGTATTTTGAAGTGTCAGGACACAGAGGTTCACACAACATCCCGAAATTTTTCATCTTGTGTCTGCAAGGGCAGCGATGGGATGAGGAGTAGGAGGTGGCAGTCCCACAGTGGCAGATGGAAGAACTGGACATTTGCTGGGTGGAATGACCTGGGGACTGCACTGCTCTTATGGCTGGAGAGTAGGTTGAGACCTTGTTGCTTAATAAGTTTTTTTTAAATTTGCTGGACAGGTTCTGATGGATTCCAATAGAATCTTCCCGTGGTAATTTAGCACAGGAATATAACCAACAACAGTTTCTGAACATTACATATCTGAACCTCAAGAAAACACAGTTTTCTGTAATTTTAATCATGGTGCAGTTGGTGTGTTCCAGCAGTTCAGTTCTGCTACCCACTGACCCCATACTGACATCAGTGGGGTTCTCATTTACTAAGCCCTCCCAAAAATAAGAACTGCATGTATTAAACTGCAATCTTTTAGCTTTTCCAACCTCACAATGTTTTTATCCGTAACAGAACCGTATAAATAGAAATGTACACCTAAAACTGCTCAAGTAAAATGCATTTGTGATTATTGAGGGACACAGGTTATTGTCTGTCAGTTCACCACTGCAGTCTGAATTAATTCACAAATGTTGCACTATCAGTCTTTAATTAGCAATTATTGTGATTTATTTCCCTTTTCCCCATGTGCTATCAAGGAAGAGCAGAGTTTTCTGCAGGCAGTGATTTGTTCTAGAAGGCCACTTTCCCATGCCAGGTTGTATGGCTCAGCGCCTTTGGGTAGCAAAACCATTAAACCTTGCTTTTTCCATGTTGTTCTGTGGTTCTACAAATTACAATCAAACTATTAATTACAGTAGCTGTATAAGTGTGACAAATGAAGTTGACTGTATGGCAAAGTCACTCTGTGCCCTTGAGAAGTCCAGCCTTGGTTTCAAGATATTGCACTGAAAATGGAATGTTTAACAAAAAGCTCCATCCCCTGCTTAAACTGTGATTCAAAAAATCCCTTGTTCCACACAGCACAGGGCCTGCACATCACCTCTGCCTCCTCCTGACTCCTCTCACCTCCCCTGTTCTTCATCTTGATGAGGATTTTGTAAATTTTCACACTGATGTCTTACAGTTATTTTAAAGGCACAGCCATGAATTCTGATTTCGAAGGTTAGGGTAGGAGAAGGTGACAGCCACATGAAAATTACTGTTAGTTAGAACAAAAAATTCATGTTCACGTGTGGACAACACCAGATTTTCATCTGTTTTCTTTACCAACATTCTGAAAATATTGGCAGGTCTTCTCTCTGTAGAGAGAAAAATTGGTGAAAATGGCAAAATGTAATACTCTCTGCTTTTAAAGAAACTTTAAAAAACTAGATTTTTCTTCATTTTCTTCTAATTAGTTTGGGGTTTTTTAATAGTCCTTTTATTTCTGCCTCATTTAAAGTTCAATAAAGCTGTTGAAGTAATCTGATTTTCAGCTGAAGACAGACAGAAGGCTCATACTTGGACAATAATATATCATTCAGTAATTGTTACTTTAGTGAAAATGCTGATTACATGCAACTATCTTATGTACTAAAGTCAGAGGGAAAAGCAATCTTTTTACTTCATGAGTATGTAAAGAGCTCATAAATAAAAGGTCAAATAGACAACTACAACGTATGTCACATTTCAAATCTTATTTCTTCCTAGAAAGCATCTCATTCAACCATTCTCCTCCAAGCAGGTCAACTAAGGTTGCACAGGACTGTGCCCATCCAGAGATTCCGTGTCAAGGATGGAGACTCCACAACCTCTCTAGGCAAGAAAGCTTTTCTTGTGTTGAAATGGAATTCCCTGCATTTCAGTTGTGCTCTTGTCCTTGTTGAGGTGAGGGTGACTGGCCAGTAGTTCCTCTGATCCTCCTCCTTGTACTTCTTGCTTTCTTCCCATCCTCAGAAATCTCCCCCGATCTCCAGAGCTCCCTGTCTTTTCTATTTTGGATCAGCAGCCAGCTTCTGTTGGAGATCATTTCTCCTGATCGATTAAAGTGATTAAAGCCCTCTGGTACTCTGGGGGCTCCTCCACTGTAATCAGGCAGCCTCTTGATGTTCACTTTGAAACCATGTTTCTGAATTTCAGGAAAACTCTTTCTCTCCCTGAACGAGTTTGTCTTGTGTTAGTATAAATTTGGATTCCTACATCAAAATCTGTTTTCTTCCCTCTTCCTTTTGGGTGACATTGTTCTGAATGTGGAACTCAGGAGATGTCAGGGCTGGCTGCCTTCAGCCAGGCATTGTTATCACCAGAGTGACAATGATTCATTATCCCCCAGAAACCTCCAATACAAACGTGTGTCCATTAATGAATTGGACATGAAAGTCCAATTTGAGTCACAAACTCACCGGACAAAGATGTGGAGCCTTTTGTGGTTAGTTGAGTCATTAATTCCTTTGTTCACTGCTCAGCTCTCACTTAGTTTTTTCCCATCACAAGTCTAAGCAATTCCTTCAAGGAAATGACCTCTCAGGGAAAGAGTAGCCTGGTATAAGATGGCAGTGGGATGCAGTATTGGGTGAACCCTACCTAATATTTACAGAACAAGAAACCAAATAATTACAGAAAACACTTCCATAAAATAAAAGCAGGAAGGACACAGTTTGGAGGAATTGGTTGATCAGCAAATGCCTGGGCCACAGTGAGGATGAAGTGAGCGACCTGTGCTCTTCCAGAGTGGCAGTCCCTGTGTGATGCATTACAGCAACGCAAAGTTATCCCATCATCTCTTTTTTAACAGTGTCTGGGACCCTTTCTTCAATCCCCTGTAAGAGCAGAGGGTTTGGGGCATTTTTGGTAACAATGAGGGCAGAATCCTTTGTTGTGGTTTCAGCAGAATACCCAGAAATGGTTGCAAGGGGGTAGGAGATGGTGATGTTGACAATGGGAACAATCAAACAGCCTTGGGAATCAATCAGAACATGGAACGTGTGACACACTCTGAACGGCAGGGGCTGCGTGCATGGGAGGGGGGATGTCTGCCAGAGGAATCACCATGGTTGGAATCATAACAACATGTTCCCTGACTCTGCTCAGAGGGGAAGACATAAAGCTGCAGCGTGGGTGAAGCTCTGCTTGCCCATTGCTGCCACAGCCACTGGTGCTGGTGCTGGTGTCATTCACAGAAGGGGCACACTGGATTTACAGGGCACTTTCTGCTTGTGCATTCAACTGAGCCATAAAGAAGGAAGTCTGTGTGGCCAGGTTTGGTGCTCACCTCTGCACACTTCAGGAAGTTCTGTTGGATAAACTGCTGTTACACTGAATTTACTTGAATTTGTGAAATGAGTTATTTCGATCAGATATACATCACTTACTCATCCAAATAGTTTCATTGAAGAACACAGTGGATCAAGTTCTCTTCTCAGAGAAGCAGTAGCAAATTAGAATAACTCCATTTAAAGCTTAGGAATAAATAAATTTAACATAAATAAATCCCTAGGCCAGAAATACATCTCTGAAACCTGAGCTCATTCTTTCTTTTCCTTGTTCAAAGTGAAATTAAGCAAATGGTTGAATGCCTTTCTAAATCAGGGGAGAAGATTGAAGTCTGATCCATTTAAGCTACTTCCTTAAGCTGGGGTAGAAGTGGAACACAGCTCCTTTTTCAAACTGATAACTCTATTAGAAAAGGGAACAAAAGCTTTTTCTTCTTTCTTTTTCCTTCTTAATTCACTGTAGACATTTCCACATAATATATTTTTAGCATAGGTATATGTGCAGGAGTGAGTGTTTATATCTGTGTTATCCTGCTCTGTAAGAACTGGCTTTTATTCCTAACAGCGAATTATTCTTGAGGGAACCTGACATCTTCTAGGAAACCTAACTGGCAAAAGTAATAAGTGGTAATAAAACAGAAGGAATCTTTGTAATTTCAAGATTAACGGATAAAATGTTTATGCTGAGGGGTCTCTTCATCAACAAACTGCTGTTTGCACCTATTTGCATTTTAATGGTTACCCTAGTTCTGAAGTTAAAATTACAGACTTTTCCCAGCTGCTCTTTAAATGCTAGATTATAATTTTGAGGAAGCATCATACGTAATTATATTTAATAGACACAGAATTGATAGAAACACTTAAAAAAAACAAAAAGCCCAGACCTAATTTTGTAAACATGTTATTGTACAGTAACCCCCAATGAGTTTGTTCTTAAATCTCCTAATTAATTTTTAATTAAAAAGCTCAAAGATGCTATTATACTTCTTGTTGTAAATGGCAGCCTTATGTAAGCATAAACGACTTAGCTGCTCAGACAAATATCTCCCATTAAAATCCATGTTAATGAGAACTCCTGAACACAGTATTTCAGAGATTTAAACAGTGGCAGCACTAAAACAGTCTAAATATCACATGGGGGGCTGTTCTTTTTCTTTCCTCCTCTCTTTTTTGTTTTGTAGAGAACACAGCAGGTTTGCAGTGAGAATTTCCACTCAGGTGCACCAATCCTGTCCCCATTGCTATTACCAGACTATTTATAGCATTAATTAATGGATTATGGGGCTGGTCCAACTCACCTCTACTTGTGTGAGGGCAAATGGGCACCGAATCTCCAAGCTTTGGTGCAGATTTGCTGCATTAAATAGGTGAACATTCCTCTTCTTAACGAAACCCACTGAGGAAAACCTCCCACCAGCCAAATTCCCAACCTCACATCTAAAAGACATCCAGCTTTCCATGATTTTAGTCCACCTTCTGGTTGGAAGCAGCCAGAGGATCCGAGGCAGTAGCTGAACACAGCGTGTTGCTGTGGGGATGGGCTGATGTCACAAATGGAGGATTATTAATAGCAGAAAAACAGCAAGTGCTCCTTTCAGAGAAGCATCTTTAATAGCAGGGGAAAAACACTTGAGACAAAATCTCATTTGCTATGTTTTTCTTGCATTTTTAACCAAGTAGGGATGGGAGGTGGAAAGGCAGTGATTTCTATGGTTTAATTATCTATCTTCTATATGGTTATTAACACTGCAAGGAGAAGCAGCAGCATTTGGAAGGCTGGAAGTTGTAAACTCAGTTTTGCAAAGCTGCAGTTTTCATTTCAAAAGATGTAAAGTTTTGTTGTTAGGACGAAGGATTAAAAATAGTGATGTTTCTTTTTAAAATAAATTCACAGTAGTTTCCCCCTCTCATAACTTTATCAAGTTCTTGATATTTTAGAAACTGAAGTTGGTACAAAAATCACTTGGGCTATTTAGAACTGTAATTTTTTTAACCAGACCAGGAAAAAATGACAATACATAGCTTCAAACCAAGGTTTGCCTTGAAGAAAGGTTGACTATGTGAGTCTGTAGCTCACCTCAAAGTAGAACTTGTCCTCTCTTTCCCAGAAGTTGCTCCAATAAATGCAAGAAAAAACCAGCAACAGCAAACTGTGTGCTGGAGCTTGACTATATTTTATATAGTCACAAAATAAAATTCGGTTACATAACAAAATCAATATTTTTATCACTTCATTTATTTTATTGTGAGCTTCTACAGCTCTGGAGATTTGTAATTCCCTTCCTTAACAGACCTCAGACAGAACCTTTTCTGTTGGCAGAGAGGTGGAATGGGAGTCTCACGGATGCCATGGTTTGTGCTTTCCAAGTGCAACGAAATCCTTGTTTCCCTTAGCACTTCGGGACTGACTCAGGTCCAGCTTCTCCCCTTCCTGCTCTTTCCAGTCTGCAGACAACTCTGAAGAAGACAGGGGTTATCTGGGTGGTGTGTTTTATTTTAACTGCTTCTGGAGCTTTTCTCCTATTTCTCCCAAAAGACAGACTTTGGTCATTTTTTCAGAAAACCCCCAAAATCCATGGCATGCCAGATCCAAAGGCTTGTGTGCCACTGTGCTTTGGATGGTGCCAACTCTTCCTTGTTTGCAGAAGAGATGTTGAAGTGTCTTTTACACCAAAGCCTTTTCCCAACCTGTGTGAGGAAGAGGTTCGAGGTTCCCATCTTTCCATCCGAGGCCAGGAGTTATGGTGAAAGGCAGCACAGGAGCAGCCAAAATCCTTGGAATGCTGAGTGTTCACTGGAGTATCTCTTGTTTGCCAGGGCTCAGAGCCTCCCAGAAGAACACCAGCTGTGCAACTTGTCCACCCAGCTGATGGCACTTCAAATCTGCTTAGCTTCAGAAATTACTCGCCTGTGTAATCTAATTTTACCCAATGTTCTGTTTAGAAATAAGTCCATTTACCACTCACAGATTGTTAGTTCCCTGATTTAATAGTGAAATGTTGAAGAAAAAGCAGTGTTTCTCCCTCATAACTCATGCTTTCATCCCACTTGTTCATACTCCAGTAATTGAAATTACAGTTTTATAATTGTGCAGACATTGATGATTTTGCAAATGGAGGATTATTAATAGCGTAAAAACAAGAAGGACCTCTTCTCAAAATGTTATTCCAGCAAAAAAGAACAGAAAAATATGCTTGATTATTTCTTCACTTTTTTTGTGCATTCTTCACATTTTAATTAGGCAGAAAGAGTAGATAAGATTTTCTTTCATCAGCATGAATATTAGTGAATCATAGCAGAAAAGAAACTTATGGATCATATAATAAGTCATAAACTTAGAGTTTTTTAAATTCTATGGACTTTATGGTTTAAAAATTTTTTGCAAAAAGAAATACAAACTGGAACCAAAACTTCATTGGTACTTCAATGTTAATAGTTTGGGGGGCTTTATACATTTAAGTGCATCTGTGTTAAAATGCCTCTCCTGTTTCTTTGCCAAACCTGACATTCCTATATAATTTGCAACAAACAGGAGCTTCCGGTAGGATCTTTTGGTCTTTTAGCAAATTATAGGTGTTGCAGCTCTGTATTTCCTAAGTATTTGAATATACACTTTCAAGTGAAGAGCTGGTCAGGAAAGAACTTTGATCTTTCTTTTTGGGGGAGTGTGAGGAGCTTTAGAGCTCCCATTTCCCAGTGGTGCTGCCTGCTGGAGTTTCCAGGCAAGACTCCCCGCTCTCCAAAGAGGAGAGGTGGAGTCACCATCCCTGGAAGAGTTCACAAAATCAGTAGATGTTGCACTCCATGATATGGTTTAGTGGCCATGGTGGTCCTTGGGCAAAGGTTGGACTTGATCTTGGAGGTTCTTTCCAACATTTCTGATTCTGTGATCTGCACCAGACATGCTTCTGTGCTTCCTTCCCCTCCTCACACCCCACAGTGGGGTTAACCCCATATCCAGAGTGGTTCAGAGATCCTTTGTCAGAGCTCAATGCCTGGGAGGAGAAGGGGAATAAGGAGCAATGGAAGAGACAGGGGGCAGTGAGATCTCCAGGATGCAGCTTTAACAGAAACAGTGGAGATATTTGCAGCACATTCCATAACCACACTGTGACTTCGTGGAGGATACTTCCATGAGAATACAGGAATGACATGGATGCAGTCTGGGGCTCAGCAAGTCCTGAACTCGCTGACACAACTGAGAGAATACCACGGAAATTACCATATTCATACTTGCCACATTTCTATAATCTTCTCCCGAATATTCATTTGGCTGTGCACCCAATACAGAGAGAAATGTAATCTTTGGCCTAAGCAATTCCATTCTTAGGAAGGCAATTTTGCTTTCCCATTGTACTCGGGGTGGTTTTATCTTCGTTTTGTGTGTGTATATTTAGCAAAAGCTTTAAAAAAATCAACCGTGCTATGAGCATCTCATCGCTAAGCAACAATGTATTCTTGCCTCCCACGTACCTTCTTGCTGTTCTGTGAAAAATAAGTATAACAAATGTGTAAGAATTAGGGTGCTTTCCTGCTCATGGGATAATGCCCCGAGAGGCTCAGCACCGAGCAGCTCTGGTCACTTATTCCTGAGACAAACTACTGCTGCCATCTGCTTCCTGACTGAAGTAGTAATGTTCTGTCTGCATCCTGCTGCTGCATCCCTGAAAATTCCTATTGAGATGTCTGCTCGGCATAAATTGTGCCACACAGAACATTTGTGCTGTTGGCCAGGGGAGAATTGGGGCTCTTTGGGGTGACCCAATGCCCCGGGATCTGCAGGACAGGCAGGTGGACCCCACTGCCCTGGCAGGAGAGGAGGCTTGAGGCAGATTCCTGGTGCTTTGCTGTGATCCTGTAGAGTGCTTAGGGTTTGTTCCTGGGCAGTGTCACTGCAAGCTCTGCTGTTTTCCTGTTGAGCAGAGGACAGTGACACTGTGAAGGGGGGAGAACCGTGCTTTGTCAGCTGACTGCACTTCTGGAAAATGTTTGCCAACCATCTGCTGTTTCAGCATCATCCTGGACTTAAAGCACTTCTAAAACTCTACAGTTCAACAGCCTCAAATGTGGGGGTTTGTTTGTTTTTCTGTGGTGCTGCTCCGGTGTTTCGGTTCTCTTGTGAGTGCCTTCGAAAGCCACCGGTGTATTCCGTGAATTACAACCTCATTTTGCAATATCAGCATTGTCTGAACACCTCTGAAACTGCTGCAGCAAGGTCACTTTGTAGAACTAAACGCTGGCTAAGTGTTAAATATGATCATGCAGTTGTAGAACAGATTGAACTAGAAATGCTCCCTGGCTTACAGTTTGTGCCTGGTCTCCTGCTGTACATCAGTTTGGGAAGGCTGTAGTGGTTGTTGCCAATGGTCTCACAGCAAACAACCAGAAATCCAAACAGTTTCTGTTTGGTGGTTGTCTCTTTCAGAGCACTCGGGGTGCAGATTGATCTTTCTAAACTCTGCCAAGAGTCTCCCATGTTAAGTGTAGTTACTTGAGTTTTCAGCAGTGACAAAGGTATCCTTAATTCCCCCTTTATCATAAAGGTATGTAAGGGCTGTTTAGTTGCATATATCAGAGTGAATTCTGCTCATCTATGTGAGGAAGATGTGACAGGAGCTTGGGTCTGAACTTGAACAAAATATTGCACACTGTGCCTTGTTGTGGATGCCTTTATTCCTCCTTCAAGGAGCAGAGCCTTTAGGCTGTTAATCAGTGTGGTGGGCATGGCTATCCCAAACCTCTGTTCTTTTTTGGATGAGTTTTTATAACCTTAGTGAGCAGTGCAACAAACCATTTAAAAGACATCAGTACTCTCAAAGATGGCAGCAGAACCACTCTGAACTCAGGTGAAGTTACACATTCCAGTGGGAATATTGGTAGTATTGGAATGGTGAACTTCCATAATGTGATACAGAAGTTAAAGGCAAAGTAGTGATCTTTTCAAGCAGTGGTTTCAGATCAGATCAATAAATTATTGAACCCTTGCATGTGTGTGAAATATTGCAGCCCCCACACTGCTGTCCTGTCCAGTTTCCAATGAGGGTGAGGAGCAGGCAGGCAGTGAAGGAGAAGAGCCATAGCTCCACCAAATGTGCCAGGTAACAGCTGAGCACAGAGGGGAAGTGTTTTGCAGAACAAAAGATGCACAATTCCCCTCCCCTGGAGCAAGGGAGAAGCAGCAGTGACAGTATTGATCTCCTGCTCAGAATTTATTCCCCCACAGTTTCTTCAGTGCAGCAACATGATGCTTTAATCAGAGCAAATAGTTAATATTCTGTTTAACCTACAGCAAACTGGAAAAAAAAAAATGCCGTGTGCCAAGGAGGATACAGTCCATTTACCCAAAAGTCTCCTATCCACACTCTTCTCATTCATTTTTAATGATCGTTTTGTGTTTTCACCTAATTTCTTCTTCCTGTATTATTATATACACAAGGGGGAAGAATGAACAAAGTTAAATTGTTTCTTGGGTTTTGCTGAGCTGCCTGGTGGGCAGATAAAAATAGCAAGTGCCAGTGGCAAAGTCTCCTGAAAAGTGCTAGCACATCGTGAAAGTGCTAACACATTGTGCTATTGAATCAGCACTGAGAAATCAGATTTTCCTCACAACGCTTTCTTTAAACTTCAGGTGACCTTTAGGAATGCATTTGCATCAATGCAGAGAACCTTATTACTCTCTCATGTCCAGGACTAAGCCATCCTGAAAAGAGTTCAGCTGTGGGTCCTGGAAATTCCCTTCATTTTCTCCCAGGCTTGATGGGACATTATTGATCCTGGTGCCAGAATAAAGCAGCCACAACCACACAGAGCTGAGAGGTATTGTCTTTGGGAAGATGCTCTCATGCAGGAATTTACAGCTCAGTACCGCAGAAAGTTTCTATTTATGAAAGATTCCATTGTATCATTTCTGAAAACCATTTCTACAGGCTTGGTAATTCCAGCTATTTTCCTGAAATTCCACAGAGCCTGAGGTTATCCTCAACACAGACACTGATATAATTTTTAAGCAGGGTTTAGGGCAGCAGAGCTGTCTTGGATATGGCTGTGGTCTCACATATTGATTATGTAGAAACAGTTTTGCCTTATGGGGTCAAATTCTTAGGCTCTTACTTGTGGATCAAATAAAGAGAGATTGAGAGCTGCTGGGCCACTTATTGATTTTGAAGTAAACAAGAATTGCTGAGAACTTCTTACAGTCAGGCCTGAATTGATCAAAGTTCGCGTGGGTTGAAAGTTATGACTTGTTAAGTTACTTAAATTATTTTAACCTTAAATTATTTTACACACAACCCTAATCCAAAGCTTAGTGAACTCAATGAAAATATTATCTTCTGCTTCAATGGGCTTGGGCTGAAGGTTTGTTTTAACTGGTTAGCCACAGAAAGGTCGTGACCAGTAGAATTGGACAAATACTTAAAAACTTGGTGCTAAAAATTAGAGTATTGAGTCAAACACAATATCAAAGAATGAAATATTCACAGCAGGATAGAGGAGACTTTAGACAGGCATTGACTTTGAAAACAGGGAGGCTTAAGTAGCTGCTTAAATATGGAATTTAAGGAAGCCAGAAACAAGCTGAAAAAGTGCATTTTCTAATGCATTGTAACCAGCTTGTCTGTGATCTCTGCAGACCCAGGGCAGGAGGAATACGATTTTCCAAAGGCCAAGACAGGTTTTCAGCACAGCAGGAGCGGCTCAATCCCTGTTGTTACCCAAGATCTCCACTGCAATGTACAAGTGCTTATAGTACACAGGAAGAGGCACAATAGCATCAAAGATTGGCATAGAAACAGCTACAGTGAGCTGGAATAAAATTTTCTCCAACTTTTATGAGACTCTCCATGCAATATTCCTTTACTCAGACTTTTTATTAGTATATTTTGATTTAATGCACAGAGCAAAACTGTTCCTGAAAATTCACTGTGGGAGCAGTATATGTAACAGTTCCTGATTTTATCTCAGTCTGATGTATTAGTTTAAATAACCAAATAATAGTTACAGAAGTTTAAAGCAGATGGCACCAACATTTCATCTAATTTGTGGCTAAGAGCCACTGCATTTTTCATTCTTATTTAGAATGAAATAATACCACCACTGACTTGCAAGAAATATTGATGTCAACAAATCATTATTCTTCTTCATCAAGGCATTAGTTTTACACTGATCTGGGCCTCTTGGTTGATCTTTGATTATATTCTCTCCTTTTTTTTTTTTGTAGTTCAATTCTAACATTAAAAAATTACTATAACGCAAATATCTTAGTAAGCATTTTTCAGTATCTATCGCTCACTCACGAAATGGCAGAGATCTTTAGCAGTTACTTAGCATTTATCGTCGCAAAGTAAAAGGCTGATTATAAACAAGAGTGAAAAGGTTTATTGAAGACAGAGGAGGTATGAATTTTCTGATGATCAGAGCAGGTGATGAATAATTCATTATCCTTCCCTTTTCCAGAAGCCAACCTCCCGAGTAGTGGCCGCTGCAATCGTGAGGGTGCCACGCCACTGAGCCATTAATTTGCTTGTGCAGTGCCATGCCTTGTTATAACACAGCAGCTCTCTTGTGTGGCCCTGCTCAGTGAGGAGTTTGAAGTGTTGGAACGTGGTCCAGCACAGCAGGGACAGGGATCAAACCCCCAGCACTCCGGGAGATCAGCTGCTCCACGGTGTCACTGCGGGCATCCCTCTGGAACGACACGGGTGACACAGGAGTGGGATGGAGAGAGCTGTCCCCGGCACCTCCATTGAACCCAGCCACTGTGGCACATCCCTGATTACAGACACTGAGTCTTGAGCTCCAAGTGACAAAGCACCAGGTCCAGACAACAACCTCTGGAGCGGGTTTGAAGGAGCAGCACAGAGGTGTGAGGTGGGAGTCTCCACAATTTCACGGGTGATTTTCTAATTAGCTCATCCCTGAGAGGTTCACTTGCAAGGCTGATGGGAAAACAGCCAAAGAATAATGGAGTCTCCAGCACCACAAATGTTGCTCCTCTGACCTTACATGGATTTTGTGCTCCTAAAGAAAAGCAGCCTGCCAGCTAAACAAGGATGTCCTTGCCTGCTCCCCTGCATTGATCAGGAACTGCTGCTCCCAAGCAGGGATGCTGTGCAAGTAGAGGCTGTTAAAAAATTAGCAGAAGACAAAACAAAGCCCTGGTTCATTATCTGGTAGGGAAGGCAAAGAAGATCTCAGGATGTTACTTGGCTCTGTTCTCTCCCAATCAAAACGAAGCCATCATCAATCAGCCC
Organism: Ptilonorhynchus violaceus; assembly: GCA_013397565.1. Taxonomy (NCBI): domain Eukaryota; kingdom Metazoa; phylum Chordata; class Aves; order Passeriformes; family Ptilonorhynchidae; genus Ptilonorhynchus; species Ptilonorhynchus violaceus. The sequence continues at coordinate 465,395 of VZRJ01008656.1, read as the reverse complement.
CGATTTAGTCAGTGACAGGACTCTGCAATAAGCACAGACAAGCAAAACATAACTGAGGACCTGGGTTTATATATAATCAATAAGGATTGGAATGACTGCCACAGATGGAGTTGCCTCTAACCTAGCACAGGCATTCCAGGGAAGGGCAGATATCAAGTGTAAATCCTAGAACATGGTATGCTGTAGATAGGAATTTCATTCACAACTCATACTTTTAGTGTAGTTTTTTAAATTATTATTTCTTTTCAACTGAAGAAATAATGCACCTTATAAAGAAATCTTTGAGATTCAAGCGAGAAAATAAAGGCTTGGGAAATTGCAAAAGTTGTGTGGAAAGTTTATTCACGCAAAGTTTATTGTCATGGGGGAAAGGAGACTTTATTAAAGATTTAAATTTAATAAAGTAATAACTCAAGGAAGAAATAAAAATTTTGATGAAGTTGATCCAAAAGAGCCTAACAATAAGAGGACTTAATCTGAAGGCTTACAAAATCAGGAGTCAAATACAAACCCTGCAGAGCAGGTTCATGTAGCAAGTAATGAGCCTGCACCCCTGCGTAACAATGTGAGAGAATATAGTCAAGAAGCTGAAAGAATGAGATGAGATTTTTGACACCAGGGATTAAGGGTTGTGGCATAAAAATAAGAAAAGGATCTGAATCAGTGAACACGTGATGTATCTTGAGCCGATGACTTTCTGTTCTTAAGATTTTATTTGGTTTCTGGCACTTTCTGTCTTGGAGGCAGAACACAACTGTGGTTTGTGACCAGGCTCAGCCTGCCGTGTCTTTTGCCGTCTGTCAGTCCAATTTCCTGATTGTCTGGGGCTGAGCTCACAATTCTGCATCGTGAGATTTCTCATTCTCTGAGAACCATTTGGGGAACTGTCTCAGTGTGAGCACACTGGATGACATTCTCATTGCATCCACATCCTGTAGGAGCGAGGCACCAGAGTTTCGTTTGAAAAGGAAGGCGCTGACAGCCAGAGACACCCACTTTAAATTTTTCCACCCTGAAATTGGTTATTGTGCTACATACTGATCGAGCAGCCCAGATCCCACCCACTGTCCATTTCCCTCCTTGCATTTTCCACTGCCCTCTCCACGTTTACCCTGGGAGAGCTCAAGTGGCTCTGGCTAAGCCTGCATCGTTTTCTCTGCGTGCACCTGGGGAAGTTTACAGAAAACACTTGACCTTGAGATAGAGAGATGTAAAGGGAGTGGATGAACATGATTTCCTTTGATTTAGATTACAGCAATATTTTCAAAGCTTCCTGACCCTTCTGATTCCTCCTCATGGCTCTCCCGGCTGGGAGACGCCGGTCCGCAGGAGCCACCTGGGACGTCCTGGCTGCTAAATCCAACCTTTTTGCAGGCGTGGCAAAGCACATTTGGAGCCAGACACGGCTCCTCCTGTGCCGAGTGAGGGGGAGAGTTAATTAAAGGCAGTCTTTCAATGGACGTTCTTTCGTGCATTTCTGCTATCTGTGGGGAGGGTGATTGATGAGGACACAAATCGGCCGATTTTACTGCGAGTTATTAACATTCCAGTCCTGGCTGCACCCCCACTGATCCCTCTCTGGAAAGACCACTCTCCAGTGATGTCACTGCTTATTTCTCTGCACAGCCAAGAGTGGTAAAGAGGATGATCATGGCAATTACTGCTCTGGTTAGCCCACTCTGCTACTTGAGGTAGTAAAAAATAGATGCTTCTTTAGCCTCGTGGCAAATCCTCATTGCCAGGCTGTCAGGAGCAAGGGAGCAATATTTATAGTTGTCTTTAGGGAGCTCCATCCCATCGTGCAGTTAATTATGATAAACTGTTTTATTTGTAAGAGCTTAAAACCGCTTTGTACCGTGGCCATGCACGGCTATAAAGGAGCTGCTTAATGAGGATGGTCAAAACAGCAAATGTCTCCTGCAATTTGACAGGAAAAACAGCAAAATGTGCCTGCCCTGGAAATAAAGGTGTGATTGCAGCATGCTCTGATAATGCACTCGTGTAATGACAAGTGAAGACGAAGGCAGAGTTTTCAGTGTTCAGGTTCAGTGTTCAGTGTTCAGTTTTCAGCACAGGCTCAGGTTCTCTCAACACTGTAGGAAAAGTGGATTATGAGTCCCCAGAAGAGGTAGGGCCCCAGCATGACTGTCCCGTGGGAGACTGAAATGTGGGCTCTCACCTGGCAGGAGTAACAGGGAGAGGAGAGCCCCATGGAAAGGTGTTTTGTTTGCTTGTATGGAAAGGGAAAGATTTCTGGTTCCCAGTGAGAGTGGTTGCCCCACAGCACAGTCCATACAGACTCTGCCCAAAGCCATTTGGGATTTCCTTGTTTTGTGGGGCTCTAACAGACACAATAGGTAGGAGCATCCCAGGAATTTTTTTGCCTCCCAACACCTGGCTCTTGCCCCAAGCCTCGGGATGGCCCTGCAGGAGTGTTGGGCTGGGTGTGCACAGTCCAAGCCACACTCACATCTCCGTTTCAGCACAGATCCTCTGCCGCTGCTCAGGCTCTGCACAGCCCTGAACTGAGCCCATGGACCTTATTGCAGGACCAGACACGGGCATGGACTCAGGGCAGGATGATCCAGGTGTTGAGGCTGCTATAGCGCCCTCTGAAATCAGTGTCAGACCTGTGCTGACTTCAGCAGATCCCAGAATATTCCGAGATTCAGCACAAGCAAACAACTGGATAATTTATGGGTGCTGTAGGGGAGGGTCTGGCTGGGGAAGCTTGCTGGGGCCTTTCATGGGAGGAGATTCATTAGCATTTATACAGCAATAGTTAAAAAGCCCCAGCAGTGCCTCTGCTGGCCCACATCAGTGTCTTTCATCGTGACACTGCAGAAAGGAGGACTTGACAGGCCATCTAAATTAAGGCTGCGTGAGCAAAAATATTCTTTATCTTGGGGAAAGAAAGAAATTATATTAATATATAATGCCCTACATTTAACATTCCCTCAGTACCCTCCCACTTCTGAGTTACTGTACTTGGAGATGTGATCATATATTAAACACTGTGAATTCAAGATCTTCTTCTTCCTGGCAGTTTGTCTAGAGCCATTCTATAGAACGTGTTCAGCTTTTATATTCATCTCAAAACCGAAATTTGTTGGAATGATATATTGGTTAGCACGTCTGGGAACATCTGACAGTGTTGTACTTTTACTCTTCCCTTTCGTGTTTCGTACACCTGTCAGAGGAGCACATGCACTTTCCTTTGCAGCCAATAATGAACTAATTAGAGCATAATTAGAGCAACTATTGCTTTCCATGCATAAAATCATAGCGTCTCCACCGTGAGTCACAGGCTGCCTGTGTCAGATGTGCAGGTAGGTTGGCCTCTGGTTGCTGGTACTTTTCCTGAAGCTTTAATTAGAGCTTTTTGCTGCCTCAGGGTTTCAGAATTGGGAGAGCAGAGTTGGGACAGAGGAAATTGTTCTCCTGGCCAGCTGCTGCATCAGGACAGAGCCACAAACAGGGCTGGGAGCTCCAGGAGTTCAGCCCACAGCCCAATTTCTCGGCCCTTCTGTTAGAGGCAATCACAAAATTAAGACAGTTTATAGTGCTGCAAAAGAGCACTGTTTTTAACACAAAATGTCACATTTTCCAAATGCTGTTTACTCCATCATGCTGATGCAAGTAGCTATGAACCCAAAAACAATTTATAAAATACAGGATTTGCAGCTGAAGAGTTGCCTTTTCTTGCAGAGGAGGGCAGACAATGAAAAGTTGGGGCTCTTTCCTAAAACCGTCCAAGTTTATGAGGCTCTGTCTGAGCTAGGTGGGATTTGAGGGCATGAGCTTTCTTCACAGGACAGAACCTTCAAAAATCAACAGCAAGAACACATTTAGAGGACAGGTCTCTTCAGGTTACAGAGCCAGTCTGGCTCATGACCCAGAGGAAGTCAGTGCAAACTCAGGTTAGACCAACGCAGGACAATTTTTCACAAGGCAACCACTTGCAGGGCTGCAGTGATACAGCAAAAAAACCCACCATGCTGAGATAGTTCAATTAAAAATTGTCTAATATTTAGTGAAGAGGAGGAAAAATTATAAATCCAAGGCAAAAGAGGAAGAACAAAGAGAAATTAATTTTTCTAGCTGCATGGCACTTGAATGTGCTTTGAAGGGCTCCGTGTGCAGAGCTAGAAATTAATCTTACCTAGCAATGAATATTTACAGTATTGGGAATTCCATGCAGAGTCCAGCTTTGGTTTCCCGTGGAGACTGAAGCATAGTTTTCTGTAAGAAAATAAACAGTCAAGTTGTTTTGGAGATGGATTTTCTTTCAGTTCCAATAAAAATTGTAGCAGCAAGAGCATGAAGGGGCAGTTTGGGATGAGTGGGAAAAGCCCCAGCTCAGCAGCCCAGCCCTGCGAGCAGCCTGCTCTTACAGGGGCTCTGGGCTGAGCAGGTTTCGGGTCTTTGCTCAGCAAAGAGAGATGGCAGAATTTACTTAAGCAGCTGAATGTCTGGGGTTTAGTCACTTGGAATCCTCCTTTCATGCAGAAAAGGTGATTTTTAAACACTTGGCTAACGGCGCCTGGGGTATAAAATCTCCGTTTGTTCAGGACTCATTCCATGTTAAATATTAACCTTTGGAAAATGGGTTTAACTTTACCAAAGGTTAAAATAGTTCCCTTTTATTAAGCAGTGTATTAATGCGTTTTTCCAGCAGATCTATGCAGGGCTAAAACTTGGGAGGTGAGGGTTTGCGCAAAAATTGTTGTGGCACTGAATGGTGAGAAATAATGCCTTACTTTAACACTTGATTAAAAAGCTGAGCAAATTATATGTATTAACCAAACAGGCATTTCTGTCTCTTTATATATCACTTGAATTTGGGATAATGAAAATGCAGTTATGAATCCGTCTTTTAAAAAAACCACAAATTAAATGCACCAATTAATAGCCAATGTGAAGGTGTTACCCTGTGAAAAGTGCTTTTTGTCATTCCTATGTCTTCTTTCTGGGCGTGCTTAAATAACTTGATACCATTTCTATGAGTTGGATTTTATTACAGCTGATTTATGGAGGCTTCCACACAACCTGACATGCACAGGAAAATGACAGGCAAGGGAAAAGCTGGAAATAATTTTATTTTTGCTACTAAGCACTAAATGATATTGTTTTCTTCAAATGAAAAATTTTTTCCTCCTCTATTCTTTACCTTCGAAATACCCTCTCACACCAAATATATGTTTCCTAATTACATGCAGAATCAGTTTAGCTGTTCATTAACTCCTCTGAATCAGAATATTGGACCTTTTCACCAGGAAAAAAAATTGTTTCTGCTTCTGAACATCTCAAAATACTTTTCTTTGAAGCCGAGAGATGCCTCTGTAAGGATTTAATTTAATGTTTAGATTTATTTCCAAGACAACACTATCAGGAATGCGATTGCACCTTCATGTTAGTGTGTAGATCCTGAGAGATACCTATGTGAGGTAATTACAAGATCATTTAATTAGCATTATTATTATATAACCACAATTAAGAGGAAAGATTTTAATAAGCAATAAAATTTTCAGCTGGAAGATTCCAATTTGTGAAATTATGAGCACGCACAGCTCGGCAACATTCTTGCTTATGATTCGTTCTTTAATTTTATTTATATTTTACATGATTATCAGATCCTGTCTTGCCCAGAGTATTTACCACTTCTTGGTAAAGCTGCTTGTTTGTGTATTTTAGGATTTCTGCTGTTATCCTGCATGTGAACAGCCCTGCAGGCCATGGAATCTTAAGGTTCTTTTTATGAGTTACAGAAAGTTCTATTACAGCCCCGCAAACCAATGCAGGATATGCTTCCTCCTCAACCTGCCACGATGAGTCTTCCCAAAAATTAGCATTATTGTAATCCTTTCAGACTACGGAGAATATGAAATAATGCAAAGAGCTCAGCTGGCTGCATCGTGTGGGATTCTCTGTCTCCTGTATTTAATTCATCTTCTCATATTTGTGGAAGATGCTTTTAAACCATCCCGAGTTCCAGCCTGCTCAGCTTCCACAGGGGAAGGAGCTGGAGCAAAGGGCAGGTCTTGGGGGATGTGTATGGGGCTGAAGCCTCCTCTGTAAATCCCCGATTCCCTCTGCTCTTAGCAGCACTGAGATCCAGCTGGAGATTATGATATTGGAATGTAGATGTCCTTTTTATTTGCATCTCCTTCCAGAGGGATGGATCACATGCTGGGAACCTTTATGAAAGAGAAATAAGGATGGCTTTGGATTTAGTGATGCCAAGATGGGTTTTGGTAGCACATTGCAGTCACTGCAAACCGTGTGTGTGTTTTTCTCAGAACTTGTTCTCTTCCACCTCGTTGTGTGTCATTGGTCTGAGTCCTCTGAACAGAAAGTTCAGGAGTTTAAATGGTCGGGAACCAAAGCTGGCAGAGGCCAAAGTTAGACCCTCACACCCAGTGCACACTTGGTCATGCAGTGCCAGGACAGGACCATGTTCCAAGCACTGTCACGACCACCAGTGGCCACAGCCAGAATGCCAAGGAAAGCCCATTTGGGAACATCAGTCTCTAATTGCACACATGAACAGGAAATTAGTTTGATGGACTAAATTGTTGCTGGGATGTACCTTGACAGAAGCCCTGAGCCAGGCTGCCATTACAGTGAGGGCAACTGAAAGTATTCTCTGTGTTTTACAGAACCAGGAGTTAGAGATGTATATTTTCATCTTTGTGAATAGATATGTTTTCTTTGGAAACTTTCTTTTCTATCTGTGACATCTATGGATAGCCAAGGCATTTATATGTGTGTATAATTCCTTCTTCTCACAATGAAAAGACCCTCCCTTTTCTTTAAAATCAAGTTCTCTTCACTTCTTTCTCTCTTAAAATAATACATCACTATTCATGTTCAGTGTCAATCTAGAAGTGTTTAGTTACACTGAATAAGTGTCTGTGTATGTATAAACATATATATAAATATACATTTAAAAAATCAGTTTCAGGCTTTAGGAGAATAAACACCAAATTGGACCACACATTAATCTATTTTTTTTTTTGGTATGCAGTGACTATTTCCACCTTCATAATCCCCAGTGTAAAGTGTAAGTAAGAGTTGTTCTATCTGTTGTAGCAAACCATAAGCACAAAAGGATTCAGGAAGTAATAACAAAGATAAATAACTTTGCTATAAAATTTCAGCTCCAGTAATTTCCCATTTATATTTTCTCACTGAATCATGTAGTCCCAAGCAATGCACTTTTTTACGTTTGGGCTGCATCATACAAAGTAATTTTATATCTAATACTTCCCAGTGTGTCCAAAATATAACATCACATGCACAATGCATGACAGAGCGGTCGATGAATTATACAGAGACTTCAAATAACATCCCTGTGAATGGGATTTCATAGGCTTTCTGAGGGAATCAATCTTACCACATTATGAGGAATGAATTGTCAGTCAGGGGCTTTTTTTTTATTCTTCCACGAATGTTTCAGAAGCTGTTACTTGGTGCTCCTCATTGTTGAAGGCTGCCTGCTGAAGATGTTTTTCCTGTGTGAAATTATTGATGTGTTCTGCGTGTGTTAAAATGTAGATCTCAGTTAGCACAGCGTTTTGCCAGAGTGCGTCACCTGAGGCTGGAGGAAATGTTATTGAGTGAAAGGAAGCGGAAACTTCAGGGAGGAGAAGGTGGAACCAGTAGGAGCAACAAAAGAATAGCTTTTGTGTATGAAGAGCTTGTCTTTGTCTTATCCAAGTGTAAGCTCTCTTATCTTTCCTCTGTCTCACACATACTCCCACACACTTATTTAAAATATGATTTGCAACGACAGCTTCGCCACGTCTTCCGAGAGCAAAGAGATGAAGACGAACTTCCCTCTCTTTTCCAAGAGAGTGACTGGGGTGTTTCTCCATATTTTTCTTAAAACAGCTGCAGCAAAGAGAAAAACCACCCTGGCAGAGGAGATGGGATTCAGTCTTAGCTGGGATTTTCTCTGCTGTCGCTGCAGCGTGTCCAAGTGGGCTGAGCAACTGGTGTGAGGCACCAGTGGATTCCTGGCAGTCGTGGAGCCTTTTGGGGCCACCGCTGCCTCATTTTCTCCCACAGAAGTTTCCTGTAGGTGTTCTGAGCGGTTGGAGCTGGGTTTGCCTGCTGAGTGAGTTCCCACAGACAGCAGAACAGATGCTCTGTGCGCTCCGTTATTAATGTGATCCCAGATCCATATTAACGTTGTCTCAGATCCATATTTATTAACATTATCTCAGATCCATATTTATTAACGTTATCTCAGATCCCGTCACGTGGCACCAAGGGGCCAAAGGGAGAAAGGCAGACGTGTCAGGGTCCAAACCTGCCTCTGGCTCCTGGGCACTGATCATTTCAGTCACTTCTCACTCTCTAAGAGTTTTTCTCCCAGTAAGACATGAGGGCTTTGCTGCCCACTGCAAACCTGGCAGGGACACAGGGAGCCGAGAGCATTCACTCACCACCACCAGGTTTCAAAACAAGGAGTAAAAGCGACAGAGATGAACCAGCCAGTTCTCTCCCTCATGCCATCCCTGGAAGCTGATGTTCTAACCTTCTTTCAGATTCTTGTCCTGAATTTAAAATTTACTTTTTCCCTTTAAATTAATCAAAAGACTGACAAACAGTCAGAAAACTCTTTAATAAGAATTATTTTTTCCCAGTGGGGTAAATGTAGTCTTTAGTTGGTTACAGCAAGCTTACAGATTACTGAGACAGAAGAACCCTGAGTGTGAAATTCTGCTTAGTATTTACTCAGATGCTGTCATCTTACTCTTTCTCTAGAGACAAATGCAAATGTGTGCCACAGATTTTAAATATGCCATTAATTACTGCACACTGCCTCCCTCGCACATAGTCAGTGAATTCCGTAAGTTGCCTTCAGTGCAGGGGATACAGGGAAATTGTGCCAACGTTTTTCGGTTTGCAACTTACTGTCACTTCTGGAATCAGCTTGTGACAGCAGATGTTAATTCTCTGCTCAGTAGAAGCCTCAGCACTGGTGAGCAGCAAAGTTAGCAAGAACAGCTGTCACAGTTCACTGCAATCTTAGCATTTCCAAGACTTTTACATTCCTGCTCTGCTGTTCAGAGGGAAATTTAACCTTGGAAATGGAAAACCTGTTGCATCAGCACCAGCAAAACAAAGATAATGTTAACACCGGTGGATGCGTGGAATGCATATGGAATCCAACAAACAGGATGAATTTTAAAAACTCTTTAAAAAAGAGAAAAAGCCATTCACAAATTTGATGTATTACATAGAAAATTGATTAGTATAATACTACAGTATTTATATGTAACGTGTTTCAGAAAAGTTTTCCCAGCTGATTTTTATTCTATTTTAAAGACTTCCCCCTCACCTGCTTCCAAATGTTTGTCTCAATCTTACAGCAGAACACTGTGCAATCACCAAGTGTCTCCAATTTCCTGCCAGAGGAATGAGCCTTTTCACATGAGGGCTTTGCTTTCAGCTTGCATCTTCTTTGTTGTCACTTCCCAACACTGGAATTACCCCAGTGGTTTCAGTTCTTGCACCATATATGTTGCTTCACTGAACTGGCTGCTGCTGCCAATATAACATGGAATTTAAGATATGTTCGGAATTACCCCAGCCTCCAAAAAATGATGTGTTTCACACTAATGGCTGCATCCATTAATCTGTTCTGAGCTGCAGTTCAGAAATGAATTCTCCTGCTGTTCTCACTTGCCACATGTTGGTTCAAACAGGTTCTTTCCTGAGAAAAATCAATCAGAATCTCTGCCCCTGAAGTTTCCTCAGGCCACCCAAGAGTGAGCGGGGATGCTGAGCCCAAACCAGCACTTGTCCCTTTAGGCAGCTTCGGTCTGTGTGTGATGGGAAGGATCCTAAAGCCAGGCTAAATCCAGCCCAAAGGAAAACCCCAAATTACATAAAATTTCAAAAAATTAACCTTAATATTGTTGGCTTCCTTCTGCTGATCATTTCCTTGTGCACACAGTTGTTGTTGTCTAGACCTTTGTAAGCAAAAACTCTTTAGTGGTGGTGGAGGGGAGGGGTTGGGGAATTGCTGCAGGAAACTTGGATAAACCGCCCAGTCTGCAGAGTCTTGCAGCTGGAAAAATGTCACCCCCTTGTGTGCAAAGCCCTCTGAGAGCTCAGGGGTTCCCTCTGGGGAGCAAATGGGAGGCAGGGGAGTTTTCTCCTTCACGGCTTGGATGCAAATGTTCCTCTCTGCAGGGCCTTTTGACGTATATGATGTCGTATAAAAAGCTGTGTAATGATATAAAATTGGACTGTATTTTTCCTTTCTTCATCTACTTCCTTTAATCTGATTTATTCAGTTTACTGACAAGTGTGCATTTTCTCTGGAAAAATGGCACGCAGTAGCTCAGCAGGTTTATGTTTAAGACCCCTTGTTAAACAGCCAATACTTGTGAGTGATGTTCTGCCCCAAAAATAATGTTATTTTCTAATACTTAAGAACAGCACATTTTGCCTTTAAAGTTCACAGTGTGAAAGAGAGTTCTGTTTGTGAAGCAAACCAAAAAACCACCAGATTATTGTGTGTAGACTTAACTTCAGTGACTGGAAATCGGGACCTTTCTTTTCCCAAAAAGCAGAAATAGTTGTCCATTTCCCACACAGTTACACTATGCACACAAATAGCCAGGAAAACACACTTTCTGTCATTTGAATTATTTTTGTGCTTCCTCTTGTTAAATAGCCTTGCAGATGTGCACACATTGGCTGCTAGAACACAACGAGAAAATATTTAGTGTATGATCTAGTTAGAATTACTTACACTCAAAGCTTTTAATCTTGTGCTATGAATTTATCTCAGGTTTATAGGCTGTATTTTTAAATGCTTAATCTTCTGTGAGGATACATATATTTCCAGGGTTTTTTAAGAGTGGTTGTGATTTTTGAATTTCCTTGATCTTTCTTTAAACATTTTGCATTAATCTAACATATATTTAAATAACTTGCAGTAATCAGAGGAACAAATGCACAGTCATGATGTAAGAATAGTTGCATCAATATCCAATATATTCCAACAGTCTGACTATTTCATATTTTTATTATTGGAGTAATATTTCCTTCATAGAAATGACCATTTGCAACACTTATTTTATAACGTATTTTAAGACAATTTAGTATGCGCTGGTTTCCTTAGTGTTAGACCGTGAACTCAGACATAAAATAGAATAGCTTTAAAAATTACTAGTTTGAATACTTGATACGGGAATGGACTTTCAAGCTCAATGAAAATAATTTAAATTTATTCATTAGAGTAAATATTTAAGTTTTATTTATGGAAAAAGGGAGAAAAGACAATTGTACACATGCAGTTATCTATACATATAACAATGGTTAATCTTTCTAAAACAGAGAATATGCAGTGGTCAGGGGTCATTTAGCACTTCAATAAATATTTTCAAATTTGCATTCCTGGGAAGTGATTGCAAACGAAACACCAGGTATCCCTTTGCACAACGAAGTGAGGGTTTGTATCTGTAGAGCATCCTCCAAAATATTGTTCAGGACACACAGACCAACACCTGCATCTATCAGATTTGCTCTCCCACCTCAGCATCATTGGGATCCACTGATCCTCCTGCATGACCAGGCAGTTGGGAACATCCTGAATACCTGGGGGTGTTTTAAAACAGTTGTGCCCCAGCGCTGACTCTATCAGCCATCTCGTTTTTTCACAAAAATGTTCTTTCTTTCTTTTCAGCCATAAAAGGCCCCAGATTACTGAGCGAGCTGACACTCCATGAGATGCAATCCCTCTTGCTGTAGCTGTTTGTTGTCAGATTTGTTTGTGGCAGAGTCTCACGGCACACACCCCGTCCAGCTGCAGTTCCTTACGGGGACACTGCAGGAGAGGATGATGAATGTTCCCGGCGATTTATGAGGATCCAGATGCTGGGTGTTTGCACAGCACGAGGGACCGAGCAGCTCCTCATAGCAGCACCTTTTCAGAGTGCAACTTGTGTGGTTTTTAGCTGGAGGATTTGGGGTATTTTCCATTTGTCTGTTTGTGTTTCTTATCATAAAGTTAGGGAATCCTGAACTTGTTCTCCGTTCGATTGCAATTATTTCTAGATATGAAGCATAATTTATTAGCAGAGATTTCGTAAGATAAAATTGATGAAAATGTCAATTTCAGTAAAGCATGCCCATGACTGGATTTTTAAAGTAATGAGCACTGATGAGAGTCTGAGGCTAAGTATTTTTTATTGAAACACTTGCAGACTGCATTGGAAAAAGAGCCCATTTACAAACTACTTCCAGTGTAACATCCTGCATTTCATCCCTCACCTTAGTTAGCTGAGAATACTTTATACACTTTCGTCCGCTTGGAGAATTTTATCTTTATCACCAGTTTTTAGACAAGAAGAGATTTGAGTACATGAAGCAGATTGGATTTTTATTCCCATTCTACAGCTGGTTACCTCAAAAATTCCAGGTTTTGCCTCTCTTATTCTGCACTGAATGTGCAATCCCTGAGAGCTGGGCATGGCTGCAGGGACATTGTGCCTCTGGAATATTTGTCTGTGCATTATTGAGATTGCTGAGCCAATTCATGTCACTCACTTGTGTTCCCTGGACTCCTCACTCCAAAATTATGTGGAACCATTCAGTGCAGGATTTGTCAATACTGCACAAAGCATTTCTGTCTCACAGTTCTCCAAATTAACTCAAATACCAGGAGTGTGGTACTTGATGGAGGCTTTGATAAGACAAATTATCCTGCTCCTGACACCATCTGGCTGAACTGCTCTGCTTTTGTAGCTACACCAGAACATTCTGCAGGGCATGGCTGTGTTCATAGTCCTGATAAAATCAGGTGAGGCTCCACGGAGTCTTGCACCTGACGATGGTTTGACAGCACAAAGCCTGTTCTAACAACCCATCATTAGCTCAGCAATGAATCTGCTGCAGTTCAGACACCCAGCACCTCTCCTGACCTCTGCCCCCACTCCAAGTCTGCTGGGACTGAATGGCACAAACCCTGCCTGGCTCTCCAAGGGTCACTCGGTGCTGATGAGTGCTGCCCAGCCAATTTATCAACAATTCTCTGCCAGATTATGACAATGCAGACACTTCTGTCCTATTTTTTCCCCTAACAAAAAACGTTTCCACCTGAGTCCTGAATACAAAAAGTGCTGAAAATGTTTCACATCCATTACATGCAATACCTTCTAAATAACTGTCCCTAGACAGACACTTGCAATGTGATTTTGAGTCTGCCCAGCAATTTTACTGACAGGTGTGGTGCAAGAAGGACACCAGACTAATTAAAACCATTTCTAAGTAAAAGAGAAGTGGGGAATACATAAGGCATATTATGAATAATAGAATTGCTGTTTCCTGCCCTACAAGGAGTACCAATACAGATCATTAACATGAACTGGCAGGACCTGTGCCAGTTCATTTGTGTTTTACATAATTTGAATTTTTTTCCAGGATAGAGATGAAGCAAGGAGATACTGAGTAATCTATTATGGCATCGTGATTTTCTTACTGGACTTGTACCAATTCTGAACCCAACTTGAGAACATCCCCTATTATTTTTTGGTTTTGCACTGCTTCTAATCAAAACACCCCTGGTGTCCTCCATGGACTTACATGCATACCATGTTTTCCATGGTAAACTCCATGGAAACCATATGGGTAACAACTGAAGTCCTGGGGCTCATCATTAATAACTTATGCTGCCAAACTAGAATTGTTTATCCTGTGTCCAAGGCAGGCACTCAGGGGTTTGGCTTTGAAGGGTTCTCAGGGAGTTATTTCCCAAAACTTTACACCTCAGGCCACCCTATCTAACTTTCATGATGCTTCTGGTTTTACCACTTTCAAGAATCTCTTCAATATTAAGAAGAGAGAAAAAACTACATGGTCATTACAGTCCATTGGCTTTTACTCTAATTTCAGTCTTTATAAGACTGTTAAAAATTTTGTCCTTCAAGCAGCAGCCCTGTGGGTGGTATAAAAAAATGCAGTTTTGAGCACTTGAGTGCATTGCTGAAGTGCCCAAAGTTATCTGCATCCAAAGCTGAGAAACCAGGAGAAAATCTGACCTTTCTACCTGGAATTGGGTATTTCTTCAGTAATGGATTTTCCCCCTACTGTTCTGCTTGGGTTTTTATAATAAAGGGAATTCTTTGGCCACGCTGGCAAACATCAGTTGCTATAGAAATGTGTAAGTGTTTACAGGTGCAATATTGAATTGTGCTCCCTTCCTGGGACTAACAAGTGGGTTGTGTTTGTTTGTTGTGGACAGAAGAGCCTTCAGCAGTGAGGGAAGCAGGGACCACCCAGGTTAGGGGGGCAGGACGCCTCGGAGCCATTCCCCTGCCTTTGCCTTTGAAGGGAATGTCTGTCAGCTCGAGTGTCTTAGACAATTCATTATAAAATTTTCTCTAGAAGCTCCTCCAAAATGCAAGCACTGCACTCATTGATCTGTAGATACGAAGGGAAGAGCACAAACCTTTCTGATAGAGCTGTTATTCGCTGTGTTCCCTGTTCCACCTGTCAGGAGAGCGGGAAGGCACCGCATTCCATGGCACATGGAAGTGCTGCTCACACAGACCCTGTCCTTCCACGCTCTCCTGAGAGCACGCACTGCTCACTCAGATCTTGGGAACATATTGTTCCAAACTTTGCTTTAACAGTACTCAAAACATATTAAATAACATTTTTGAGCTACGTTTTAGGGCCCAGCCATCTGTTTCAGAGGTTTCAGGGGTCCACATTTGATACTGAAATGCAGTTTTCCAACATGAACACAGGATAAGGGGCACAGAAGAATCACCTGTTACTTCTGGCTGCCAGAAAACACAGATTGTTTGCTTATACCTGCCTACTCCATGATGCATTTCAGATTTAATGACAGCAGCTTACTCTCAAATAAAAGATCACCTTTTTATACACTCATTTTTCTAAGTTCTTCAGCCAAAAAACATTGTAATTGGCAAAGCCATCACTTTAAAAACACTCTATTTATTGAATGTCTTAGGTATATGTTAAAATTTTACAAACCAATCATGTATAATTCCAGGATAGCGATTTTATAACCAAATTTTTAATAACTTTAATTTTATAAAACTTTGAATTAATCTCTTTACTCCACGGGAGCTATTTCTCTAAAATAGTATGAAATGAGGATCTGGTCCTGCAGAGCAGTTAATCAGGTATTTAATTTTTGTACGCTGAGTTGTAACAAAGAGCTGTTCTCGATCTGTAAACGCCCCATTAAATCATATTTAGGAAAAATGTAAGAATACGTGAGCAGGAACAAGTGTGTCCTCCATGGATTTCAATACTGCAACAGATTTATAGGCTTGACTTGGCTGTACAAGGTCACCTCATCACTGAATTCCTTTTTCAATAGAAGCCTCCAATGGTACCTTTTATTTAAGGATGCTGCAATAGCTGTACCTGTTCAGACAGCTGGGCTGAGGTGAGGCTGTTCTGCTGATCAATGCATGCCCACAATTCCACTCTTCTTCTTGGCACATGAGCTCAGCTTTATCAGGGTGACTACCAGACAAGGCACAAGGTCAGATGCTGCCTTCCCAACAAGCAGACAAAGGCAGGATTTCCCAGGATGTGCTCTGCTGCTTTGCTGTGTCACTTTTATTCGTGCAAGACACAAGGGACAGGGCTGGGCTGGAGCCTCACCCTTTCTGGGGAAGTCATTTGGGCTTGGGGGCTTTCCCCACCGTTGTTGTTATCCACTGGTTTCTAACTCTGGCACCTTTCCTCGCCTCAGTCACCAAAGAGCCGTGGAGGAGCTCTGGGAATGAGCAGGACACTCCCTGGGAATGCCTCGATGCCGCCTCACTCAGAGCAAGGACTTTGCTCTGTAACCACCTGAGGGGATGCCTCATCCCAAAGGAGAGTTTCCCACTTTGGAAAACTGGGCAGCTCTCAGAACAAGCATCTAAACTGGAGATTTTAGGGGTTTTAAGAGCTGAAGTTATGGCATTTAATTCTGCATCGCTTTACATCCCCTTCTGTCAGGCACTAAATGACACCACCAAGGTGGGAAGCTTCAGCTCCTGGTGTTCCTGGGTGTCTCATCCTTCGTGTGCTCAGTTGGTTTTGCTCCCAGAATGTAACACTTACTTGTCCACTCCCACACATGCACAAAAATAAAATGTAATGTCTAAAGCAGTAGAACAAATGTAACTGGAGTCTTGGTATTTAAATTCATCTTTCTAAGGTTTTTTTCCCTATAAAAATTAAGATAGTTATTCGAAGAAATTCGGTTTTCAAAGAGCAAAATGCCATAATGTGTTACACAGGCAAACAGAATCTTTTCCTTTTTTCTTGGTTTCAGTAGACCAACAGAGATATCTGAGTTTGACAGGAAAAAAAGGTGAGGGGATTTTGATCTTTGGGAGCAACTTAACATTAAAAATGCTGTAACATGACAGCTGATGCATAGATTGATTTCCTTTTCCCCCCAGTCAGGAGCTTCCCACTGCCAATCCACCAGCAATGACAGAAATGCAACAGTGCCATCTCTAGGACAGACTCACTCCCCTTCCTTGTGGGAAATGTCCAGGAAGATCAGGAACAGACGCCAGAGGATGGATGTGAATCTACCCTTAGGCTTTCCCGGAAAGCTGAGATGATTGCAGAACACAAAGGCTCACGTGAAGGGGTTTTTTTCCCCTTTTTCTGCAGTCTGAAGAAAGTGTTCAAGGCTCACCAGAGCTCATCCCCCCAGACCTCTGTGTGAGCCCTTTGCATTCCCAGGGTGTTTTCCATCAGTAAGAACAGACCTGCAGCTTTTGGAGCAAATCCTTCCAGGTGTTCCAGGATGCAGCCATGGATGACAGGGCAAGGAAAGCCCAGGCTTATTTTTCATATTCATGTACTTCTAAACCACCACAAATGTTGTTGGACTGGCATGATTATACATCCTTCCCACCCCAGCACTAGTTTCAGTAGTTTTTCCACATCATTTCCATTTTTCCACATAATTTTTCCTTGTTCAAATAGAAAAGCAAAATATTTGCATTACAGCACCAAAGTATTTGATCAGTTCGGCTAGAATTTTTTCGGTTCATTTTCTTGCAGTATACTTTTAATTTTCCTTACCCTTGGTAAACTGTGTCATCAGAAAAAATCTATTTCTTAAAAATAAAATTCAGAGTTATGTGTTGATAATATTTTTAAGTATATGTTTGCAAATAACTATAATCTGGGACTTGATATATGAAATAAAATTTATTAAAGAAAAAATAACCCATAAACTTTACATTAATTCAGTGGATGGAAATATCTGCACTGACTTTCTGTTAAGTTTGAATTTTCAGTTTTCTACAGGGTGTATTTTATTTCAGAACTTCTGGCACAGATTTAGGAAAGTTTTGGTGCTGATTATCCATGTGTGTCCTCACATATCCTCTCGAAATGCCCTGCCATGTGCTTCATTTAGAACTGGTGTGGATTTCTGCTCCAGGCACTGCTCAATTAAAAAGCTTCACTTGCTAGAAAATGCAAATGCATATATACACCAAAAAGAGAATTTGTATCCAGGAAATATTTTCTACAGAGAAGGTACGAATAATCTCTCATTTAATGTATTTGGGAAGAAACAAACTTTAAGGGGATTCTCTTTGAGGAAGATCATTTCTTACTTCCCTCTGCGTGTGCCCAATGAAATCTTGGTATTCCTTTCATTCCCCACTCTAATCTGCATTCAAGAACAATATTTATTCTTTCCAGTACCTCATCTTGTTGTTTTATTTCCAGAAAGGTCATGGGAGAAAGATTAATGAAAGGAGTGTTGTCTCAGTAAACCTGCAGAGAGAGTACAGAGTAAGGCAATAGAGGAACAATCAAAAGGTGAGACCAAGGCACTGTCTCACGGGTTCTTTTAAGTTGCAAAATGTCTTGAGAAACAATGAACTGTAAATGTTGTATGAGACATCTTGCTATAGTCTTACTATATACAAAAAGTGCTTCTGGATCACTACCATCTTCCTTTCAAATCGTGCCAAAGCAACATTTGCTGCCTCTGCTCTCTACAGAAAATTCTGCTAGTTTGTTTGAGGAGTAAATATTTTTTAAAATTTTATAAATTTTTTATATAATACTTAGAAAATCTGAAGGCCAAAAGTCTTCCTATTTACAAGCAAATACCACCATAGTTTATCTGCCTTCATTTTAAACACTTTCTCTTTTTAAAAAGATCACTTCGTCTCACCAGTCCATCACAGTCATCCTCCAGTTAAACAAGGACTAAATATTCTTGTAGCCTTTCTTCCCTTGGAAATAAGAAAAGAAGGAATTGTTTATGCTTCACCTAACTTTTTCCAGTCCTTTTCTGCCTTTTTCTCCTGCCCTTTTCCTTTAGAAAACTACAGCATATTGTTTTATCATCAAAAGTTTCTATTTCTCCTCCCTTCTTTTATCAACATTCTCTTCAGTGAAAAGACTTTTTGTTTTCTCCCATCAGTGGAGCCAAAGACTACGTTGGTCTTCATTTACTCTTTCATGTTGAGCCTTGGGGTCACGGTCCCTTCTCTTTTCTTTTTTTTCTTGTTTTTTTTCCCATTCAATCCGAAGGGGATACATTTTGTGCCTGGTCACCACCAGTAACAGGTCGTTGGATCAGAGAGTTGATTCATCTCTGACACCTCTCATGTTCCATCCAGTTCTGCCCCAACCTCACCACCAAGAGATGCCCCTCATTGGCTCATCTCTTGTTTGAAAACACCGTAAATGAAAGAAAAGGCAGGAAAAGCAGAGTCTTTAATCTTGTGTCTCCTACTTGATCTTAAGCAGGTAGGGAGAGATAATTCAGTGCTATTTTGTTGTATGGAGTCCTGGATTCTGGAATGTTGGCTGATGACCACAGCCATGCGTGACACAGTTGAACCACCCAGATAAATCCTGTCTCGTGCCTTTAGCCAAACCATAATACAGATCCAGTAGTTTACTGTGGGTATGGAGAACTTGGAGGAGTTCAGACATCAGAAAAGGACAGTGCTGATTTCCTCTGTCTGAAGGATTACATTAATATCTCCTGCCAGTAACAGATTAAAGTGTTGGGAATGCAGATGTGCCGTAATGAGCTCCATAAAACAGAATTATTCTACGCTGCATTAATAAATTAGAATCACTCCTAACTACCATTTTAATGTTGCACGGGCTCTGTGCTGACAAGACTTGCTCACAAAATGGATGACTTAATTGTTCTTCTAATTGTTTTATTTCTCAACTGGAGTTCCTTCCAGACTTCCCCATCCTTTCCTGACTGTTTCCAGCCCCGTGCCGCTGACCGATGTTTGCCTTTGGAAGCCTCGTGCTTGATCCCTGTCTACAGTCTCCTGTCTCTCCAAGCTGACAGTTCTGTTTCTACTGTGGCACTCTGTCCATTTATTTAAAGTGTTTGTGCACAACATCTGTCCCTGGTTTTTCCTTTCATCTTTTACTCCAAGCTCGGTGCTCGTTTGTCACCCGGTTACGTGCCGTGTTTTCATGGGCACCACAGTGATCAGCGGTGCATGCAGAGGCAGGGGCAGGCAAGTTGCACCTGAAGGAAACATTTGTACCTGTTATTGACAGTAAAATGTTGTTTGGACAGCTCTCCAAACACTTTTGGGCTTAATTGCCACCGGAATTCTGTTTCTGCTGTCGGTTGGCAGCAGAGGAGCTGCTCAGGGTGATGGGAGCTGATGGAATGAGGGGGTCCATGGCTGTGTGAGCTCTGCACACACCTGCAGCCCCACTGAGGGGCCAGCTCTGCCCACACGGGAATCTGTGACACCACAGCAGAACGAGTTCCTCACCCTCCCTGGGTGTTCAGCTTTTTACAAGGATTTGGTGGACAAGGGGGTGCAGGTCCTTCCTGGCACAGTTGCAATGACTTTATGAGTTAACAAGGATTTTTGAACAATTTGGACATCCACAGAATCCTGAACCCTCAGGAAAAGCAGACAGTGATTGTGACACGTTTGCACAGCATCTGTGGGATGATCTTTTTAAAATGTATATTTTCGTTATCTCCCTCTTCAGGGCTCCCAGGAATTAGCTAAAGGACAGTGTACCAATGTAAGCACCTAAATAGAGTCGTGTGACAGTTAATTAAAAATTAGCTGTAAATATTAAGTAGAACATGAAGGAAATTAGGTGAAATGTGTTGAAATCTCTTAGAGGTACCTGTGTGATATTTTCAGTATAATATTTGCAAATCTATGTATTCTTATCACTCTGCTATGTCCACTCAGTCTCCTATAAAATGTTCCTTCAATATCAGGATGTTCTGCTGACATAATGCTGATACTTTCAGGTGAAATACTCATACTCTGTTACTAATTTGAAAGTATAAAAGCAATACTAAGAAATCTAAAACCTTGCAAAGAAAGCTGTAACAGTGCATCATGCTGACACAGATGAATGCAAAACTCAATTTCTTACCTCTTGTCTTGCACACAGCACATCCTGTGTTGGTTTCCACTATAATATTTTGTGTTGTCAAGTTCTCCTAAGGTCTTACACGCCCTTCAAAAACAAGAGGGAAACGTTCTGTACTTGCATTTATATTTCACATGTAGAATATGCCTTCAAAATCTCCACACTTTAATTTTACAATTTCAATACATATAAGAGATGTCAGCCATGAAGGGTATTATGTGTCTTTCAAAAGTGTGAAGGACCCATAACTCAAAAGACCCTCAGGTATGAATGAATTATGAAGGGCTTTCTCATGAGTGAAAGAAATGTAATCACTCTTCAGGGGTGAGATATTTTATTAACTCCACAGACATCCACTTTAGTCTCTTTAAAAAACATCAAAAATAATATCTATTTAAATCCGAGCGTATGTCCTAAGGGGAAAAAGTGAAAAAATATGTTAGAGTCATCAAAATATCTCTTGGTCCCTTTATTCAATTTTCACTTTCCTGAACATAGTGATGGAAACAGTGGATTAACCCTGTTTCTTTACTGAACAGCCAAAAGCCTGTTGGGATGGACCACTGGGTGACTTGGAGAAGAGGAGCTGTGTTTTAAAAATAGTTACCTCTATCTTGTACCAGTCACAAAAATGTAAGGGTGATATTGGGCTACTTTCTGAGATGGATTAGAAATTAGCTACGTTGGTCTAGATAAATTTAGAACCACTGATAAACTTAGAATTGATTTGGTTTTATCTTGACTTGATTGTAATTTTGTTTGTTTCAATAGCAGAGGGGCATCCAGCTGTCTGTAGACCCAAAGACATGCACGACCTTACTGCACTGAAGATTTTAAAAGATAATTTTAAATGTCATTCTGCAGGTGGGGAATGTAAAGAACACTTGATTGACAGGTGGTGGATTGGTGTCTGAGTCAGAAATAGATCCCAGGCCTCATGCATCTTTATCCAGGACATCACCCACCAGACTACACTTTTAGACCTTAAAACTGCAGATATTAAGAATTTTACATAATCTAGAAAGTGTTCCAGCTTTGACATCAGTGGAACTGATCTTTAAGCGAACATAAGATAGAAACAAATGTTAAAAAAAACAAAGTGAATGTTCAAACAAGTGGTTTATGAGGGCCACGAATCTCATAATCACAGTCTCAGGTTTACAGGAGTTCTGCTGTTCCACAAAACATCATAAATCCCCAAGTGTTCTGCAGTTTTGAGAATCAGGCCCTCGAATGTGCATCCACAAGCTGGGAGTAGTTTCCCAGCACCAAACAATTTAATCTACACTGTGTGGTGACATCTCCTTCAGGAGCGTTACCAATTGTGGGGGAAAGAAATCAACATATTCTGCTTTAACCAGCACTTTGTACATCAGTACAAAATAACACAGAGGGAGTGCAAACCTCTCAGGCACCTGCTTTACATCTGATTTGTAGAGATGCAAAACCACAATGGAGCAATGAAGAAGAGCCCTCAGCTTTTGAAACATCCATCCTGTGTCAGACACGGTGTCCACACTGGGCACTGCTCACGTGTTCATCCTCCCTGGCAGCCAAGAGATGAATGATGGGGCACAAAATCCCCAGAAAAGGCAATAAGCACCTCTAAATCATCTCTTTATCCTCAGTCTGGCTAGGACTGTGTAGTAGACATGATTTACAACATTTCGCACAATCTGTGCGGATTAGGAAGAGGAATCTCCATAATTATATAGGCTTGCTGTTATTTAAATATTTACCAACATTAAACACCAAAGGGGCTGTGCAAATGATCCAGGGGATTCATATTGTTCTGAGCTAATATCCGTTGTACAATATTATGCAAATTGTGTAAACTTTATTTGGTTGCCTCTGCTCTGAGCAGTGTATCCCAAGGCAGCTATTCACTAACTTGAAACAGATAAAGTTTTAATAATAAATAGTGATGATGAATAAGTTAGAAAGTTTGTGCAATGCTAATGTAGTTGTTGGCCCCAGGGTAGTTTATTGGATAAACAAGTAACATTTTATAAGTTGCCTGAGCATAAGTGGCTTTTGTTTTCCAGGAAATGTTCGTGTGATAAATTACTTTGAAACATGAGGTGTTAATGAACAAATTGTGTTCACTTTCGATTTGCCACCGCTTTGCTGAGACTGGAGATACAAACACCAAAATTCTACGTTTGTCTTGCTTTATCAAAACGACAGTAAAGCGAGAAATTAAACTTTGCAGTGGGATGAGGGGGAAATGCAGCATTCCCAAACCAAGGGATAGAGCTCTTTCCATCAGTATTCAGGGCATTTCCAGGAGTTAAAGACAGTAAAAATTAGATAAAACAATCCAAGGAATACAGGAGTATGCCCATGTTATACTGCTGGCCACTTGACAGTATTGACCTGTGCTAGATCAGCTGAGAGCATTTATATGATTGGGAAGGAAATCCTGTTAAACCAAAAGGGAATGAAGCATAAACAGGTTTATTTAACCAGCACATTGCAATGGAAAACCAGCCAAATCTATTAATGGCTCTTTCCACTCCATGAAGAGCATCCCTGACCCATACTGGGCTCTCTTTTCCTAAAGCACACTTTGAGCATCTGCATTGTAGCTCTGTTCAAAATTCCCCTGATGATACACCAGCCCTTAACACACTCAAGTCGCCCTAATTTCGATCTTTGCTGATTATTTTTTAACGTAAATAACAAAACAATTGGATATCCTTGCAGGGGAAGAACAGATGGTGCACTGGTGAGAAGGGTCTCTCATTGCATTTCCTTGGATTTTGCAGCCCTGGGCTGTGGCCTGGCTGGTCATTGCTGGGCTGCTGGGAGTCAGTCACAGGAACGTTTGTGACACTGGACAGGGCTGAAAGAGTTCTGGAAAAAGCTTGTGCTCCTCTCAGTCTTTGCTGTCTTACTCGACAGCATCAGCCCCAAATCCCCTTCGTTTCCCCCATCCCATGGCTGGGTGGATCCTGAATCACTGCAGAATTCTCAGGAATATAAAGCCCACAAAATGAATCAGAAAAACAAATGGATTTTGGTTACAGTAGTGGTTAGAATTTTGTGCTACAGGAGACAAGTTTCCCGTTTCTGCCTCTTCCAGTTTCTTGCTACTACTTAAGATAAGTGACTGGAGTGCTGAGGGTTCAAATAATTAGAGGCATTTTTAAGAAATATGTAGCAGAAATCACATCTCGATTTTAAAGAAAATACTTTTAGACTCATAGATGAGAACTAACATTAAAAAAATTCATCCTTTGGCTGTACATCAGCACACCTGTGCTTAAATTCATTTCAGAATGAAGTATAAAGAGATGCAAAAAATGAGGGAAAAACATGGATTAAGGTTTTAACATTCAGAAACTGTTTCAACTTCATAGAGTTTGGGCATAGTTTTTAGAACAGTGAAAAGGACAGCAGAAATTTTAACTATCTGCTCTTTATTCCCCCAAATTAAATGGATCACTGAGATATTTGGCTTGTTTATGTACAGGATCCCACATGCAGCCTGCTCTTCAACTATGGAAACCTCTTTTCTCACACCCCTCTTCTGCACTGAGGTAAAATTCCTGATGTTCAGATTTCTGTGTACAGAGAAAGTGATGTTCACCTTAAAATTTATCCATAAGATTTCTATGAAAGTAGGAGCAGAAATTTACTTTTGAAATTTTTTTTTTTTTTAAATTAAAGAATTGAGGAACTTCCTATGAGGTCTTCTAGAATATCACTGGAGTGCTTGTCAAGTGTCTTTCTCCTGTCTGAATTTTCCACATGAGTGGTTGTTGCTATGATACATCAAAGCCTCTGGTAGCAACAGGATTCATTTCATGGGCAGGAGATCCCGTGGCAAAGACTTATCAGAGCGGGAAATTAGAAAGATGCTGTTCCTGGAAGCCATTAGCATAAGAATGCACTTAAATATAATTTAAAATAATTTACCTCTAGAAGAAAATAGAAACATTTCAGATCAAAGTCTAGCAAAAAACATCCAACTTCTTTCACTTTTAGTAGAAGTAGTGGAAACCATCTTTCACCGTATTTTTGCAGTAGATGAGAACTAGAAATTTCTTTTGAAAAGGTTGCATATCCAAATTGTTTTAGTTCAGACCTCCTGGAAGCTGAGTATCTGCTCGGATGAAAATGGAAACTAATTATGCACTTCCCCCTACCATTCTTGCAACATTAGTCTTTGTTGGTAAAAGATGTATCACTTTCATTCATCCATCTTCCACATCCTCCCAAACACATTAAAATACTCAATTAAAGTCCTTTATTTCTAGAGTGAAAGGTCCATTAGTTTGCAAATTTCTGCAGAACAGCTGAGCTTACTTTTGTTTTGACATTTGAGAAAAAGATGTTCTTCAGGAGATAATGAACCAGATCCTCAACAGATATATGTCAAAATAATGGCTTGGGATAAGTAGAAGAGAGAGAGGGGATGACATGGCTTGGCTGTTAAAGTGGGGAAAACGGCATTTTAATGAAATTAAAATGGAATTTAAAAGGTTAAACAGAAACTAAGTAATGAGTTTGCAGCAGAACTAGAAAAAGATTATTTGAGAGGGCCATCCACAACATCAGAATGGATGTAGACCAACCTAAATCTTCACCTGAGAGCCACCACATTTACAAAAGTCCTTGCAGATTTTAAAATATGGCCCCAGTGTTTGATTTCTGGTTTGTGACCTCAATCCTTTTCCTGTTAGGTCCCAGTAACATTCTGTGTACTTAATTTATCCAGCATTGCAGTTCTAGGAAACACATTATTTGCTAATGTCTAGCAAGGAGTTGACTCATCCCTGAGTTAAACCATAAATCTCATGGTTTATGAAGGTTATAAAATCCTAAGAAATGACATAATTATGTAAACATGTGTGCAGCTAATATGGGCCGTGCCATGGCCTGTGTGCTCATGGGCACAAGCTGAATCTACAAGAAACTGCAGAGTTCTTTTTCACAACACTCCTGCAATAATTAATTCCACTTTTTTTCCTGCAAACAAAGCTTTCTTTTTTTTTTTTTTTTTTTTTTTTTATTTATGTAAAATATTCCAGTCTCTCTGTGCCCTCCAAGGTAGGAGGTTATTTAGACAAATCATCTGAGTCCTGGTTTGTACGAGGCTGCTGAACTGCACCAAGAGAAAAGGGAGTTTGCAATCTTCTTCAGAGGATTTACTCAGAACTCCAGATTTGGGATTAAAATTCACATTGTTCCCACTGGTGAGATGCACCCTTGGAAGAGCTGATAAAAGATCAGTTAATGCTGTATTAGCTGTAGTGTAGAAATTGAACAAATCCTTTACATAATTGCTCCCTTCTTTCGAACCAAACGGAACATGCACAACCCTCAGCACCCTGACACGAGCCTTGGGGCTCTGCTTTAACAGCTTGCCTGGAATTTGCATTTAGCAAGCATCAGCTACTACAGGTTTTGTGTTTGGAAACACCACAAGTACACTGGATAAAAGATCCAATGACACTGTCAATAAAACCTGCATTGTGGCACTTACCTACAGCACAAGAATTTAAAGCCATTTTAAGAGGGAAAGATGCTTAACTTACTGGCCAAATCCTTTTTTTCTGGAGTTTATACAGGTAATGTAAAGTAACAGATCAGTGCATGAAACTGGTGTAGATTTAGTTTACAATCTTGATAAATTTAATTATCAGAGCTGCTTTCACAGAGTCCCTGCTGCAGAGAAAGACATTCTGTAATTTTTGACTGGGAACTCTCTTAAAAAACACTGGCCTCTCCAGACATGACTGCACACTCATGAAGGGAGAAATTCAAAAGGCAATGTTTTGAAAGAGAACCTGCTGAAGTTGTGTTTGAAAAGGTTGAAGAGAAAGAACTAAAATTTATTTGTTAACTATACACTGGTTCCAGCATACACTGGATAAAATATTGATCACAAATCTTTTATGAGTGTTTCATTACAGCTTATCTTCAAATGATTCTGTTTCTTAAAAAGACCCTTTTTTCCCATTGGGAGGTACACGTGAATTATTCCTCTTCCAGAATTCATTCTTCTTCTACCCTGGTTTCCATGAAAAGAATGGCCTGGTACTCCTGAAGTGCTCTTGTGATAGCTCTAGAAAAGCCCCACAGTGCTTCACAGTTGCATTCACCACCAACAGATCATCCATGAGTAGATTAAGATGAAAATTAGTCCATTTTAATGGATTCATATTTTAAAAATTATAATGTCGTGGTGCAACAACCAACCTCCTCTTCTGCACAACAAGCTGGGAGCACATGTGCCATGTGGAAACTGCAACCCAGGGCCAATCCCTGCAGGAATCTGTGCTGCATCAACCCAGCCCAGCCGCTCCCTGCCGGGCTGGGGGTAAATAAATGATCACAGAATCAGCCTTCAAACAATCCAGCTCGAGAGAAGAGGAAATAAAGGCGCTGTGATGCTGACACACAAACATTACAAAAGGCTCTCGGCTCAACTCGGCTGCAGCCTTTTTACTGTTAAACCAAAATAACTCAAAAAAAGATAGTTAGTGGAGTGCTGGTCCCTGGTGGCTTCAGCAAGGCTCTCAGGGCTCTCTGAATAATTGATTTTTTTTTTTTTTGTTCAACTGCCAAACTGAGGGAAAAATAAATTCTGCTTGAATTGAGCCTAAATAAAACTTTTTTTTTTTGTTAACACGGAATACTGGGGGGGAAAAAAGTTTTATTTCCACTCATGAATGTTTGTTCAAGACTCTTTGGGTCCAGACTTTCAGTGCTTTACATCTCTACTTTGCCTCCAGAGCTGAGCATGGGGCAGGACACTGACAAGTGGACAAAAAGGAGATAAACACCATGTCAAGAGGGTGTGGGAATGATGAGAAATGGGACTGTAGACAGGAGAATGGGAGCAGGCGACCTGTGAGACTACAAACAGGTTTAGACTGAGCTGCACAGGGCAGCAGCTTCATGTTTCACTGTTATCTTCTGAACTTTGTTATTATTTTTATCTTTTGAAAAGCATGAATTACCTTCAAAAGAGGCTGCTGTATATTTGGATGTTGTAACACTTTGTTATCAATATTAACTTCCTAATGCTGCCACTGTATTGATCCTGGAGCTGAGCTGATCTCAGGCTCTGCCACTGCTGCCACTGAAGTATTGTCATTGCCAAAAGTGATGTTTTTTGTGTACTCAGAGCTATAGGCACTTATTATAACCCAAAAACATCAATGCGACATTGGTGTGGAAAAGAGGACTGCAATCAAGTTATTGATTAATTTGCTGTGTAATTTTGAAGCCAATTCTGAATAGAGTCACTCAGTTCATTATCTCAGGTACAAACTATGACAAGAGTTATCAAAGAGGTCTGCGTGTGATTGATTCCTGAAAATTCCTCTCTAAGCACACCAGGTAACCCATTACCATGACAAGCTGTTTTCTAGGGGTGTCTAAATAGCAGAAATGATGCCATTAGCAGGATAACTCCATTTGCTGCAATTGCTTCATGACATAAAATTTGCTCCCAGAGAGTTTCTTTTAACCAGGTGATCAGAAATTTGTGGCCTTTGGTGTAAATTGTGAAAATGGCCATGACCATGATCACCTCTATCAGAGGATTGCCTGTCCACAAGGCCATATTCTCATTTTGATGGTACTGGAACAAAGCAGAGACAGAGAGGGCACCAGAGGGAGGTTAAAGGGGCACTGGTTTGGGGCTCTGATTGATCAGATACACGTGGCAGCTTCTACCTGCAAGGCTCTCCTGCCACCAGTAGAGAGAAAACCTCTTTATCCTTCAAAGTGTTGCTCCTCTGTAAAACTGACTCTGTGGGGAAAACTCTACCTTCTTGTTTGAGGAGTTCTGAAAACAGCTGAAAGGCAAAACATCTCTGTCCTTCCTTTTTAGCACCGGGTTTAAGAGAATACTACATGGAAAAATGCACATTTCTGAGCCAGCAAACACAGAAAGCCAGATTATCAAGCTGGCCTGGTTTGATCTGAGTCATAAATGACAGTTGAGAATGACTTGCTGTTCTCTGCCTTGCAGTGTTTACCTAATAATATTTGCATGGTTGGGGAGTTATAAATTAATATCAAGACTATTATGGGATTTTACCACACAGCCCTTCCTTCCTGTATCTCTCTCTCTCCCACTGTTGACTCTTACAGTCCTGATAACTTCAAGACACTCCTCCTCTAGATCCAAAGGGGATCTCCAATATTTTTCCCAAACCTCACCACACACATCCCATGGTGTGCCTGGATGATCCATATCACAAGTTTGTGTTGTTATCTGCACTTGGTAACACACACATTTGCTGCTGGCTGGGAAACTGCCACAGGGTTTGTCACCTTTTAACAGCACCTCAGGAGCGTGTCAAGCCAGGCTGTTGTCACCAGCACCACCAGGCCCTCTCCATGCTGTGACATTCCCTCTCACACATTCCCGCACTGCTCATCCTGTGAGGATCTCACCACCTCCCCTCGGGGCTCTGCCCCTCTCCTGCTCCTGGTGGGAAGCCAGCACGGAGCTGGGAATTTCCACGTGCAGAACTGCATTTCTGTGGGTTCGATGCAGAGAAGCTGACAAAGTCTTACTGATAATTATTTTGGCAGGCAGGGAAGGATTCTCCAGCTGTAAGAACCAAGCAGACCAAGAGATCAGCAATTGCCTCCTTACAGATACATCAATATCAACACTGAAATTGCTTTTAGGGTCATCTGCAAGTTGGTTTTAAACAGTAGAGGGGCCTTTCCCAAGGGCTGTGTTGGAGGGGGATCTTCCTGCGTCCAAGCAGTGTCACAGTGATCACTTCCATGAATATTGCGTGGTTTTGCTTTTAATTAATGCTCTGCAACACTTAAATATTCTCCTCAACAAAACATCGCTGTTTCCCAACATCCTGCTCTTCCTCACTTCCCCACTCACTTTCACCTTCCTCTTTTGGATAGAGAAACAAGCAAATAATGAAAAACACAGCACTTAAGTGAGGCTGAGATAAACCTTTGTACTTTGTTGGCTTACTCTAGACCTCTTACACAAAGGAAAGGACTTTTTAGAAAGTCAGACATAAAACCACCACTTTTTCTTCTCTCACGAGATTTCACTCGAGCAAAACTAAAACTAAATGTAACATAGCAAAACAAATAAACTGGAGGGAAAGTTGTATCTGAGAATGGAAATAGAAGCCAAAGATTTAGACCAGAGTCTAAGTTTGTCAGTCTTTTTTTTCCCCAACCAGCTCAAAGTAAATGTTACAGCATTCACGTGGCTGCCAAAGAAAAGCAAATGTCAAGAGAGAGTGGAGGGAAGGGAGAGACAAAGGCAGACCCAGACTCCTTGGACAGGGGTGGTTTTTCTACTCTCACACAGCAGCTCGTGGGATAGCGTTGGAGCTCACTAAAGAGTCCCCACCCTGGCACAGAACAGATTGTTAAACTACATTTTCATCAAAATTTTTACTCCACGTGGGAATCTCAGTTTCCTTGAAACCCAAATTTTGCTTATCACTTCCCAGGCTGTAACATCCACAGCAGGAACTGAGCATCAGCCAGCCCTAATTTCTAAATTTACTTTTCATTCAGCTGGTATAAAGTTTTGCATGGTGGCCTTTCCATGTCATAAATATTAAATGTTAATGTGTAAGCTCCATCTGGAAGACTCTTCATTCTCAAATTCTCAGCTCTGTTTCCTCACATAACAACCAATAACAGAGATCATTAAATAAGGTTTTTATTTAGGAACACTGAGAGTGTAACCTAGAGTAGGAACAACATGCAAAAAATTAAAAAGTAATGTTTTATTGACCAATTTTTCTTTATTGCTGCTTATCTATGAAGAAATGAGAAGATAAGATCATTAGAGTAGTAAAACAACTGCCATACCGAGAGTACTGCTGCAACAAAATTTACTTTTTTAGTGTTCTTAAAGTATAATAAGGAAAATATGCATATAAAACATTTCCTACCAACTTCTACAGGCTTGCTTACTGTAATATGGAGCTTTCCATTTCTTATGGTCTTGTTTGACACTGATTATTCCCCTCAGAACGTCCCATTAAGCTCAGTTTTCATTGCATGTGTGAAGGAGGTGTAAAGTCTGTTGTTGTTCGCTGTCAATTTTATTCAAATCCAGCAGCACCAATTTATAATCAGATTTACAGAAAGCCTTTTATTCTGGACGATCCAAATGTGCTGTCCAGACTTTTATATCAAGAAATGCAGAATGCAGCCCCCTTCCTGTGGCTTGTGGCACCATTGGGGACACCCAGCAGTGTCACACGTGTGGCTTCACACGGAAAGTGAAAAGCTCATCCCAGCGCTGTGTCCTGGGATGCTTGTGGGGTGGACACTGTGCCTCATCATCTCCAAGAGAATGCCTTTCTGATAAAGGCACTAATCAGATTTTAGTGGTGATGGAATGGGGAGTATAACTCCACGGCAAGGCCTGAACTCCCACAACTCACTCCCAAGGAAAGTAGAGACCTGATCATATTCTGAATATCAACCGCAATTTTTTTTTGTTTTGGGAAGAGGTTTGGGAGATATTAAAAGCGATATTGCTTCCTCATTGTTTATAAAACCATTATATCTACAACTCTAGAGGATTTCTCCAAGTTGTCTTTCAAATTATTTGAATGTATGTTATACACAAGATTAAAAACTGTCCTTTTGAAGCAAATGGGGCTAACTACAGGTGTGTGCTAGCTGTGGCAACTGCTCTGTTGTGGAATCTACTCCTACCATCAGCTGTCTTTTTAATTCATGCATTTCTCACCTATTATTAGTTGTATTTTTTTGAAACATTTTCTGCAATTCCCTGGACCAGCAGTTGGGTTTAACGTGCATCCAAATCCCATTGAGCAGGACACGTAACTGCTGCAAACCCCAGTGCACCCGTCAGGCTGATGTTTACCTGAAGGCCTGTGGATAGATTTTGTCAGGATCAAAAGTAATTACTTGGTAAAGTTCATTTCCCACCCTGCATCTCTTTTCTGCTGAATAAATATTGCAGGAGGATGAAATATGGACGGGTTGTTTATATCCATCACTTTTAAATATTAGTGCTGGGCTTATGCAGCTCTTTGTTGTGTAAAAATCATTTGGATACATTATTCCAAGTTGAATAACAGAGTATTTCAGATTAAGAACTAAAGGAAGCCTCTCTTTGTCATCTTGTATTGAATAAAGCAAAAGGAAGGGGCAGCCTATTAATTTTAGGGCTAATATATCTTCCCTCCAAATGGCAACACCTTGTAAACATTTTTGTTAACAAATATTATTAAAGTGCATATCTGATTCAAACGTCTATTATGCTTTGTTAAAGTAAATATACTAAATTACTTATAAGTTTACATAATGACACATCATTTCAGTCAAGTAATAGATATTTTAAAATTACATTCAGTTCCCATTTAAAGACTACTGGGAAATGTTACTTTCCTCCAAATTTTAGGGGGTGATTTCATTGTTGAAGGCACATAGAGGCATCAATGAGCAGTGTCCAGTTCAGTTTTCTTTGTGTCACGCTCTAGAAAAACAGAGAGAAAGGATTGGGGAAGTTTAATTCCAGCAATTTTTTGCATCTTTTCGAAGTTTAAGTCAAGTGGAAAAGTATCTCAAGAGCAGTCACAAAATGACCAGAAATTATATGGTAGAAAAACTTTCTCACAGACCATTGAAGGTGCCCCAAATTCATTGTGCTGTTGTTCTGTTTCCTCTGCCTGCTCTTACTCTAGCAAGCTTGGAATTGTCCTACTCTCTTCCACGGAGTGATATTTCTTTGTATTTGGAAAAGAAAGGTGATATATCTACTTTTTTTTTGCATGCAGAATTCCATCCTGATATTCCTTTTTTTTTCACTTTAATTGAGATCTAGATGAATTTACCATAGCAAAACTGATCCTACAGTCTTTGTAATGTGTTGTCCTCTTTTTTCCTTCCCTCCAAACTACACATTGGTTTCCAAGGTAAAAATAAAAATGCCACTGGGTGAAGGCCAGGAGGATATTTTATGTATGAACTTGCTTCATAAACAGTTTCAGAGAGATTTTCAAAAACCCCAAATCACGGAGGATTTAGCACGTGTCCTGTCTTGTAACAAAAGGTTCATCCAGAACATTTGTTAACCTGGGTTGGTGTGACAAATTCAAAGTGTTTGAAAGTCTCTCAGGACAGTTCTTTAAAGTGTTTTACTCTCTTTTTCATTAGAGAACCGGGCTGGTGTTTGAAGATGAATCCTCAGCTGGAAAGTTGCTTTTAGTTTTAAATGGAGAATTGACACTTTTTCTTCAATTAGGTTTTGGCTGCAATCCATCCTTGTCTATCAACCTTTCCAGAACTCCAGTTGCCTCATCTCTTATCCTTTTCTTTTTGAAGACAAGGGTTTTAAATTAAATAAATAATGCATGACATTCAGGCAAAGGTAGAGTAATGTAAATTTTACAGCAAAGAGGGAGAATTTTTTAATTGGAAAGTGAAGAGTGCTGAGGAATGGTCTGTGTTTTCAGAGTCTAAATATCCTTAGGGAAATTTGGAGCCTTGCCATGTTAGATATCCACATCCAGAAATACAATTTTGTTTGCACAAGCATTAATTAGCAATTTTGGGAATGCTTTCAACAAGGCCAAGGATCGACTGGAACACTGAATTCATCCCTTCCCTTTAAGTGCTGTGTTTGGGGAAAGAAAACACAATATGCAGACTTTTTACTGAGTCGGACAGGAGCCCAAAAAAATTATGGTCTTCAGTGGATCTCCAGTTCGAGGTGGCTTGGATCTGGCATGTTGTGGTAGGACTTTCCAAGGAATCAGATACCGGGCAACAACAAACTTCCAAGTTTGTGGGAATTCAGCTCCAGCTCTAAGTGCCTTAGTCAGCCATTTCTTGCAACTGAAGGTGTGGAAACAACAATTATTAAAGTGCCAGGAGGGTCTGAGTCTTTCTACAGCAAATTCTTTGTCCTTCATTGTCTTTCTCTCTCATATGAGTAAGCACCTCCACAGAGATCGGGAACAACACAAAGCTGAAACTGCCAACTCCATGGAATGCTCTCCCTCATTGTTAAACAATTCTGGAGCTTCCTGGATCGTGCAGTTCCGGCTGAAGCTCATTCAGAGAGTTCCTGTCTCAGCTGCCTCTCTCACTGTACACTCATCTATCACCTGCTACGTTTTCTGCTGACATGTTCATCTGTCCAGCCCCAAGTGAAATGGTTTATCTTTACTCATTACAAGAATTCTTACGGCAGTAACATTCAGAGGAGTCTTTTACTGGGAAATAAAATGTAGGCTAAAATGTCACAGAACTTTATTAGACAATCCAAACTTAATTGCAGATGAGTTGATGCACTCGTAAAAGATGATGCAACGTTTCTATTAACTCCAACATATGGTAACTATTCATGGGAGGACAGCAAATAGAGACATCACTGAATGTTACTCTAAAATGTTCAAATTAGGAAGCTGTGGTTTGGGTTTTTTTAAATAGTAAGTTCTAATATGTTAATTACTAGTGAGAGTTTACCTAGCACTAGAAGTATTCAGAGGACACTGCTTATATAAAACTGTGGTAGGAATTTGATTATGCCTGTGAAGGCACTTGGTTATTTAGAATATTTCCCCATGTTCTGTGATGGAAATGGACAAGGAGCTCCGTTTCCCTGAAGAGTTGCAGGTCTTGAACTCATTTCCCTTCTTTCACTGAGGTTCATGGGAGGTTTATTTAATTAATTAATTCAACAGTAAATGATGCTTGCCGGTAGGAGGCATTGCAGATAGCATAATTTAATTATTTGTGCCATTACTGTCCCTGTCTTTAGAAATTTTAGTGATAAGCCCTAACAATTAAATTATCTGTATTAATTACAGTACAAACTTTATTCCATCTTGTTCTCATCCTGACAAGTTCTGTAGCCTCCCACTCTGCTCTGATGTACAGTTTAAATGTGCCATGGTGACAGGTTAACTCTGGAGCCATTCTGAGTTAATCACACCCTGCTAGAGACCATTGCGCACACACAAGTCCTGTGCTGGCAATCCTAACAAAGCACAGACAATTATATTTTGTGTTTGCCTCAGCCAAGACATCAACTGAATAAAGAGTGAGAACTAAAGCCAGCTCCAAAGGCTGCAATCAGTAGACGGTTAAGTAATTTCAGGTTTCTCCCTTCATTGCAAAAATCAAGATGGTTTCTGAAGACATTTGAAGTCTATAAAGACTTGGCTAAATTACAGTTGTTCTACAGCAAGTGTGATATGCAGGGGAGGACTGGAAGGAGTCCAGGGAGCTTGTTTTCACACCAGAGATCCTTCCTAGGAGATGAAATCATACTGGAAGGGCAGTGTGCCCCGGAGGATCAGACACCCTGGTGTGAGTTCATCTCTGACTCTGTGATTAGTTTGATGTTGCACAACATTTACAGAGCCACCTCTTTAGGAGTCCTGATTAAAGCTCCCAAGTTCTGTCAGTGATGTATTCAGCAGGGCTGAGCATCCCCAGTCTGAACAGATTGTGACCATGACACACTCCCAGCTCTCTCTTTGCTTACCCAAGGAGCCAAAGGACACCTTTAAAAGGTTTAATAGAGAACAACAGTAATGTCACTATGGAAACATAGTGTGGTAGAAGCTGCTACTTTAACCAAGCACCATCTTCCCTCACACAGCCAGGATTTGCAAGTCTTGGCTGGAAATTGCATGTAGTGTCAGTGGAAAAGATAGGATTCAGGACTGACATAACCTTATAGATAAGGACAAGCTCAAGAAACAGGACATCAGTGAAAAAGAGCACTAAAGAATGTTGTTTCTTACTACATTACCAAATTGGTGGTAGTAATAATAATAATAATAATAAGAAGAAGAAGAAGAAGAAGAAGAAGAAGAAGGTAGGCTACTAATGGTATGGGGGCTTGATACAAAACAACCAGTTCAAAGGGAAAAGAAACCATTACAAGTTAATGGATGGTGCAGGAAGAATATCTTGAGAACTTCTGCTGAGAAAGAGGATTGCACTCCCTCAGGCAGATGGTCAGCACAGAGGACAAAGAGCCCCTGGCAGTTGCTACCTGAAAGATTTATGCTCTTTGCTCCACAAGGATCCTACTCCTGCTGCCAGGGGCCGAGAATCCAATATCCACTTCCAGTGCATGTTTGTGTTGCCCCATGTTTGTTCCAGTAACGCTATTTATCATGTTATTTATCGTGTCATACTTCTCAAGAAATACCGCATTTGGAAAGTTGTTGTAGCTCTCGGGAAGCACTTTCTGGTCTATATATTTTTTAATTACTGCAAATAAATCCCCTCGGTTTTCTGTGTTGCTGTGAAAGAGATTAGAATTTTGCAGCCACTTTTTAAAAGTATTACCTTTGAATTTATAAAACAGTGTCTTCTGTGCAATGTATGATAAAATATTATGTGATGTGGAGCATAAAGCTTGGAGATTCTACCTCTATTCCCATGTGTTAGGGATGGGTGAGGCTGTTCCTTCTGCCTCTGGCTTTGTGCAAAGCTCCTGGGAAGCAGCTGAGCTGCACTGGGAGGATCCAGGCCGGGTCTGGTCTGCTCTGTGCTCGTGTGAGAGGCTGGGAGGTTGTGTTTGATGAGGCTGTGCTTCATAAACCCACCCCAGGTCGATCAATGCCGGTCAGAAACACTCAGGCTCGGGCAGGTTGTGTTAGGTAGGAAGCAGAGCAGGAGCTGTAGCTGTTATCATTTAACTCAGCGCTGGAGACAAACTCCAGAGCTCCTGTAAAAAAGCCCAGCAACAGCAAACTCATTCAGACAGGGAAGTCACTTGAGACCGATCCATACGAATAACAAGCAATTTTCCTTGTGGTGCAGCTGCATCTCTTCCAAGCAGTTGTTGTTTCTTATCTTGTGTGCTCCTGGGGCACGAAACTCCGCATCACCACCACTCAGAGCAGATCAGGTTATGCTGTTGCCCCAAATCTTCTAACAAGTACCTGCAAACAGTTTGCTTGAGATGGGGAGTTCAGCTGTTCAGAAAAAACAGTGACACACAAACAACTTGGTGACAAGTGATTAAAATCAGCGAAGCAAATGAAGGGGAAAAAAAAAAATCAAGCTGTTATTAATTTAGAGTTACTTCAAAAAGCAGTCACTAAATCTCTAGTGATTTTTTTGATACCTGTCCAGGCTACAGGTGGTTGGTAAGTGCTTAATAAAGCACCTGCTCATCGACTCAGTTTCTCGTGATTTTAACTAAAAAAAAATTACTGCAATAATTTAAAAGCAGAAGCTTTTTAAAAATGTTGTCCTGGTTTCAGCTGGGATAGAGTTACTCCTCTTCCCAGTAGCTGGCACAGTGCTTTGATTTGGATTTAGGATGAGAATAATGTTGATAATACTCTGATGGTTGAGTTGTTGCTGAGTCCTGGCCGAGGACTGTTCAGCCTCTTGTGCTGCCCTGGAGTGAGGAGGCTGCAGGGGGCACAAGAAACTGGGAGGGGACAAGGCCAGGACAGCTGCTCCCATAGACCAAAGGGATATTCCAGACCATGTGGGAAATCCGGGCAGGGGGTGCTGCTTGGGGCCTGGCTGGGCATCGCTCAGTGGCTGGTGAGTGATTGCATTGAGCATCACTTGGTTTTTTTGTTTATTATTATTATCCCTTTCTTTTCTGTCCTATTAAACCGTCTCCATCTCAAGCTATGAATTTTACCTTTTTTTCCTAATTCCCCACCCCACTGGGGCAGGGAGGAGGGAGCTGTGTGGTGTTCAGCTGTCTGTGGGTTAAACAGACAAGTGTCCTGCCAGATGTTTCTGTACAGTGACACCTGACTGCACACCAACTGTACCAGGCAAATGTTCATAGCTCTCAACTGGATTGTTTTATTAATTGATTCATCATCATAGACCTGGGGTAGCGTGGGAAAGCAAAAAGAATAATGGATCTTGATGTTCCACTGTAAGACAGGTGCCAGGCTGCCTCTGCCTGATATGCAAAGTAGTGCCAGCAGGAGGAACACCTAGAAAAGTGTCTCATTAATATAAAATGTATAATTAGGGTTGGTCCATTTATTTCAGGGGAAAAAAACGTTGCTTGTAACAAAAACATATATTGCAGAAACGGTTTTTTTCAGATGTTGAAATTAGCAAAATAAAGCCTAGGAAAGCCCCTTCCCATGTTTGCCTGCTTTCCACTGAGAAAACACATAAACAAACTTCTGGAATCAACAATATTCATACCATTTTTTAAAATAATGTAACATTTCAAATGAAACAAAATCATGATTGTTTAGAAGATAATTACAGAGGAAAGAAATTCCAGAAGTTTTTCTCAGCATTAGTGCAAGACTGCCTCTGAAATAACCCTCCCCTGATCCTGCTTTATATCCAAAGGTAGAACACCCTGGGAGTCTCTACCTGCTGAAGAAGTAAGAGTTTACTTTTTCCCTAGGAGAAAGAAAAGTGGAGGAAATTATGACACAATCACTGTATTCTCCTTTTCTCCTGGGCAGGACCATCCACTGCTGACCTGCACTCCAGCCTTGTTTGTATTTATGCTGCAGGAGTCAGCAGTGCCTTCCTCAGGGCAGGGTCACGTCCTCAATTCAAATTTAAATGTCATTCATGAATGGAAAGGGCATTTCAGTGAAGTGGTAGAGAAGGAGGGAAGTGGTGGTGGAAACAAGAGGAAAATGGAGGTTAGGAAACACCAGCTGTGACAGCTTTGATACTATAGCAAGCCAGGAAATCAATGTCTACACAACTATTTAAAAATTCACCAAGTAGAGATAAATTTAGATGCCAGAGCTAAAGGTGGTAGTGAGAGTCCTGATTATTACTGATTAGTAGTCATTGTCCTACTTCTCAGTCATGCCTGAGCCAAACTAATATTCAGTAAAGCAGCAGGAGGCATAACCTGGTGTGGATAAAGAGATAGACTTGGAATGAGCACATGTGCACCTGGTGAGAATATTCCATAACTGTTTGTAAATGTTGCTAAGGAGTCGTGCGTATTTGCCAAGCAAGGCCCTTTTGTTTAATCCTGTTGTATCCTAAAGATCCTGTTACGTCACTAAATTGACATTTCTTTCAATTACAGGTAGAACATAACCTGTGTGATTACACCCTTCTTTGTGAATTGGGTATTTTCTAGCTAGAGTTCAAATGCAGCCTCATATCCCAGTTGTGCATGCAAGCACGATGATCCAAGTGCAATAAAGGGTATTTATAGGTTTTGGGGAAGTGAACATTTAGGAGGAGAAGATGAGTGAGAACCTTGAGGTCCTGGTGGTTTATAATGTAGGTCCACCACCAGACCATCCCATGCCTCCATTACCTCTCCTGTAAAATGGAGCCTCTGTCTTGTCATCTTTTACTAAGTTTTTAGAGATGTATGCAATTTTTATTTGTTACTGCTCTTTCTGCACTTCAATTCTGTTGTCTTTGCTGGTATTTTAAAGCAGAAGCATTAGACCTGTGCTACTCAAATAATTACAGCTTGTGAAGGGTCCTTCCCTTGCTATTGATAATAAAAAGGGAAGTAGTGGATATTTTGATTCTGTTCTGTCTTGATAAGGTGGCTGTGATGGGTGAGTTAGTAGAAAATGAGTAGAGCAGATGTAGTAATAAATTACTACCTTGACAGATTTGACACATCTCCACCCATGTACTGGAGAGGAGTTGAGAGATGTGTGTATGATTAACGTTGCTTAAATGGGTGGTGTCTGAATTAGCATTTTGCGCTGAAGGCGCTGGAAGCTTCTATAGTTTGTAGCAGTACTTGGCAATTAAATTGCACTTTACATCATCAAAGTACTCAGAACATGAGAGATTATGTTCCATTAAAAACAGGGGTAGGTCTTCCACACGTGGGAGGCAGAGAAAAGGCACAGTGCTGACCATGAGCATGGAAGTGCCAATGGCAGAGAGAGTTGCCAGAAAGACACTGCAGCCCAATATTTTATAAGATAATTTTGATAATGAATGTTGCTACCCAAGAGTCACCTGGCTGAGAACTTGAATGTACTGTAGGAAGAGTACATTCCTTCTACAATATTTCTTCTAGTCCAAGGACCAGTTCCTACAAACATTTAGATTTGTTCCTGGCTTAACTTTAAGCAGAGAACTACCTCCTTTTGATTCCCACAAATATGAACATGGATCAGAGAGAGAAAGAAATGTGGGGGTTTTTTCCCCTTGATATGTGCACTAAATGTGAGACACGCAAGTAGCCACTATGTCCTAAGAGAAAGTGTGTTAATAATTTTTCTCCTCATCTTGATTTTCTTTGTTATGCTTTTTTTTGTTGGTGGTGTTCAAGTTTGTTTGGTTAGGGTTGTTTTTTTTTTTTTGCAAAATGTGTATTTCTTAATCATTTCTTCATGTGGTCTCACCCAGTTTCTTGATTTATGAGACCAGGGCTGCAAGTGTACTGTCAGCCTTCATAGCAGGCATGTCTTGGCGAGGAGAAACCACATTTTGGTAAATTTAAATGGGAAATCCAAAAGCAAACCAATAGACCAGGGAAGAGATAGGGAGAGAAAGCAGTAAAAGTGAGAGGATAGAAGGGATTTCAGATCCCTTATGTCCCCTTGGAATTTCTTTGTCTTTTTAACTGGACAGTAATAAATGATGTGATGCTGTTGGTTTAAAATGAGGTTATGTCGTGTGCTGCTGTGCCTGTGCCAACAGAGGGGATGTGGCAGATCAACAGCAGACAGGACAGCACAAAGTGCTCTCAGGGGTACAGGCACAAGAGAGTTTCCCCTTTTTCTATTTCGTTTAGGGAAGATATTGTTTGTTACCATAACAGATTTATTTTTTTAAAATAAGTGTCGTTTTAATAATTTCTGTTTCGT
This sequence comes from Ptilonorhynchus violaceus, assembly GCA_013397565.1. NCBI lineage: Eukaryota > Metazoa > Chordata > Aves > Passeriformes > Ptilonorhynchidae > Ptilonorhynchus > Ptilonorhynchus violaceus. The sequence goes on along the minus strand of VZRJ01008656.1, from coordinate 425,211 downwards.
TGAAATCCTTCATAGTGCCAAGCATAATTTCAAAAAATATTGTGTGATGTTAGCCCTGAAGAAATGAATCAGTGGACAAACCGTGAGTGACTCTAAATATTTGCTAAGAATCAGCAACCCTCAGTGCACGGAGTAGCACTGCAGGAGCTCAGCTCTTCATTATGTCTGAGATCAGCTGCCTTTAATCCAGACCTATTTCTGACACAGTTTTAATAGCAGCAGTTACTCTAATAGGTGAATGTGTTGCATTCTTTTTTCTTTACCATTGTTTCCTATTTTTTCTTCAAAGAAACCTTCTTTTTTAGATTTACAAGAGAGAAACTGAAGTCCTTTGATCTCTACAATGTATGTACTATTTATACCAGAGATGGGGAAACTGCTTTTGTCTAATTATTTTTGACACCTTGCAAATATTTGCAAAATTCTTCATAGGGATTAAAAAGATCCACAGAGTTCAATCTCTTTGTGCCAAAGAATTGTTGTTCTCAAAAGGAAAACAATTGTTTGTTTGTTTTCTCTTAGAGAGATCCTAGACATTTATCTTCCAACATGGCACATTTGATCTGAGGCAGCGCAGGAACGCATCCCATTTTTAGAATATCAGGAAGTTTCCATAAAAAGAGCTGTACCTTACAAGATCAAAATAAGATAGTGATAAAAATGGAGTACATTTGAAAAGCATCAATTGCACCTTTATAGAATGTTTGGCTTTGTAGAAACTCTTCTGTGCAGAAGCTCCCATTTTAGGGTGTGATATCTTTGAGCTTCTCTTAAGTCACTTATCAGAACAAAGATTGTGAGGTCCTCGTTGCTGCACTTCCCTCCATTGTCTTCCAGAACATCTATTAATTTACACGCCTTTACTTATTTATTATGCAAAAAAGGTACCATGTGAGTCATTACAGTTCCACTTCAAAAGAACAGCCAGGGTTACCAACTCTCACTAAGACTGACTGCTCATTTTGTTTCTGTGGGTTTTTATAGTGTCAAGTAAATCAAATGGATGTGAGTCAAGTTTTATACTAGTCAAGTGAATGGGGAGTTCATCAGATTTCAATAGAAAATTCTGGTCTTCACCTTTTCAGAATCTGGTCCATATGGTTAAAAAAATGAGAAGATGAAGTTTGTTATTTAAAGTTCATTTTTGCTTGCTCACGGAATATGCAAAATTTGGGATAAACAATAGGTATGGAGTCCACAGAAATCCCCTAAGGCTCAGCAGGAGGTTTGGGGACCATGGGGAAGGAATCAGATATGTGGAAGCACCACCAATGCTGGGCAGAATTACCAGTGGATGCTGTCTTGGTTGAAAATAATTCAGCTGTTTTGGAAACTTCTGAACACTTTCTCTGGTGAAAATGGATAATTCCTGTGTTCAGCTATGCTCTTTGCTGAATTTTCTGAGAGTTTTTGTCCACTTATGCAAGTGTGCTCTGACAGATCATAATAAAATAATAATATACCATTTCCCATTATTGCCAAAACTTTCCTTTCTAAACTAATGCACAAAGCACGGGAAAATTGAGTCATAAGTGGTTTTATACTGCAGAGCAGATATTTTGCTACCTTTTTAAAATGTATTTCGCACACGGAACGGAGAGAAGCGCTATAAAATTGAGCTACGTCATGTCTTTAATAACACAGACACACAGACATTATTTCCTCAGTAAATCCTCGGGGTCTCTGGGAGGATTCTGGTCGTATTTCTCAGACACGACACGAGCCAGACACCGCGAGCGCTGCAGCGAATTCCAGGCCATCCATTCGGGGTGTCACACCACGTTCTTCATCCCATGTCCTTGCCAAGGTGAGCACAAGTGTCACCAGCAAGTGGTTTGTGAAGGTGTCTGCGAGTGCTGGCGGGTAAATAATTTTTTTAAGCCCAGGTTAACAGTCCATGTAATCATGTGCATCAATCTGAGTTGTGCAGAGGCGGCTGCTCTGCTCGGTGTGCCCCGGTGAGGAGCTCAAAATGTGCCAGACAAACGGGAGCACGAGGCTGGCAAAGAGGCACAGTGAGAGCAAGAGGAAGGAGGGGTTATAAACCCCAAAAGTGTGAGAGACAGAGGGGCTATGCCTGATCTGTGCAAAAGGAATGGAACTTATCAGAGGCCTCGCAGGTTTGTAGGTGTAGTTTAGATCATTCTTCTAAAATTGCTGGCAGAGCTATAACACTCCTTTGAGAGAGAAAAAAATTGCAAAGTATCTGAGATCCCAAAGGTGTGTACAAGAAATCTGTGTAGCTGAAAATGCCTTTCAGCCTTTTGATATCTGCACCAGCTGCTTCTTCTGAGCCTGGATAGGTGTTTGCTATGGGTTGTGGGGCAACCAGAGCCTGATCCTGCAGAACAATGTCAGTCCTTGTCTGTTTGGAAGGGTTCCTTTAGGCCCTGAATAAATTTTGTGAGTGTCAGTAACTAAAGAATGAATCTTCCCGGACATTTCAAAAGGGCTGGCATAAAACACCCAGCAAACCCTGATATTTCTGTTGCAGGGAGATGCTGTGTCACACCTTTATAGCAAAGGCCAGCTTGAAGAAACTTCCACCACTAAGACGAGGTCCCTTGAGCACCAGACAGAGTGCTCAGTGTTATCTTCTGTGATCAGATAGGTCCTAATGGCAGCCCATGGCTATGGACAGGTTCATGAGGTCTTCCAGTGCATTTCTACAATAAATAGTATTAAAAAATGTAATTTTACATCTCCTGCTGAACCCTAATGCATTGCACTAAGGACCACTCATAGTTAATTAAGGTCATTTTTCTCCTCCATGCTTCCTTTCAGTAGCAGAGTCCTCCTGTGCTTAGGCCAGAGAGACCATCAACACCTTGTGTCCTTTTGGGGCATTTAGACACCTCCCACACCTTCCCTCAGCTCTACATGAAGACTTGAAACCCCTCACACTGCTTAGAGTGTCCATCCCTCTGTGCTTCAGATGACTTTCCACTGCTTTCCTTCAGCAGAACTGCAGAGTTTCCATCTCCTCCTGCAGCCCGTCAGAGCCGCAGCTTGTGTGGCTTTTCCGGTGAGTAATGGCCCAGTGCTGTCACTCTGAGGATGTATTACTCACTCAGGGTATTTGCATCTTGAGCTGGACTGACAAGAAGATGAAAAGGAGGCTTGGTTGCTCGGCCAGCTTTTGTTTTATAATTTAAAACAGTTTTTGTATTCATGCATTGCATCCCTCTTGCGGAGTGTCTCTATTTCATCCAGGAGCCGGAAAAATTTATAGCTCCCAAATCTCACATTTTCTTTAAAATACTGTGTAATAATCACAATCAGGACACTGATGAAGAATAATTAAAAATCTATTTCTTATTGACCATTTGTAGTTTAAAACTATTTCGATAGTAGGATAAACCAGACATGTGGAAAATATGAGACAAATTAGTTTTGCCACTTTGACTGCAAGTCCTCTAGGTCAAATATTTCACAAGATGTCAGAAGGTAGTAAAATTTTTCACAGATTCTTCTGTTTTCTGCTTGGAAGACAGATACCTAAAACCAGTCTGGGTTCATATTTTATGGAAATCCAGCGACTCCAGCCAGTGTTTGTTGGATCTCCCACTCATAAACCATCAAGAGCTTAGAGATCATCGAGGCCATTTGGAAAGGCATTAGTTTGGTTTTAAGAATCTGTGAAGAAATCTCACAGTCAGCCCTTCCTTGTCCTGCAGGAGAAGTCCAAGGGTCTGCCAGTGCTCAGCTTCCCTGGGAGTACACAGGGAAACGTGATCCCTGCAAAGGAAAGGTTGGTGTAAACTAAATAACAAAACTTCTCACTCTGTGGTATTTCTATCAGCCACTTGCACATTTTTGCAGACGCTCCCCAAAAGTCTCCTTGGCACAGACCACACAAACACAGGGAGCAGCAGAAGGCACCAGCAGGTGCCTGCATGAAATCCTGCTCCTGGGGAGATTTCCAAAAGGAATTGCACTGCTTTACTTTTGATCTTTTCCACAACCAAAAGCACATTGTGGGGTTTTTTTGTCTATTTTTTTTTTCTTTCTCTTCCAATGCATCCTACAGCCACAAATGCATTTTACAGAATTTCTGCCCTGCGTGGTTTTCAGCTGCCGTGAGGCATTTGAAACCTGACTGGCAAGGCTAAATATCTTCCACTCTTGTCTATAGACCAGTTATTTACAGGAATCTTCCATTCTTCAAGTCATACCACATGGCCCTGAATTTTAACACAAGATCTCAAACACCTCCTCAACCTCCTGTAGCTGAGCAGCAGAGCTAATTTTCATTTAAGCCTTTAAAAATTAAGTAGACATTTGGAATTTAGAAATTTTGTCTCGTGAATTAACATGGATGCCGTGCCAGATCATCAGCTGACCAATACAGATCTATAGGTCCTGCTAACAAATAAATAAATACGCATTCCTGCATCCTGAAAACTTTCAAGTCCTTACACAAAAACATATGTCTCGTGGTAACTTTGGGTGTGCCATCTGTCCTGCTACCTTGTTAGCAAATACAAAGATGCAGTATCTGCTGAAAAACATTCACCATCTGAAGCGAATAAAGAAATTATGGTGATGTTGTGGAAGGAAATCTTGTCCACACAGAAGGAAAATCAGGCTGTGGGCACAGAGAATGTCAGTGTTTCTCCTGTGTCATGCATCTCTCTCTTCCCACAGCAAGGGTGATCTGCCTGCCCATGTTTCCATAGTGAACTCAGAAAGAATATCAGGGATTAAGCCCAGCATTGAGGTTTGTGTCTAAAATGAGGTGGTACAGAGGTTCTCAAAGCTGGTTCTCTTGATGCTGGTATTATTTTACTTTGTTTCTGTGCATTCACATTTGTCATGGCAATGAAGAGTCCGTTTTTTAATTGAAACAACTGGATTCGAAGAGGGACCTTTCCGGGCTGCTTTCAAGCAGCTGCTGTAATTGCCAGAGAGATCTGAATAGTGTCATCCCAGGAGGAAGGCAGAATGTGGTCCGTGCTGGGATAAAGAAAGAAATAAGTGGTCCATCAAAAGGTTTTCTAGTGAGAACTGAGCCATGGTACGAAAAATGTGACAGCACCCGGGATGGAAAGGGAGGTAACGTTCCAGATGACAGGGCATGCAAATAAGTTTCTCATGCTTGCAGGCACCACAGCAATTCTCATTTTTAAATCCAGAAAGAATAGTCACATCATTTCCTTCCACGGCAAAAAGCTGACTCGATAACACGACCTCGTGCTGCTGCTCGGGGTCACACACTCGCCCAGGCGTGTCCTTTCTCTCTTGCTCAGCCCTCACGCCTTGCCCTTTCCCCATCAGCAGGAGGCCAGGTCACTTCCCCAGTCCCTTCCCTTTCCCGAGTTGCCCGGAGAGCCGTGGTCTGCTGCTCCTGCTTCCCCCAATTAGTGCCTCTCCCGCAGCATCTCCTGTCAGTCACTGTCGTGCCCGTGGTGTTGCTCCCAGCCATGCCAGCTCAACAAAGAGGAGACAAACAGCCTAATGCTTGCCAGCAGCTGAAGTGAGGCTCAGGCAGGACGACTCTTTCAAGTATTTTAGGCATTTCTGAAATATCCACATCTACAAGAACAAATCGCCGCCCGAGCGCAAGCGGCAAAGCGACATCTGAGGTCCCCTCTCTGGTACCGGCTGTGGCTCGGCCCGCTGCCAGCAGCAGGGATGTTCACTAATTGAGTGGAAAGCTTCGGGACTTCCCTGTGCATCCTGTCGTGCTTGGAAAGCAGAGCCAGCCAAGCACATTCCCGCTGCACTGCCCTTCCCGGCGCATCGGGCTCAGGAGCCGGCACTGCGGGTCCGGCCCATGGGGGCTGCAGACCCAGATCTCTGCCATGGTGTCACTGCAAACGAGGAGAAACAGCTGGGGTACACTGAGCAGGCAGGAATTAATCGTTCTTGGAAGGGAAGGACAACAAAAGTGCCTCTGAAGAACCACCCCTGCAGACACCCCCAAGTGCTTCACGCGGGTTCTCCTTCCAAGCAGCCTCTGCCACAGAGGAGAGGTTCCCTCTCCATTCCTGCTGCAGCTCCACAGCCCTTTGAGCTTCTCAATTTATAGCTGCAGCACCAACTTTTGATTTCATTTCCTCAGAAGTGCTGGATGAGAAAAAAGTGTCTCCTACCTTACCAAGGCCGACTTTGACTCTCTAACCTGATATTTAAGGGCTGGCACGTTCATTTCTTCCTACATTGTTTAGAATTTCCTGATCATAGAGTCCCTAACTCAAACATAAATTCTGGAGATGGGGTGGTGGTGTTGTACATCACACGCTGTTTAACACTGACACGAAATCCTTCATCTTCAGGAATGCAAATTTCCTGCAGATATATGATCCAGTTTATGTGTGTGCATACTAAAACCACACAAAATAGTTGAGCCATTGCTTCAAAAATCCATTCAAAAGGTTTAAAAAAAATTAATCCCCATCGCCAGTTTCCTGTCCTAACAAACATTTCTGATTCCTAACATTCATTTAAACCTGTTATAGTACTGTCTTTTAAACGTATTTGCGAACCTGTGTGCCAGGATATAATGTCATAGTTATAACAGTATGAAGTCAACTGCCCATTAAAAAAAAAAAATCTTTGCATTAAAGGACATCAAAAAGTCCTCTTTATTCTGGGATTCCACATTTCCTTTAAGCCACTGGAAGTGGCCTTGCAGCTCACAGGTAGGGGACAGTGTGGGTACCTTTATCTAATCTTTTCTCCTCTTCTGATCATCAAGGATATTTTTACTGTTCTTACCACATGTGTTTTAAATTACTCAATGATGATTCCACTGTATCCTTAGGCAATCTATTCCCCTACCAACATTAGAAAACTGACCCTTTTCATTTTCCTTTCATAAAGGTGAAATGCTACATTTCTTGTCCTAGTCTCTACACACAGGGAGAACAATCTGGTGGTGACATATTTGAAGTATCTTGCCCTCATCTCTCCCTCAGCCTTGTCTTTGCTTCAACAAAGCAGTCCAGGTGTTTTGTTCACATTTGCTGCCATTTTAGTCCCTCTTCTCTGACTTCATTTTCTCCAGAGCTTTCCCAAAGCGTGAATTTCAGATCCAGAGATGATTTACTTCAGCTGAAGCAAATAAATCATTACTGCCTGTATTTTACCAAAACTGTGTTTATTTTATGCTTTTCTGCAGTAATGTGGCCTTATTGACTGCCCCAGAGTTTATGGTGGCAGTCAATATATACATATCTATATTTTTATACGTATATATAGTCCACCATAACTCCCACAAACCCTCTGCATTATGATGCATGTTTCATACTTCTCTCACCATAGACCATAGCAATTATTCAGTTGGATTTCATCTTGATTTTGTCCTGTATCTGGTTTGTCAAGCATTCACGGAAAACCTCAGCCTCCTGATGAACAGGGGTAGGATATACAACACTTCACATGATCAAGTTTGCTAAGGAGAGGAAATGGGTTCTGTAAAGCTGCACCTGACATGAAAGATTTTGGATTTGCATTCCAGAGCTCTTAGTAGTTTCCTATTAGAATAATACCTGAAACGAAGAAAACAATAAATGTTAAACGCTAACAGAAAGTGTTGCAAATTATTTGGTGGAATGTGGCTCATGGACCTGGTTAGATTTATAGCAGTGCCAATATGTGAGGGGTTTTTAAGCGTCATTATATACTGTGTTCCTGTTGATGCTTCTCCACTTATTGCTGTGGTAATACATTTGGCACAAGGGACATATATAATGCTAACATTTTTATGATATACATACCCAATAAAAGCTTTTTCAATTTCATTATTTTGACAGGCAGATTCCATTAATACATCCACAACAATAATGTTCCTTTTCCTCAGGATCTAAGAGAAGAGGAATATTAAAAATTACAGACAATACCCCTATACACTTAATCTCTCCAAATTCACTTTGCAATTGCTGTCAACATCAATAACGTCAGGCAGTATAATCAGGTTTGTATAAAACATCAGAACTTGTATATTTTCCGAATGGGATTTGTTTCCCCACCAAACAACGCAGCTGTTTTGTCTTGGTCGGGTTTTTTGGTCAGAAAATGATGCTCCCAGATGCCTGTGGAGAGCCCATGTGCATTATGACAGCCAGGCTGCAGCTCCTTCCTCTCATCCCATTCTCCATCCTGTATCCCTGGCCCACCTTTCACTTTCAAACCCCATGTCATAAATAATGAGAGGAATAGGGAGCTCCAGTGTCCCTTCTTCAGCTGTCACAGGTTCCATGTGAGTAGCCAGAAGCATGAGGCCACTGGCCAGTGGGCAAATTGCTGCAGAGTTTCCTGAGAATCCATTTTCTTGTACCACTCGTTTACTCCTTGGTATAAAACTGAAGTTAAAATAATTTCTGTGGACAAATAATACTGAAAGTAATTTTCCCCTGGTTTGGTGTGGATTTTAAAGGATGTTTGTTGCCCCTTTATTAGGTTTGGTGTTTCCAGTGCATGAAAAACATTCTCATCCCTGACAAGACAAGGATGCTGCAGGTCCAGCTGCTCTGGCAGCATTCTGAAACACAGCTACAGCTTGGGAAATTCAGCTCCTACTAATTTCAATGCATGGAGCAATTGAATCCTTTTGAAATCCACATTTTCATTAAGACATTCCGGAAAAAAAATCACGATACCTTCATGTGCATTGCTCTTCAATCAAACTATGCCTAGTGATTTAATCTTTATTTCTATTGATATTAGCTTTTCAATATCAGTATCCACTCTCACTGTGACCAACCTTTTATGTAACATTTGGAAAATCAGTTTCTCTCATGCCTTTGAACAGAACAACTCCGTGCACCCCCTTTCATGCCGGGCTTATCAGTTAATCTATCAAACAAAATACAATTTATTTTTTCCATTAGGTTCCTGGAAATTCAAGCTAAGTGAGAGCAACCAGAGTTTGTTACTGGACTCTCATATGTTTTTCCAGCGATCCTGTGAGTTGTCAGGCAACGATTGCTAAGATACAGGGGCGTTTGTATCTCAGACCTGAAGTGGTTCAAACCGGGAAGTGTCTTACACATTCCTAAATGTTGTCTGTCTGCACAACAGCTTTCCAGCAGAGTGTTGTTAATACTGAGTGCTGATTGCTTATCAGCGCCCACTTCACGTGGAGCAAAGGGCTTTTATCCTTTCACGTTCTGGTGGTGTCTAAGTTTATTGCAAGTGTCTCTGACAGGGGAGACACGACAGAGGAGGACCCCAGTGTCTGGGCAGTAACAGGGTGTTGGTGACACACACGAGTTGCCGAAATTCCATGGGAAGAGTGGCCCCTGGTCCCAGCACTGCCGGGGCTCCAGTCGCAGGATCTGACTCCTCTTTTTGAATGCCCAGTTTGTAAACCCCGGGACGGACACGTCAGAGATGTGTGTGGGGATACAGACCCGAAGGGTGGCTGCGCACGTCGGCGGGACACTGATTACATTGATCCGCAGTCAGGGATCGCATATTCCGAGCGGTGAATTCCGCGAGCGGGGGCATCGGCTGCCGTCTGTCTCCTGCTCAAAGCTGGTTACAGAGGCACCGTCTGCCTCCTCCAGGCACCGAGTGCCACCTGCTGTGCACCCGAGGCCCTGGAGCTGCCGGGAATTCCTGTCCCGACCTGGATGCACCTCAGCACAGAGAATCCCCTGCAGGGATGCAGAGCCAGCCCTTAGCTCTGACCTAAAACCTGCAAAACGTCTCACACATAGAAAACAGACCGAAATTTCTAGGCAAGTGTATGGGAATTTGGTGAAGCGGTGGTTCTCCCATCAGCTGTCCTACAGGGTCATCAGTGTTTTAATAAATAGAGGTTCAGGGAATCTAAAAGGCACTTGGTTTTGCTAAAGGCTGTGTAGGTATGCTGTGGTCAAACCTCGGTTAAGACCAGAAACTAAAAGTAATGAAGCAGTTGAATGTGTTGATATTTAGCAAACTAAAACCTGTTTGCCTTTCTGATAATCATCTCAGTAAGCCAAAGCAAGAAAAAGAGCAAAGGCACCTCAAAATGTTCATGCCAAGAGAAACTTTATGGTCAATTCTCAGAAAATGTGCTTTGCGGGGGTTCAAGAAACCTCAAGTGACAAATACTGGAAGAACTCTGCTAGAAGTAGCTGGATTTAATAACGTATTTAATATTCTGAGTTATGCCAGACAGAGCTATCATTTTGCATCCTTAGAAACAGCACTGTTCTCTCAGCGAGATGGAGAACAATGCAGAAACAACAGTGAGAGGGTTTCTCCACAAACTGCTACCAAAGAGGTCACGCAAATGCTCAGTGTGCTGCATAAAGCTCCTTTTCCACAGCAAAATGGCACCTCCGTGCCAAAGGAAGACGGGCACGACCTCTGTGAGGGGTGGGACAGGACAAAGGGATTCCAGTCAAAAGGCAAAACTGCTGAAGTTTGACTAAAATCAAAACAAATCCAAGAAAGGAATCCTAGTCAGCCCATTGTCCTTTGAATTTCACTCCAGCAGGAGATTAGAAGCTGAAAATGTGCTTCAAATGATACAGAGGAAAGTTTGCCACTGTTCTGCAAGAGGGATTTGCCTGTAAGCAAAAAGACACGGATTTGCCTACCTTGCTTGGAGCCAGTGAACATGGAATTAATAATATGACTTTTCTTACTTCAGAGAGCTTCGATTCAGATTGCTGGCAACAAAAACTTAAGTGAAATTAAGAAGTAAGAAAAGTTCAAGGTCAAAAGATTTTACAAGTGATGAGCTAACACGAGTTGTGTGTATTGATCAGCATCTCATGAACAAAGGATTTAGGATGGATCTATATTTTATTGCCAACCTTTCTTCCAATCTATTAGACTTTTGTGTTTATAGACCAGATCTGTAATTTAAGGGAAGGATTCAGGAGCCTAGAGGATGTAAGCACTCAGCTGTTTATGAAGTTCAATGGTATTTGAGTGTCTGACTCCCTCAGGCTCCAGTCTGAGTTTGTAACTTATTGGCTATAGTTTTTCAGCTCAGGAAGCACAAAATGGTGCTTCAAAAAAGCATCCTTACAATAGCAGAATATTTGTTTCGTAGCCACAACAATAATCTAGTCTGTCTTCCAGGGACTATTTTGTGGTCAAAATCAGGATAACCGACACAATTTACACGCCTGCCTAAATGATAATACTGCCTGCTTCAGCTTCTCACACCCAAAAAAACCTTTTTCCTCTTCTCTGCTCCCTGACTACGTCTATTCAGCAGACTTTCAGCCCAGGCCAGAAATGCTTCCTCAGCATCTCTAACCTGGGCCTGATCCAAGGCTTTATTCCCAGCTCCCTTTCCCCAGGAGCTGGTTTGATTCCAGAACCCACCCCAGTCCATCATCTCAGTGCTGCTGTCCAGCTGGGAGAGCCTAAATCACATCTTAGGACATAAACCCAAGAGCTGGGCATGATGGAGGTGGATCTGCAGTGCTGGGGGAAGATTCAGTTTGATTTGTGATTCTTTACAGGCAGATTTTGCAAGAGTAAATTCTGATAAACATCTGCAAGGCCTGGCCCTCTGCAGGGGAGGGACACTCGGAGTGAGGTCTGGAGAACAAACAGGGCTGAGAGACACATCCTGCTGGCCATGGGCAGGGAACTAATGCCTGCTTTATGGTTCCTCATGTTAGATAAAGGATATTAAAGTTCACAGCTGTCATGGCACAACGTTCCCTGACTGCTGAAGTGTCTGTCACAAAGTGCAAAGAGACAGCAGGGAAATGGGAAGCCTTTGCCACGGGGCCAAAATAAGGATGAATGTAGCTCTGATGAGGTTGTTTAATAAATTCTCTGAGCTGCTCTGGCAACACAAGGCCCACAAACAGTGATTGCTGCTCTTCTGATGGTGTGGGGAGGGAAATTCTAAGGCAAAGTTAATTTAAGTCTTAAAATAGTTTCCTCTTAAAAAAACACACCATGGTAACAAAATTTCAGTATTGTAAAGATTAATGTCACCACATCGCACTGACTCTACTGCCTCATAATTAAATAGAAGGTATTCAGTTGTATAGCACTTGACTATGATAATGGTTTGTGTATTAACTCATTCACCTTGCAATTTCTTGACCTATTTTTCATTTTTAGAGGCACATAATTACGGGGTGTGTACAGCAGCACAGGCTCTGAACACAGCCCCTGAGTTGTGCCAGGGGGAAGGAGAGACACTGTTGCCACTGGCTTTGCATAAGCCCTTCTTGAGCACTAAAAAAAAAATAATGATGTTCCTCTGCCATGTTAAAACCACCCACATGGAAAGATCTCGGGATTTTGAATCAGTAGATGTGTGTGTTTGGGTTTTTTCACCTGTTTCTGTGAATGTCTCACTCTCATGTTTGCCAAGTATCTTGCACGAACTATTCGAGTGCCTGAAGTTACCCATCCAAGTTCAACAAGATACCGAAATAAATCCCAGTTTTCCAACTCCCACGCTCTCCATTCAAGTCAAGCACAGGATTGTTTCACCCTCATCACGGTCTTGTTAGCAAATATCCAGCAACCTCATAGCAGGGTGTCGCTTTTCCTCCTCATTTCTCATATAACTGGCTTCTCCACATGAAAGCACAGACTATAAATAATATTGGATCTTTAGCTTAAAAAATGCATATCCTGATGAATATCCTGATGAATATTTATTCAGCACATTAAAAATACCATCCATGCCTGGCTTCCATTTGGCTCATAAACCTGAATATTGTGAGAAACCTAAAGACAATATTTGTTCAGCACATCAGCACAGCATCAGCTCAGGAAACTTCTTATTTCTGTTTAGGATATGTGCACACTCCCTATTAGTGCCCTGTCAAAACACTCCAGAACCTTCGGAAGTATTTCTTTGAGACAGGAAGGACGGTTCCCGTTTCACAGCTGGAGAGATGTAACAGACAGATTTATGACATTTAATTTCCACTAATTCCAATGGAGGTGAGTGCTGAATAGTTTATTAAAATCTGGCTGCACATCACTTGCCCAGGGTCACAGAGGAGTCTGACAAAGTGTGATTTTCAGAGTTGTGGATCAGCAGTGAACCTGCTGGAACACAAACCCTCCTGCTTCCCCCCTCATGCTGAGAGTACTTGATTTTAAATACCATGACTAGGTGTATACAGCAGCATTAGCTTGGGTTTTCAGCTCAGTCTGGAGCCAAACCTTCCCCATTATCCATCATCCCACTGTGGTGTTTGTTCTCTCACTCTGCTTTGGAGCCACCTGGATCTTCAAATGAGAAAACTGAAATAATTTCTTAATTATTGGCCTTGGCAGTGCTTCCCAGCTCCTGTGATGGATGCGTGCTCCAGTTACCTTTTCCTGTTCTCTTGGAACAAGATGCAAACAGAAACTGTCTCCTCCATCTGAGGTCCTGATTTTCTTGGGAAGAGCCTCTGCTGTGTCTGGAGAGGGAATTTGCAGTTTTACCCTTCCATGCCTGAAGCTGCTGGGCAGACACAGCCCCTCCTTCATGCAGGGATGTCTGTGTTTGGCTCACACCCTGTCCAGGACAGGGCTCTGCTCACAACCAATATTAAGCCTTTTCAGCTTTAGTGTTGAGTCATTCCACAATCCTTTTTTCTTATTTATTCCAGTTTGGATTTCAAGAGAAACTACTTTATACTGTGATTTCTGAGCGTCTCTGAATAAGATGTTGTCCAGATTCTACAGTCCAGACTTCCTCATCCTCTGAGATCACTGGGAAAATTTAGCTTGATTTTTCCCAATTCCATGTGTCTCCTTTTGAATAGAAACTCTTCAAGAAATCATCCTCTCTTCAACAAGACGTGGTTCCTGTTGTGTCCTGCTGGCATCAGTATGAAGAATGTCCTGGTCCCAGTCAGGGATGCTCTGACCAAGAAATGTGTGGGACCCCATCCTCTCCGTTTGCTTCATTCCATCACTCTGGCTTTGCCAGAACCAACCTTGATTTTCCCTAAAATAACAAAAAGAATGTTCAGGCATTGGAGTGGGAAACTCTTTCCACTGTAGATGGAAATAGGAATTCACTTGTCACTACTGCTTTCAGATGAATTTCTGAACGAAAAAACCCTTTTACACTGTCAGTACTCAAACATGGAGATGACAGGTTCTGTTGGTTTTCCATCAGTTACAGCCTGTGTCAGCAGCTCTGCAGGATCCAGGATACACTCCAGTTTCCACACTAAAAGCCATTTCTTCATGTTGCCTTTCTGCTAGGAACAACTGTGAGTGCCAGTGCCTGGTAATATGTTTGCTATTATTTTTTCCATATAAAATTCTGTAACATGTTCTTTAGAAGATTTGTTGGTGCAGCTTCCACAATCATCTTGTATTCTCTTCCTTATCTCTCCCAAATGCAATTCAATTAAGTAGGTTGATGGTGTTTGTATTAATCTAAGCAGCATTCTTGGCAACATGACAAGCTGAACTGGACTGAGAATTTTGTGGGTTTATGATGGTCCTGGCTATGGCTGATGGTTTTTAAACAAAATGTTTGAAAACAAAAACATGGATGCTTTTAAATGTGAGATTCCTATCTCTGGCTATGTAGAAGCTATTCTGGGCAGGAAGCAAATATTACAGGATAAAAAAAAACACCCTTCCACAGATATCCTGCAAAATATGTTTAAAAATAATTCAAAAGCACAAATAGTAGTTCTGTGTCTATCTGTTAGTGTCTTTCTTGTGGAAGCATCTTGAAACCCTAATTAAGGACTAAAATCTCTTCTTTCAGGCTCTGTCGAGGACTAAAAGATGCCACCTGCCCACACAATACAGAGCTAAGATTCACTGATGTTTGATGGAGATCAGAAAGGATGATGGACTGATGATCCACAGTTCTGAAAGAAATAGGCAAGTTGAATATTTTTTCTTCTCCTTTCTATTAATACGCTCATCTCCCCTAATCCTAGACATCGTACTTTTATCACTTCCCTGTAATTAACTCAGAACTTAGGAATGTGGTGCTTGCCTTGCCAGCTGTTTGCAAATGTCCCAGCATGGCCGAGCTGCTGCACCACCGAGCTGATTTGCAATAACTCTTCTAACTCAGCTCTCGCCCTTTCCTGAGGGGAGGTTTCAACTGTGACATTCTGTGGCACCTTGCAAATGCTTAGGGAGAAAAGAAAAAAGTGAATGCAGAGTCCATCAAGATCACTTTCAGCATCTGCATATTCAGGGCTTGACCCAAGGTCCGAGGAAGGGTTTCTTGTTTAATTGCATTTCTCCACGGTTTCACTTCTGGACAATAACCTCGGGGTGACAGGCAGCAGATTTCAAGTTAGGAAATTTCATACCAACCCCAAGTACATTTACATCATCAAGAACTCCAGTTTGACACTATCAAATGTCTCCCTGAGCCATGATTTAGGCATTTTGAAAGGCTGAACGGAGGGAAACTGATCTCCCCAAATTTTTGTTTCTTCTTTGAAGTATCCATTAGCACAGTGTGCAGAGCATCTCTTCTGTTTATGTGATTTATAGGTTTGAATAGCAAAGATATATATCAGAATATGTAACATGCTCATATGGAAAGTTACGTACTGAAGGCCAGTTGCAAACATCAATTCCTTTTCTGTGCTTGGAAGAAATCAGAATATCTGCTTAGGATTTTCATATTGGCCCCCTCACACCCCTTTTCCTCAGTGCTGTTGTACAGCTATGAAGTGGTACCTTCCTTGTGTGATGCTGATGAGGAAAGGGCTTTGTCCTGAGACAGAAAACTCCTTTCCACTGGCCACATCCAAATATACATTTTGTAAGTAGATTTGTTTTCAAATAGGGTATTAATAGTCCTTCCTTGGTTTTACTGCTTGGTACTGGGAGGTTGATAACCGGCCTACTTATGCCATCTCCTGGGTGATTACAGAACTGTCTCTACACAGGAAAAGCCTCTACCAAGAAGCATTAATAATTATCAGTGCCTTGAAATAAGCTGCTAATTGAATCCCTGAAGTAATTTTCTTTCTTATTTTATAGAATTTAGAACAATTCCAAAACTACTGAATTATTAATGACATACCATATTCAGCTATTATGAATTATCACTGGATTGTACAAGAAAAATCTTTGTAATTGCAGTCCCAACAATATTGATATATTTAGTGAAGTTGTGTTTTACAAAAAAAATACTTTTTTATACTGATATTTTTCTAATGAGAGCCCCATTTTCTCAAAAGACTGGGGTTTAATCTCTTGGGGATGATCAGAAAGAAGGAACAGATGTTGGCTGTGTTGCATAATATATTACTGGAGATTACTGTGCTGTGTGACACTCCTTTTCTGATAAAAGTAGTAGAAGAACCTGCAAAGAGCAGATGATGTTGTATGAGCTTCTGGAAATTTTAGCTTTTCTATTCTATTCCGTCATTTAATCACTCCTGCCAAGTCTCACACTGGGTGAGAAAAAGGCTGAAGGGACAGCACTTACTTCTGGAACCTCATTTTGCTTCATTTTCCATAGAATAGAATTGTTTTCTTGCAAACTGGATTTTACTGCAGCATCCTCAGTGGGAGAGGTGACACAGGCAGAGCAGAGGAAATGCAGAGATTTATCCTTCAGAGTTAAAAAAATGTTTTGTGAATTTGAGTTTCATTTCACACCTCGTAGGGTAACTGGGAATAGTAGATTCCTACCACAAGTGTTAAAGTGGGCATGTTAAATACTAAATATTCACATTTTTCAAGTGCCTTCTGTTTTTTGAGAAGTGTCCAGTCCCTAAGAATTGTGCATTCAGGACAGAATTCAGTAATTACAGCAGGCACTGTGAATTATGCTATTCCAGGCATCGAGGAGGGATCCTGATCAGACCCAGGTCAAGGGGCCCTGTTTCACTCACGGGGTTAGCACAGGAGCAGATGTTTCCATTGTGAAGGCTTCTCAGATTTCTGAAAAGCACGAAATAATGGGAGTGCAAAGAGCAGCAGCAGCACAAGGAAGGGATGCTCAACACCTGCTCGGCCGTGCTTTGCATGTGCCTTCCCTCAATTTTCCCCAATCCCCAGTTTTCTGTCCAAGTGCTATTATAGGCTGAAATGGAAAGCCATTGTAATGGCACAAATCTCCCATTTTTCTCAGTTGTCAGCATCAGCACATGTTTAAAAAGGAAAAGCCCATTTCCAGTTTCTTTGGAGGTGCTCACGGCCTTTGAACTCCACCGGGAAACTTTGCCCCTGCCGCACGTGCTGCGATGTCTCCTCCCTGCTGGCTCCCAGAAAACCTTGAGAAAAGCCTCCACCTCAGTCTGTGGGGCTTTTTTTAAACACTAATCCAACACTCTGCTACTAAGTGTTTAATTATTAGGACTGTGAAATACAACAACACCTAAGGCATTAATAGAAGGAACTAATTATAACCCTCTCAGCGTGTGGTTTCCCCTTCACTTACAAAATCTCTTGTCATTTATCTGTCCTTTAAATGACTTCTTGTAATACCTTAATCAGGACAAATGGATCCTTCAGAGGGGAGAAAATGACCCCAAACTGGCACAGGAAGATTTGATTAAAACTTATACTCCTTCTGTGGCAGCCCAAAGATCCCAGGGGATCCCATTGCTCAGCAGAGTAGAGGAAACAGCAGACAGAGAAAAGATTTCTGTCTGAGACAAAAAGACTTTATCGCTGACGTGCTGACATCCCCTCTCTGCAGGACCAGCCTGTGATCAGTGCCTCTTGTTTCCTCTAAAACCCAGTGTCAGAACTTTGGTTCCAGCGTGATTAATTTCCCGTTTACTGATTGTGTGTCATTTGCTTTTAAGTGAGATCTTTATAAATGAGGCAAAACAAAGACAGAGATGAAGCTTGTGCGGAGGTAAACATTTGTGCTGCTGGGACTCCCACTGGCTTGGGCACAGCAGGGGCCAGGAGTAATGGGGGTTCACGGGAGCCCTGATTAGACCTCTCACTGTGAACAGGTAATTGAAACACTCCAGCCCATCACAGAGAGGGAAAACAGCAAGACACGGAGGGGCTCAGTTTAAAGCAGACCCTGATCAAACCAGAGGCTTCACACACTCCCTGTGCCATTGGGAATGAGCACAGCCTGGGCTGAGGCCGTGGGTAGCACACAGATGGGTAGGCACAGGGAGCACCTGGGGACACTGGCGCTGTCCCTCCATGGGAGATGCTCCTGGGTCAGTTCTCTGCCTGGCTTGGGACCCCAGGCACAAGCAGAGGGACCTTGGGAAGAAATAAGGAAGTTGCCTGCGTGAAAGATCAAACCCCCCAGCCCGGGTTTGCTGCAAGGCACCGGTGCGTGTCCAGCAGGGACACCACAGCAACCCCCACGGGAACCTTTGAAAGCTCCCTCGGTGCCCGGGAGCCTGATGGTTCTCCCCCACACCCAGTGGACATGGGGCAGCAGCAGCTTTGAGGCCCAAACCTGCTTGGGGTATCATGATAATGTTCATTGTGATGTGTGGCACAAGCAAATCTGCTGCCTGCAGCTCTTCCCTCCTGGTCTGTGTCCTGGTGTTGCCTCACATTATTACAGAGCCATTCACTGACCCGCTTCCTGCAGTGGTGCCTTTAAAAGTGTGATTGATACAAATGTGTGATGCAGAGGAGAAATGCGCTGATTTATGCCTCATTTTCACTCCTTAGTAATCATTGTATCTCATGAAAGCCTCTAAATAAACATTTTGATTGTAGTAATTTGGTAGTGAAGCTGTTCCTCATCAGCCTGGGCCTCCCTTCTGCCAAACTGCTCTGAAAAGTTACTGGTGCCTCAAGCAGAAGTTTCTAGTTTTTAAAACAATGGGAGATTAATAAGCTAATTTTAAGTTTCCTTCGCTCCCCTTTGAGGAGAAATGTCAACTCAAACCTAATGCACAGATGGAGAAAGAAGTAATTGTCACATGGAGCTGACACACATACCTACAACCCAGCCTTATTGCTGGAGTTTTGCTGTGCTCCAGACCCGCCCCCAGCTGATCCATGACAGATTTGCTGTCCCTGTGTTGGCAGCAGGATTCATAGCAGCTTTCAGCAGTTTGAGTGGTTATTTGGGTGTTTGTAGCATGTTTCCTCACTCCTGTGTGAAAGTACTCGGTGATCATTAACAGGAGTTCAAGCGTCAAATCATCAAATTAGTGACTGCAAATGCTTAGTGAGAAAAAAAAGAGGAATGGTTTTTTGGCCAGATAGTTGGATAAATGACAGGGCTTGGTGGGAATGATGAATGTAATGATACTTCAACGATCGCAGTGCTAAAGGGCATTCTGAAAATCCAGATCCATTTTGCAAGTCTCTTTCTGATTACAGGAGCTGGCTTGTGATTTCTGTGCCTTATCTGCAAAACGAAGGTTTTGTTTATTGGCTACTTCCATCACTGTTTGCTCAGAGACTGCACATGCTATAGGTTTTGCACTGGTTTGATATGAGCACAGCAGAGCACACATCCCTCAGGTCTGCTCTAAAGGAACGGGGTAAAAGCTGCTGCAAAGGTCAACATTTTTGGTGAAAGGCAAGATTACACACGGAGCACACTTGCCAAGTGCCACTCCTGAGTTTGTCACAACTCTCTGTGTCACTGTGTCAACCAAGCAGCTCTTTCAGCCTAAATTTCTGCCCTTTAAAGTGCAAACACGACATCTTTGCCTCACAGCAATGCTGGGAAGCTGTATTAGCTTAGTGTGTGCAAGGCTTCTAAATCCTTGAAGACACTGAAATACTGAATGTTACCACCTGTGTGGGCACAACATATCCAACTGTGAGAACCTCCAGGGAACATTCTCATTTCCCAAATAAAGCTTCTCATTAAAACAGTTCTTTTTGTCCCATGCAAGAGGGAGAGAACTTTCCCTGGCTTTAGCAACTGTGGGATCTGATCCCCTCCAAAACCTTTGGGTGATTGCAGGCCTGGAGTGCTCCAAACCCAACACGAGCTCACACGAGCAGTAAGCACACAGAACACCTTCATTATTATTTTTGGTCTTGCATAACTTTAATCTTATCAAAATGGTTATCATTTGCAATAAAGACGTCACCTCAGTTATTAGCAGTGCTGCTAAATCACCGGCCTGGCTTGAAGTCTTCCATCTGGAGTCATAAGTTAAGGACAGTTTATCACAGGAGTGATTTATTGGGTAAACAGATCTTGCTGCTGGCATTTAGGAAAATGTTGCTGCCTGCCACTCAGCCAAATTCTTTTATCACACTTGACTGAAGTTTCCAGCCTTGAATTATTAGTTAATAATATCCGAGCGAAAGCATAATTTATTGTTCAAGTAAACTTTGAAACAGAAAAGCAGTGTCTTAGCTACCAGACTCGGTGCTTGCCTTAGGCAAAGCATTTTTCTTTCAGCATGGAATTGTAATAGAACACAAGTAAGATTTGTGACTAATTCCAACATTTCCTGCATGTATAACTTATCTAATGGCAGAATACAATCTCCTGAGCTATTCTTCCCTCATTCCTGTGTTGTAAGACCAATAGCCATCATGCCATAACCACGCATAGGTCAATCACACACAGTCAAACATGTCCAAACCCCAAAATTTGAAAGTAACACATACGTGGTTTCCTAATAGGGAAACTTGATATCATCATTTCTTTATCATTTCATCTGTTTTATCAATGGTGCTCGAGGACAATCAGGAATTTCCTCCTCACAGTCACTTGTGGCTAGTTTAGAGCAGGTGGTTATTTCCCTGAAAGGAATAACCTTGTCTGTCAAAAATGCCTTAGCATTTAGGGTGTTATTTACAGCAGTGCCATGATACCAACAGCCAGCAGATGCCAGCACAGCACACGGGCACCAAAAGTGCCTCTTTCATGCTAAAAGAAGGGTGGTGCAGACCTATCCCGAGGGTGTGGGCTCAGCCACACCAAGAGGAGAACTGAACTTTCTCTTTGATGTTTCAGTGTCATACAGATATAAAAGATCCAGTCAGATCCACATGGCACCGTACTAAAATTAATCCTGGATTTAAAAGACCACTTAGTGGGGAAAGGACTATGTCACTGATTTGTCAATGCTGCCTTCTCTGTTCAAAACTGCCTTATTTCCATATGGAACTTTGCCTAGAATTTCAGGCCTAGTAGATTTGTTATTTGGTTTGGTTTTTTTCCTTTGTGTACTAAATTAAGGATCCTTAAATAAGATCTTCTAATTGTGTAAATGTGTGCAAATATGCCAAAATCCCTCCATCATCTCTGCAGAGTAGAGTGGACCTTCCAGACACATCAGGTTCTTGGCTGCCCACATACAAAGAGTGCAGGCAGGAGGGATGAAAGGCCAGGTACTCGTGGTGCAAACACTGCAACACTTTCAGGTACAGATGGTGGGTTTTTTTCTGAAATTATCAGTGCTCCTGCCAGAAGCCTTTGCAACCCCATAAAGCAGTCACAGTCTTCTGTGATGGAGATCACTTCTGACAGATTTCCTCCAGGGTAGAAAACCTTGGTCCCAGAGTGTTCAAAAAGTCAACAGGCAAGTCCCCACTGCCAACGGAGATGGAGCAGGGGGAGATGCTTGGCTCTGGCTCTCCCTCCTCAGTGTATCTGCAAGGCTCACAGATGTCCCCAAAATCTTCCAGCATGCTCTGGTAATACACTTTCTAAAGGAGGGAAGAAACAAGGCAAGTCAGCACAGAAGCTCTTTTGAAAATTAAAGGAAGTCACGGCATGCAAATTAGGCAGATAAGCCAGGAATTTACAGGGAAGATTATGAGCCTTTGTCTGATAAGGAAAAGTTCTACAGAAAATCTCTGCTGCATAAGCTCCAGAGCCTGAACTTCCCCAGGGTACAGATGAGGCAGAAAAGGGCATTTGATCTGTCCTGGACCAGAGTGCTGGCAGGTGACCCTGGCTGGTGGGGCCTGCAGCCTGGCCAAGGAGGCCAAATGACAGGCTGTAAACACACAGGGGTCACACAGAGCGTGGCAGGAGGAACTGGAATTTCCCTGACAGCACAGAAGTGCAAGAGCAGGTGACAAAACTTTAACCCTGCTCGGACACAGAAAGCATTTTAGCTCTACTGCTCCAACCCAAAGGGCAATTCAGTCTAGGAAAAAAAGGTATTTTCAACAAAGAAGAGTCTTGAATGTTCCCCCATCAGATATATCCCCTGCTTTTGATTGCAGTGCTTCTGAGATGTGGGCTGAGAGCAGCTGGAGCCACTGTAGCTGTCCAGTTTTGCAAGCCCTTCCTCCTATGCTTACAAACCTACTTGACAAAGGAGGATTTTAACATTCATTTCTTACCTGAGCCAGAGTTTTGTCCACTGTCTGTGTGAAGCAATCCAGGTGCCCGGCTTGGGATGTCTCATAACCAGTGAAATGATGATTCTGGAAGACAGACACACTATCTCAGGCTGGACCAGCATAAAGTCACCTTCTGACATTTCTTTCACTTACAAATAAGTCCAATTATCTTTGTCTCTGTTACATCCATTTTTTTTGTGCTGCCTTCTCCAGTTACTCCAACAAGTGACAGTTTCTAACTGAACAATCCTGCATTATTCTTCTCACTGTTATTAATAGCAGACCTCGTTCTTGGGATACCACTTTCTTTGGTATCAAAAAGGACATTTTCATCAGGAACCAGGCAGTTACCTCAGCAATCACTTCCTTTCCAGCCTCCAGAGATACAGGTGGTAGAGCAGCACATGTGATAACCAGCCCAGCCTGCACACAGGGAGAGGGATGGTGTTAATGAGGAACTGAACTAAGTGTGAAGGATCACACCTTTGCAGACTATTCCATTTTTCACTGTCATTTACTTCTTCGTTGCACACACTGTGTGTGCAGTAGAGTGACAAGAGATGCTGTGCTTCCTCATCTGTTGGATTCACCAGCAGGATGAGGCACCTGGGAAGGTCCTGCTGGTGCTGGAAAGGGGGTAGGAGTGGTAATAGTCTGGCACCAGAGTGGCATTATCCAGCCCATGCAGAGCACAGCTCCCCAGGCAGGCTTAGTGGCAAAAAAAGCTTTATTTCGCTCAACACCAAAACCGGAGGAAACATAATTAAAGAGATGATTAGCAGCACATTCAGCCACACGACACTGGTGGGGTAGTGTGGATATATGCTGTCACACTCACCTCAGAAAAAAAACTCCCACTCTCTTCATTATAGCTGATCAAAGTCTGTTCACCCTCCTGGGGCAGAACAATGGCCT
The DNA here is from genome assembly GCA_013397565.1 of Ptilonorhynchus violaceus. NCBI lineage: Eukaryota > Metazoa > Chordata > Aves > Passeriformes > Ptilonorhynchidae > Ptilonorhynchus > Ptilonorhynchus violaceus. Next base: position 402,180 of record VZRJ01008656.1, on the reverse strand, counting down.
TGCTTTTGGACCCTGCCCTGTAACACCGGCAAAGCACAATGCTGGAAGCTGTAAAGGAGGAAGGGAAAAGTGAAATGGGCACTGGGAATGGATGGGTTTGGCTCAACACCGTGGCTTGGAGAGGTTCCCAGCCCAGGTCCAAGGGATCTCACTCAGGAATCCCCAGCAGTGCAGATGTGCAGAGGGAATGCTTGGTTGGAGTGGAGAGACTGAGCAAGCAGACAGAGCAGATCATGCACAGGTAACCAGAGGAATAGTGCTCCGATCATCTATTAATTTTTCTTCAGATAAACAATCAGTAGTTCATCCCTTCTGTGTTAACCAACACGAGCTGGTACAGGGGAAGCAGCTCTAGAACAAGTGTAACCCCCAGGGGAGAAATTCATCACTTTCAGTTTGCCAGGACACAATAAATGTCAAAAAAAGTCAAGTATTCAATGTTATTCAAAGCAAAACAAAATATTTAGTTTAGTATAGTACAGTATAGAGTTTAGCTTAATGGCAATTTACATTTGCCAGTCATCATCTGGATGCAATATAATCATGATTTTAGTAGATTTGAGTTCATGAGCTGCAATTGCAATGAGACCCAGTTGGCAGATGACAGAGAAGTTAGGAAGTTGCTTACCCAGTAGTACTAAGAAAACAATCACTATTATTGCAATGGCACCACTTCCAAGTCCCACTACTGCTTGTAGAACTGGTGAAGATTCACAGGTGTGTCCATCTGGGCAAAAGCAGAGCCTGATGTGCTGGTCCTGCCTTGTGGAAAATCCTTGCCTGTCCTGGATAATGATGGGCACCAAGTAGGTGCCTTGTGGGAGGCTTCTCGACATCAGAAGTTCAACTGACTGCCCTAAAAAGACAAGTGAATTATTTCAAGACTCACAGAAAGAAGCCTGATATTCTACAGTCTGTTCTGTTGATAATCAAAGGAAACTCATTTGCATCCCAGTTTCAAATACTTTTTCCAGTCTTGCTGCACCACAGTAAACAGGACAAAATCACATCCCAATTTATCACCTCGCTGAGCCTTGTTGCATTCTGGCACAGCTCCCTGGTAACCTCTGGAATTCATTAGGCAGTTAATCAAATGAAGAAGTGGTTCCTCAGCTGTCTTATCCCCCTTGCTGCACTCTGAGCACGTTGCTGCTGCTGCTCCTGTCCTCAGCAGAGATGAAGAGCAATGTAACTTTTTACAAACTGCCATAACTTCATATGTTGAAAGCTGTTCTTTCCCATCATTTCAGTCTCATGGAGACTCATCAGCAACAAACCATACAGGCAAGAGACAGTGAAATAACCAGAGGGCACACAACTGACAGGAAACCTCTCAGGAAGGACATGAAAGGAAGAACTCACCAAAGTTCCTTCCCAATGTCCAGTTACTCTTCACACCCTCAGAGTCCTCTGCCAGCTCAAACGTAAACGGCCCCAAATGTGAATGGGCCAGAGCAGACTTGGCCTCTACAATGAGAGGTGTCCCTTCTCTTTTGTCACACACGTCTAAAGAAGGAGCCACCAATGACGGCACATGATCGTTAATGTCAGACAAGTAAAGCAGGATGGTGCCAGTAGCAGTCTGTGGTGGAATGCCTAGACAGGAGCAAAAGAAACAGAAAAACACTCACAGCTGGGTATTGGCAAATGCCAGTCCACTGGCAGGGTCTGTCTGGTTTATCCCACCAGTCACTCATCACAAAAGTGTTAAATATTAGAGTGTTTTATTATCCATTAACCACTTGGATCCTTAGTCTCGCTATCTTTTTCATTCAACATGCACCTGATTTCACAGTCCAAATACTGCTTGAATATTCTCTGACTGGCTGCTTACCACGATCAGTAGCATGAACAATAATGGTGTACAGGCTGTTGTTCAAAAAAGGGGATTCTTGATCAAATTCTTTTGCCACAGTTAGAACACCAGAATTCTCATCCACACTCAGCCAACCATCTGGGTCATGGGCTAGCTCATATCTGAACAAGAAAGGGAAAAATTACAAGCTATTTTAAATGTGCTTTGGGTACCAAACTAAACTTGCAAACCTATTTATATTCCTAAGCTATTTCTTATTCTGTGACTTGGAACATCTCCACTTACTTTATCTTATTTGGCACGTCATCTGCATATATGGCAGGATACTTTCTAAACAACCTCCCAGGCTTCATTGAATCTTCCTTTTGGACAATCAGTATGGGAGGACGAAACCTAGGAGCACGTTGTGGCTGTAAGACCTTGATGCTCACAGTTGTGTTCGTGGATTCCAGGTTAGACACCCTCACAACGCCATTTTCGCACCAGAAGAGAGGTTCTTCATTCGTTACAGAAATGATGAGTCTCACCTCAGAATCCCCTTCATAGCTGAGAGGCTGGAAACCCCAGACAAAAGTGTGATTAGCACTTATGGCATTCACTTTGGCAGTCACCAGTTTCCTGTCATTCAGGTGAGCTAAGCCAAGACTCTAATTTCTTATCTATTGTTATTATCTCCTTACCTTGATAACGCTCAAAATGCCTTCGTTTGTGGCAGGATCTGTCTCAATGGTGAACTGGTCCTGCTCATTGCCCTCTGCCACTCTGTATTTTGCTCTCCATGCTGGAGTGCTGGGAGTGTCTTTATCTTCCACTTGGAGCCGTAACACAGCTGGATGACCTTGTCCTGCTGAGATCTGTAGCTGGTACTGGGAGGGAAAAGGAAATAAGGATGATATCTATCTATCTATCTATCTATCTATCTATCTATCTATCCATCTATCTATCTATCTATCTATCTATCTATCTATCTATCTATCTGTTTTAGGTAATCTCTTCACCCTGGCTTAAGTTTTTGATGTGCAACGTAGCTTGCCTAACTAGCACTCCATAGACAGGCTGAGAAAAGACAATTGAATCACCTAAGGAGTAATAAATGTAATTTGTTTGTCTTTATTTCTTAAAATAAGCTGGTCACTGGTTGAGACCTGAAAATTCAGACTCTTGCCTTCTAATGTATAAACAGCACTGTCCTTGCATCACAACTTTCAAAGACGCAATAAGGATGATACCCAGAGAGAGGGAACAAATCACGGCCGTGAGAAGGGTCAGGATTTTATTGGATAGGAGTTGAAGATGAAGCACAGGCTTCCTGCATAAACCTGTTTTAGTAGGTGATCTAACACCATTCCCTCAGATCTTCCAAACACCAGGGAGGAGACCTACCCTAGTAACACACTGAAGGTGTTTGCTTTTGTAGGTGACTTTGCAAACACTGTTGTAACCCAGCAGCCATTCCTGCCCTTCTCAACTTCCAGTATTTACACAGCAGTACCTGGCACGACTCTGCACTCTGGATGGTTAATTTAGGGTGGATAGCAGATTGTAAAATAGAGAGCAGATTGTAATCATAGAATGTTTGGGGTTGGAAGGAACCCTAAAGGCCACCTAGTTCCTGCCATGGGCAGGGACACCTTCCACTAGACCAGGTTGTTCAAAGTCCCATCCAGCCTGGTCTTGAACACTTCCAGGGGTGGAACATCCACCACTTCTCTGGGCAATCAGCACCTCAGCCTCCCAGATGTTAGAATAAGCTGCTCTGTCAACTTCCTTATGCTACCAGTGAGACAAAAACCTTCTGGTGCTGTAACAAAGTTTAGCACTGTCCACATTTTAAAAGATACTTCTTCTGACAGATTAATCTCATCTGCACATGTTTTGGCCTGATTCTGCATGGGTCTGAGGGTTCCCATTTCCACTGCTGAGTGCACTTAGCAGTTTGAAGGACTGAACTGTCCTGCAGTAATAATGTTTTCCCTTACATCATCACTGGTGAATACAGGGAGGTGGTTGTTTGCATCTTCAACAGCGACATTCACTGTTGCAGTAGATGACAGCTGGGGGCTTCCATGGTCACTGGCTTCGATCAGAAGCTGGAAAGAGCTGGCAGTCTGAAAAACAGAAACAAGGAAGTTCCAATCTCAGTTCAGAAGCAGTTCCCACATTTTGCCAGTCACAGTACAAAGCTGGATGTGAGGGTCTCCCCCCACCTTGTACCTGGTAACTGTGTAGTGAACATGTATCATGCATTAAATGGCGAGAAGATGCTGAATATACACCACCTTATAATCCAGGCATCCTGACAGAAGTATTGATCCTGTGGTAGGATCAATGTGAAATGTGACTCCATCTGGAGAGGGCATTTGCATACTCATAGAATAGGACACCTCTGAATTCGCAGTGCCGACTTCGTCTTTGTCCAAGGCTGTGACTTGGAAAACTGGCTCATCTAGGATGAAGAATTGAGGTATTAATAGAAGTGTTTAGTCTCAGTGTGGAGTTTATCAGGCCTGTCTGAGGCTCTTAAACACACAAGTCCTAAGAAAACCTAAAACTTCCCTGTAAAGACTTTGGCCACTACTCCGTTTAGGTGGCAATTCTGCCTAAAGAGATGTTAGACAACAGAATTACCTCACTCCTGAATTTACTTCACCAGAAACATTTACTATTGTTTATGCCAGCTCCTGAGGAGTTGGCACCACATGTTTAGACTCCCAGACTAAGTCCTTGTATTTCTCAGCAGTGTCTGACCACCCTCTGTGAAGCTGGGTGCATGTGCAGCTCCCAGACCCACAGCTGAAATCAGCTTGCTGAAGTCTTGGCTTGTAGTTAGGATAAAATCTCTTGGGAGTGTGTCCAGAATGTCTCCAATGATATTCTGATGTACATTAAAGTTAATCAGACAAGAGGTTAAAACGTAGGAAACAGGAAATTTTCTCTAAACTCGTGAGTGTTTAAGGTAGGGAGAAGAACAGATTTAGTAGGAAAGGGATAATAAGGATGAAGGAATTAGGAAGAGGACAATCACACACAAACCAGTAGCACCCCTGGTAAGTTTGGCACTTACCTTTACCGTGGTTCTCTCTTATTGTAATGCCATATTCCTCCTTGGAAAACTCAGGTGCATTGTCATTAATATCTTTAACCTTTATCTTGAAGAATATAGGGCTGTCCAACAGCTCACCATTTTTTCTGCTCTCAATATCGAAACGTATCTAAATGAGTAGCAACACAGACATCAGAATGGACTGAACACACCATTTAGATATCAGAATAGAACAAAAAACTTTCAAATTTGAAGCCGCTTCAGTCATATTTGTCTAACATTGGCTTTCAGTCACGTGCTTAAGTCATTATTTCACCTTTCAAAGGTAGTAGTAGGTTCATAATGGTCACCCTAAGCCTCAAACAATATTTTTAAAGTAAAAAAAAAATTTAAATGGAGGTGGATCTGGGTTATTTGAAATGGGTGCCTAATATAAAACACATAAATAACCTTGGGGCCAGACAGAAGGCTGCTTTCACTTGTGCTTCCCAGTTCTGCAGTATTTACTTAGGTAGTACATTCAGTTTTCTCCAGCTGCATTTCTATGCTATTTTGGCTCCATATCCATGCATGTGCAGGGGACTCAACTCTGAATGCTGAATCCTCCTTTGCTGCACTCAGTTCTGCTCTAAAACCAAGCCCAGAGTGTCTGCCCTGGAACAGTCCTGTGTCCAGTGAGGGGGATAACAGTTCTCCAGAGTTTCTCTTTTCATTATGGAAGGCAAGATGTTGCACGGAAAACCACATGGAAAACTATAATTTGGGTGCAGTTAATCCACAAAGACACAAATAGACATCATCACAGAATAAACATAAGGAGACCACAACTGAAAAATATTTTTCTCGGGAGGAAAACAAACCCACACTCCCATATTTCATTCATAAACTTGTTATCACATTTCTTTCATTACACTTCCCGCTTGTGAACACTTTTCTGCTTTTGAAGGAGAAACATATGCTTCCTCTTATGTAAAGTTACAGTAATACAGATTTGCAGCTCCTCCAGGATTACCCAGTTTTTGTAACACATGACTGTCTGCTTGCATTCTCCTCATTAGGAGCTTGTGTTTACAACTCAGCGTTCTGCCCTCTAGAGCTGTAACATGTTTTGAATTTCAGGACAGCCATTTAAGTTTTTAGGTTATGATCAAGGGTCATGGCAGGAAGAAGATCAAAAAGAAGAGCGCAGATATTCGTGGGAGTTCAAACAGGCCACAGGGATTTATGATCAACAGTGATGAGGAAGCCGCTGGTCTCCGCTGAGCCAGTCGACTTTTCATTTGTTTATAGTTTAAAGATAAGAAAAGGAGGCCATGACAATACACACATAACATGATTCTAGGTGTGCCTCGCTCTCAGGAAGCGTTTAGCCATGGGAAAGCAATTAACCTTTGAGGACAGCTGGCAGTGCCCTGTCAAAGGGAGTTACCTGGAAGGCTGGGGTCTTCTCCCTGTCGATGGCGCGATGGACGTACACGTGCCCGTTGGCATCATCCTCTATGGAAAACAGCCCAGCCTCGGGGGCTTCGTCTACCCCAGGCCCTCTGATTAAATATTTCAGTGATGTATTAAACGATCTGTTGTTGAACAACTTTTGGAGAGAGAGGTAGGACAGTGCAGTGTAAGCGGGGAAGACAAACAGCAATGAAAACGTTTTAGAGCAGTTCCCTTTCTGCCCCGTTCCCCTTGCAGATGGGGCCTGCCTTGGTCTCAGCCATCTCCACAGCTCCCTGGGCTGCAGCAGCACTGCCCAGTGTGCAGGGTGACCCCCTTACCACCCCCACTCCACAACCTCCTGTCCCCTGAGCATCCTTGCAGCTTCCCGTAGGAAGGAGCAGTAAATCCCTCCCACCTCAAAGTTCTACCCAACTCTGTGTAAACAAGAAAAGCTTGAACAAGTCAGATTTTTAACAAGCTGCTGTGTAATGCACAGCTCTGGCCCTCTGCTCCCTGTGGTGTTTTATTGCACAGCCTGAGGTGATGAATGCCTTACTCAGCTTCCAGAGAAACCTTTTCCTACAATGTTGGTTGTACCTGTCCAGCATATTTGGGGAATGGTCCTTTGTCCTCCTCTTGAACATCGATGGTGGTGATAATCCAGGTCCTTTTGGTTCGCTTTAGAGGTGGCAGACTGTCTAAGTGATGAGAATCCCTCCACTATTGGGTAAAGAAGAGTTTTTAGTGTCACAGTTTGCACATTCGCTGTTATGTATGTTATTATAGTATTGACTACAAACCTGAGCACTCTTCCTTCTGATGGCTTGTCTTGAGCTGAAATTTTCAATTTCATGAGAAAAACTGTCAGCAGCAGTAACCTTGTGAAGAAAGAAAAGTGATTGTGACGGGTGTGGGTCACTAGAAAACCTTGATAGGAGGAATTTGCCTTCACAGAAACATATTGATCCGGTTTTGACAGCGTTGTATCGACTTGCCTCCAACCCTTAACTCCACAAATATCATCACAAATATCATCTGTCTCATTCCAAATGAATGCCATGAGAGCTGTGAGACAATTCCTGTGGTCAGGTGATGTCAGTCTCTGTACAAACACTGTCCCTGCAGATACCAGTCTATGGTACCATCTCTGTGGCTTTTCCCAAATCAAGTATCTCCAGCTTTTAAAATATTCATCCCTGTCTCTCTGTGTCTAGTGCTCCTTTAGAAATTGTCTGGTATTGACAGGACATAAACAAACTCCTGCAAAAAAGAGTTAAGTCTGGGGAGTATTTCAGCTGTCAGGGACTTGAAGTGTTCCAAACAAGGATGATTTACCAGAAGGTGAACACTGGACCAAAACCTCTAACTCAGATGAATAAAATAAATCACTGAGAATAGTAACTACACTGAAATTGGCAGAATGTGCCTTTTTATAAATGCAAGCTTCCTGCCCAGGCTTCAAACACTGTTTTTTACTGGAAATCTTTCACTCAAAGCACTCTGACAGTGCTCAAATTACACTGTTGCCCTTAGCTCACAGGTAGCTGGGACACCTTTCTCCCATTTCTCAACAGTTTCTTTGGAAATCTTGGGGTTTATGATTCATCCTATTGAAGGCTTCCAAAAACAAAAGAGATCTCTGCCTGCCAGACTTGGGCAGAGGTCAGGCCTTTACCCCGTGACATTATTCTGGAGAAAGAAAACACTTGTAAAACTGTCGTGGTATAAACCTGCCAAGCCACGAATGGGGTCCACCAAAAATGCCTTGGAGCTCCTCTGCAAAGCTGTCCTGTACCCAGGGAAAACCTCTGTGATACAAAAACAGCAAGCAAGGCTCCTACTCAGCACTAGCAACTCATTTTTGTTGGATTTGCTCCAGGATTTTTCAGCCCTTCTGGACCCCCCAGACAAGCTGTTTTCCCCTTTGTCTATGGGTAGTCACTTTTAACTATTTTTGAAGCTTTAAGTGTGGATTTTATGGCTTCCCCACTCCTCGTGTCCACCTGCACAGCCATGGCTTGGGGTAGTGCTGCCTCCGTTCCAGCGAAGGGCACTGCTAGCAAGGAATAACCCACTACAGGATCCATGAATCCCACAGAAACACTCATGGAAACACCCTTGAATTCCCGGGGGGATGGTGATTAACGTGGCAGGGTCACTACCAGGCACCAGCAGGCTCAGACAGGCATGAGCACTTTGGTACTCCCAGCAGGAGGAGCAGGGGGTCCCCACCCCTGGAAAGCCCTTCCCAGAGAGCTGAGCCCGGGACCCGGGACAGAGGAACCGCCTGTTTCGGAGGCACCGTGTGGGGACAACAATCACAGAATCCCAGAGTGGTTAAGGTGGGAAGGGACGCCTGGAGATCATCTGGTCCAGCCTCTCTGCTCAAGCAGGTCCCCTCAAGAACATCACTCAGGATTGTGTCCACATGGATTCTGGATATTTCCAGGGAGCTATCACCTCTCCTGGCAGCCTGTGCCAGTGCTCAGCCACCTGCACAGTGAAATTCTTCCTCAGGTTCAGGTGGGATGTTCTGTGTTCCATCTCCTGCCCATGGTCTCTCATCCTACTGCTCAGCACCCCGAGAAGATCCTGGCTCCATCCTCCTGCCATGTCCCCCCCGCAGCCGGACACCCTCCCCACATCCCAGCCCACACCCACCTGCAGGAGCAGCAGGACGAGGAGCAGCTCCATGGGGCGCAGCGGGGCCATGGGGGACCCGGGAAGATCCAGCCGTGGGAGCTGGGAGCATCCAGGAGCAGCAGAGCCGGGTCTGTGGAGCGCTGTGTGATGGTTCCCCGCAGCCCAGGGCTTTCCCACCAGCTTTTCCTCCTGGTTCCAGCCCTGTGGGCCACCCCAGGGGACCACGAGTATTTCTGCCTCGTTCAGACAAACCGAAAAAACTGAGCTGTGGTTTCTGTCCAGCTGAGCTGAGTCCGAGCAGAGCTCAGTCCCCCTGTGGCGTTGGTTGTCTCCAGCAGTCTGCACCTGCCACTGGCACACACAATAAATAGGCCGTGAGCGCAGTTTTATGGCCCTTATACAATTAATGATAAACACGTGCCTTGTTTTAACAGTTCCTTGGAAATGCCATTTCCTAATAATTTCGCTGATGTTTGCAAACAGTCAACACGCGACTTGACTTTCAACAGGGGCTGGGTTTGTCTGCCGTGCCCAGGAGAGCTCCTTCTCTGATTTCAGACTTTGAAATGAGGGCGGGTTCTGTCAAGGCTTATTTGAGGGCTTTGACAACAGCCCCAGACTGTCCTGTTCCACACAAAAGCCACCACGCAAGGATGAACTTGTATGTCCGGAGCTGAACTTCCCACCCAGGGTGGGAAAAATACATAAAACTACACAGAGTAGCGGGAAATAAAAAACTAAGATACAGAGAGTGGCAGAGAGCATGGGAAAGGTTCTGGCTTCTGTGAAAACACCTCTTTACAGCATTTTCCATTCTCTCAATTTGCTTTTACTGGGCATAGGGTTTATTCTCTTTTAGAACAGGAAAAATATTAATTTAGTGTCCTGGATGTTATGAAAGGAAGAATTATGGAAGAACTGATGTCCTGTTCAGGTGAGGAGAAACGCAATAGATCGTGACAAATAGGCCGTGATGTTTTAGGTAACTGAGTGTGGGGAGGAAGGCAGGCGGGACCCTCTGAGATAAAAGCAACAGGTTAAACAGCAGTGCAGGACAGGATGGTTCAGACATCAGGAAAACCTCAAATAACTGTAGAATTCTTGTGTGGTATCTCACATGAGAGCTTTGTAAAGTTTAAATAAAGATTACAGAAACAGCAAAACAAAGGGATTTTTCAGCAATAGAAAATTCTGGATTTTTCCCTTTCAATCTCCCTCCCTTTATTTTCCTGTGGATTAGCCTCAGCTGAACATGTGAACACGCTGTGTGTGACATTTACTTTTACCCATTCCGTACACCGGGAGAAATCCAGTCCAGGTTTTTCCCCATTCCGTACTCCTGGAGAAATCCAGTCCAGGTTTTCCTCCATTCCATGCACCGAGAGAAATCCAGGCCGGGTTTTCCCCCCCCCCCATTCCGTACTCCGGGAAAAATCCAGGCCGGGTTTTTCCCTCATTTCGCACTCCGGGGAAATTCCAGTCCGGGTTTTCCCCCATTCCGTGCTCCGGGAGAAATCCAATCCGGGTTTTCCCCTATCCCAGATCCCGGATGGAAAAACGGGAGATGGAGGAAAAATCCGTGTTTTTATGGCTTCCCTTGGCCAGCAGCAGCAGGAACTGGGATGTGCTGAGCTACACCCTCCACCCAACACTGCAGGACAGGAATGTTCCCAAAGAAAATTCAGGGATGCCGCCTTGAGCACGATGGAAAAAACACAACTCAGGAACAAACTGGGCAGTATCTCACTTTTTTAATGTAGCAAATATACGATACCTTTGAATTACAAGATCACTTTCCAGTGGAATTACTAGCAAAAATATCACAAAAAGTTCAAATAAATAAGAATACATGATTACCAACATCGAAAGCTTGGCTGCAAATCCTCAGTTCAAGTTCAGTCCTTCCAGAGTGGTCTGTTTATTTTTCAGATGAAAAACGACTAATGCAATGGGAGCAACAAAGGCTCAACACCTTTAAAATAAGGCAAAAAAATAGTACATTCTAGGCAATTTCATACTGTAGAAATTTAAAGCATAATATCAGCTCCAAAAAAGATATCACATACTGGCTGAAAAAACTGTCAAAATTCTCTCAGAATTCTAACAAGATCCTTTAAATAGCAAATTCAAGGTAAAAGTTACCTCAATGGGAGAGGGTGCAGGGGAGGTAAAACATTAACTGATCTCAGTGTGAGATGCAAGTCATGGAGAAAAAAGGAACATGTCAAGAGAAAACCAGTATTGCTTTAAATCTCTTCATGTGATGCATTAAAAATACAGTTTAGCATTACTAAGGAAAACAGTTTGTACATACTGGAGTAAAATTCTGTGTCTTCACATCTTTTAACAGGGTAATTTCACTGAAAACAGCTGGGTTGTTCAAAGGTTATACTAATGTAAAGTAAATGAAGTAAAATCTTGCTGTTTATTCAAAATGCAACCTGAGCATATTTGTTCTGTAGGTAATACCGCAGAACATGAAACCTTTAAATTCTCTAGCAAAAAAAGAAAAAAATCACTCTGTTTAAATATCTCACATCACAGTAATTTGTTCTTCAAAAAGCATCACCAGTGCTAGGTTTAGACACAGAGATTATCATATTGCTAAACATTGTAAAAAAGTATAAGAGCCACTGTGCTGTGGAGTAACTTAATTAATTTTAAACTGAATGTACTTGATGGAATAAACTTTCCTGCTCTATTCAGAAGTGTTTCCAAAAACAATCTGCATCAATACAAAATGAAGGAGACATAAACCATAGTCCTCTTCATAAAAGGATCTCTTTTTATCTGTAGGCCCAGAACATGGTGAAGTTAAACCACAAACAGGATAAAACCCAACCCTTGCAGGTCTGCTCAGAGAGCTGTTTGTAGAGGCAAACACAGAATTTCTGTTTCTGTGTGTGAATAAAGACACTTGTGTGAGAAGTGTCTAATCAGTGACAGGAATTAGACTGCTGTGATTATCATGGCAGACAAACTTGCTTGGCCAGAGCCCACGCGGAGCCTGACGATGAAGAAGTATTCAGACTTAAAGTGGCATCACCAACTCCACCTGCTGCACTTTTCAGTCTCCAACAACAGACTGATGTCCATAAGATCACAAGCACTACATTAAAACCTTCCCACCTCTGTGACAAAACACTCTTCCCAGTGCCAACCACCTTTGCTCTGGTCACAGCTGATTGAAATGTGGCTTTTTTATTCTTTAAGAAGCGATCATGCAAAATGTGCCTGTATCTACATGCCCTCCTTATAACCCAAGAAAGTTTCAATTTAGAAAATATAGCATACAGTAATATTCAGTGCTATAACAACATGCTAATTTACTGCATCTAGCAGAATTTGTTAGAAAAACTGCTATTCTGATTATTGCCTGGATCCTGCTCACCTCGGTTTTGGTGCTTGTAACAGTGAATTAGAACAGTGCATTAAAATCCTGATTATTGGCAAAGCAGCTCTCCTATCTTTCACTAAAACTTGACTAAGGCAGGTTTGCAGAATGTGGCCAGAGCTTGAACCACTAGCACTGGATGCAGGAACCTTTCATCTAAAAAGCTGAAATAGATGATGAGGCTGGACCAAAACAAAAGGGTGAATGAGCAACACTGGAATGTGCTGGCCCTCTGCAGCTGCTGGTGTTCAGTTCCATCCTGAGTCCCACCACACCTCTGGCACAGCCAATTTATCTGATCTTTGAGCACGTCAGATTAAGTTTCACTTTAATTGCATAGAGCTGAATGCACATGCAACTACAATTCATATTAAGTGTAACTTTACAAATACTGAATCTGGAAATGTAATACTGTCTATTACATTCATTTCCTTTAGCAATTCAAAATTTCACATTTGGTCTCCAGTAGACTAGGGAAAAAACCACTAAAAATATTTTAGACTATTCCTGAGCAATGTTTTTATGTACTGTAAAATACTCTAGTTTATTACTACATTTATTCATATTCTCACTTTTTAAACTACATATAAATCCATGCTTTGAAATTTTACAAAGCTGAAGATCTGGTAGGCACAATGAAAGATAGAAACAGCTAAGCATCTTAAACCCAAGATGAGCTCACCAAGAGAAGTGCAATTTAGCTATATACAGAATGTACTTTTTAGTGTTTGCTACTTTTTAATTTTCTATCACAATGTGAAGGATCCACTTGCAGAATCTGGTCCATTCAGGCCTCAGCTCACGAACATCATGACTGGTGGCTGAGGAGGAAGTTAATGTTGACCAGGTCTTTAAAATGAAAGTACAAAACATTCTTTAGAATTTCATCTTAACAAGATCCTGCCCCCAGCTGCTGTGATTGATTTGAAATTGTAACAGATGAACTGACACTTGAACGTCCTCTGAAGTGTCGTTTGTATTCTCTTGTATCTCACAGACACAAGACAGAAGGCTTGAGGACAGGACCCAATCCTGGCTGTACAATTTCTTTCTGTAGGGTATTTCCCCATCTCACCTCACTAAACCTTAAGAAGCCAAGCTAGACTGGAACATAGCATAAATAAGAGTCATTCTGGATGACTGAAAATAGGTATCTTCTGTATCAAAATATATCTTTACTTGAACTTACAACAGCCTTTAAAATCTTCTCCTAAGAGTATATTTGTTATCTTTTGAGAGGTCACCAGTTCTGCAAATTAGGCCACACAGTTTCTGCTAAAAGCCTCATTTTGCATTACCCATATATATCCATGTGCAATTTGAAATTTGGTCATTTCCCCTAAATGACAAAAAGCATCAAGGCCTACAAAATGAACTTCCAGGAAAGCTGTCTGTAAACACAGTGAAGATTCCAGGGTATAAAAATACACATTTCATTTTCTTAAGCTGTCTAGTCCCTAATACTTTGTCTTAAAAAGAATCCTTTCTGCATTAAAATATTTCAAAACATTATCTCCATTCTTCTTCTTCTCAAAAAAATAATACCTATTTCATCAAAAAAGTCCAATTCATCATCTTCTGTGAAGAATGAGAGTTGACTTTGCATAGATAGCAGGCTCCATTATTTTATAAAAACAGCTGAGCCATTTCCATCAGAAAACACCACCATCAAACCCGTCCTACAAAACTGCACATCTGGTCAAGGAAAAAGAGCATGGACCCTCTTCCCTCAAACACACCAAGGTAAGCACAAGGAACACCTCAGACTTCATCTGGTGCAAACAGGACATGAAATACGTCTCTAAACTCCACGCTGTGCTATTGTTATCTTCACTGAGCAACTGTAAATATTTCTGTGGAAAGACCAATGGAAGACACTTGCCTTCAGGGAAAACATTTCCTGCTGGCCATGCTGGCTTAAAATCAAATGTATAGAAATGAACAGTGCTGACTCAGAACCACGTGTCAGGAACATATTTTCTCAGGATCTTCCTAGAAAGAAAAAAAAGACCCTTCTGCATTGGCCAAATGCTTTCTAGCAGTCAAGAAGCACCCACATTCACTAATGAATTTCCCTTCACTGAAATCTGCGTGGCATTTGCTTCGTGCCATTTGTTTTTATTTTCCTGTCCCCCGCTGGTTTTTTAGGAGGAACGTAATTGCTGGCATTGCCATTTTTCTTTGGATTCGTACACGTGTATGTTTTTAAGCCTTTGATGGGAGCAGCTGCTCCATGGAATGCTGGGGGTTGCTTAGGGGGTCTGATGTTCCCAACGCTTTGGATTTTAGAGCTGTTCTCGGGGGGCTGCAGGTTGAGAAGCTGCTGCCTTGCAGCTGGTTTCTTTTTCAGTTCACTCCTCGTTTCAGCAGTTTGTCTCTGGGAAGATGCTGCACATCCCACTCTCTCAGGAAGTTTCAGGTGACCCGGATGGGAACGGACCTGGCGACTCTCCTCACAGGATGGATCTGCCCTGCGACCCACGCAGCTCCTGGGCAGCCTGGCGGCGCCCTCCTGGGGCATCGCTTGCCTGGGGGGCAAAGGGCTGAGCAAGGCTTTGCCTTTGCCAGGGCTCTTGAGGGTGCGGATGGAGCCGGGGGCAGTCTGAGGGCGGCCTTTGGCTGCCCTGCCCTTCTCACTCTGCACAGTCTGCAGCTGCAGCCACTCCAGCTGCACCAGGCGCTCGATGTATTTCTCCAGAAATCCCGTGGGCTTCGGTCGGAAATCAGCTTTCCCTTCCACGTGGACGAAAATGGCCAGTTGCCTCAAGTCCCAGGAGTTGAAAGGGGGCGGGAGGAAGTCGGGGTAGTAATACTCTGATTCTTTAAAACCCATTTCAGGCACGTGTTCCAAACAAACCGGATCGATTTCTTCAGCTCGGAGAATGAGTTCCGGTGGTGTGCAGGGAGAGGGGGGAATGGGAATCCTTTCTGAGTCAGAGAGATCACTGGCACTGTCATCTTCAGCATCTTCTTTAATAATTTGTACTGATTCAAAATCAAGAAACATTTCACCTACAGATGCTTCTTGCCATTTAGAAGAGCCTGGACTGGCTTCAGCAACGTATTCTTCGTGATTTTTTCCCAACTGTTCTTTTTTACTGCAATAAAAATGTTGCATTGGGACATCTTTAGCCCTACAGAAGCTTCCTTGTGTGCTGCCCTTTGTGCCAGGAGGGATCCTGTGCAGAAAAGATTCGTTTTGCCTTCTTTCTGGGAGACTCCTCTTTGGTCCTTGTGCACTGTGCAGTGAGGTGCAAACACTGGGAATCCTAAAGGAAAAGAAAGATCATGTCCTGTTAGGATGGTCAATGTCTTTGAACATCAGCTTACAAAGGTCTTGCTACCCCTTCAAGGACAGGGATCTACCTGACTGAAGCTAAAATTAGCACAAAAACTCAGTCATCAGGCAAAATTTAATGTATGTTGGTAGAGACAACACTGCCTACTACTGATTTTTTTTGTTTTATTTTATTCTGATTTTGCCTGAGCACTCACTAAAGCAGGACAGTAAGTTTACATATTGATAACTTAAATTTGTTGTTCTCATAAATGCTGAACTGTGGGCCACTGAAGTCAAATGCAAAACACAGCAGCCATGAGTTCATCACAAACATTTTACATACCAGTTTGAAATGAATACAAATTAAACAGATAATCTTAACATAAAACTACCTTTTTGACTGATTATTGCCATCCAGGTGGTTTCTTCCCTTCTTAAAAACACTTGGTTGGTGACCATCTTGAGTGTCATGGGAAATCTGAAGAGATATGAAAGTATGGGATGTTATTAAGAAGCTGACTTAGACTAGGTACCCTTTTTATGGTAGAAAAAGGGATTGTTCACCTTTTCAATGGCACTTGATCCATTTTTGCCTAATCTTCCAGGAGGAGATTTCACTTGAGAAATTGGTTTATTTAGTCCTTTGGTGCTTGGATGGCTTTTTCCATTGCTGTAACTAGTAAGGATTAAACAGAATATCAGATACAAATAGCAACATGTATGAGTGTCAGAATGGAAGTACAATAAAAGCTGAGAGTGCAACTGAGTTTAGAAAAGGGTTGATTGCAGCTATTCTTAGACTTAAAGTTCATCAGAACTTCGCCACGGCCACTTTTTACACTACTAAAGCACTACTGTATTTTTAATGTTATTAATGCAAAATTGAATAATTCTATCAGATTTAATAATAATAGAATGTAGCCCTTATATAGAGTCCTCTGTCAGAGCATCTCAAAGTTCCTCTGGAGATAATAAATACTAGAAAATAGATATTTAACTACTGATTTCTATAGTACCTGATAGGTGCTCCTACTGCAATTTACCAAAATTAATTATAAAGTACAATATGAAGGCCACTGCAAGCCAAATCTTGCTTGTCTTTCTCATTTGCGTATTCTCAACAAAATTTAAAGGATTATTCCTTTGAAGTGAAAGAGTGGAAGTGAGCAGGGAGCATAAAGTCTACTCTGATTTAATACAAACTGTTTCACAACAAAGGCATTCAAAAATCACTATTTCAGGTTATAATGGGGTTGTGAAAATATTAAGAGAAAAAAAACTCATGCAAGCAAAAGGAATCGCATTTCTGATCTGGGCAGCGTAAAACTAAAACATACTTTGTCAATTAAAGCAGATACGTTCCTGTGTAAGCACACAGAATAAATAAATAAATAATTCAGCATATTCTGTACGAATCAGAAAACACTGTTTGTTCTGTAAACAAGAAATATCACTGATTTTAAAATGGAAACCTTTAAAATATCAATTCAGAACAGGAAAAAGCAAGCTCTGCCCTCCTGCCTAATCTCGCTTTACTGCAGTTCAGTTAATTTGCCAGGCTGTACATCTGGTTCTCAGTTTTTATGTCAGTATAGTCAGATTTTGATTTTTAAAAAACGTGAGTTCACAATTCAAGGGCTTATAAAAGATTGAAACTAAGTCCTGTGCCTCCAGCATTGCTGCAGTCACCTCTGTGACCTTGTGACCTGCACGATCATCCTGCACCATCATTTCTGCTGCTGGGATCAGGGGAGAGCATGGCACTCTGAATAGGACAGCCTGGCACTTATGCACTAATCCACATTATGTTGACATTTCTAAAACTAGAAAATGAGAAATTAATTTCCTTACTTTACCATTCCTTTGTGGTTTTCATTGGTGTGGCTGTGGCTTTCCTTCTGCTGTGTCTCTCTGTGCAGTAACAGGGGATATTCCTGAATGCCTGGTCCCATTATTCCTATTTTTAAAGGGTAGCTGCACCTTTACTGTTACATAATCTTCAAACGACTCCAGTCTTTAGGGTTTGCAAGATACAGAGTATCAAATGCAGACATCCCCACGGCCTGGAGATGCAGGGAACAAACAAAATCCTCCCGATGTGATTCTATTTTTAAAGCAGTAAGATAAACATAATCAGCTACCAAACTGTACTGGAAAACAGTCCCCTCCCCCAGCACTCCTTTAGTGGGAAGCGGCGTCATTCAATTTACTATTCCCGACGCAGGGAAATACCTGAGGGTACGGCTGTGCTCCCAGAGCTCCCGTGCAGTGTCATCTGCTCATCAACCCCATCCCCATCCCCACCGCTCTGCCTGCGCAGTGGCAGGTGCTGCCTGGGGCCGGGCGGCACAGCCCGATGGGGTGGGTGTTCCTGCTCCCAATTTGCGGAAAGCAGATGATCAACCCCCTGCGTTCTGTGCGAGCTGAGTTGTCCTTTTGGTGTCGCAAAACGCGCTCTTCCGATATTCATATATGCGAATTTTGTATTCAATATTGAATTTATTTCTTTTTCCAAAACTAATGTCTCATCAGTTCCTACTAAAAACAATCAGAGCAGGATCCGTAGCTTTCTGTTATTTCCCAGGAAGTGCATTCCCGTACCAGGGCACCGCACGGTTCCAGGGGGGCACAGACACGGTCTGCAACTGTGGCAGGTGACAAACAGCTCTCCTGACCCACGTTTACGTTTATGTATTTATAGTCATATTAACGTCCGCATCTATTTCCACTTGATCCCGTGCTATCTCTGAAACGCCTCCCCGCATCCATCCTGGCAAGCCCCGGGAGCGCGGGCTGGAGCCCGGCCCCGGAGCGCCGCAGTCCCGCACCCGGACCGGGCATAGCAGCGGCCGCGAGGGGCCAGCGCCGGCCGGGCAGTGCCCGGGATGGTGGCAGTGCTCGGGATGGTGGCAGTGCTCGGGATGGGCGGCAGGCTGTGCCCTCAGCTATGGCAGGCAGTGGCCGCGGTGGATGGCAGTGCGGCGGTGGATGGCAGCAGCGCCAGCAGGCACAGGCTGTGCCCGCAGCGATGACAGCTGTGCCCGCAG